>JAMXBD010000346.1:0-600000 GCA_024138025.1 Combretum micranthum
AAATCCGATAAGAAGACCAGAAGCTTCGAATAAAAGATTAGATATGTGAAAGTATTGTAGAGAAACCACACTTCTGAGGAAGCGACTTGGGAAGCCGAAGAGGAAATCCGAAGGAAATACCCCGAGTTGTTTGAGAATCAAGTACGTCAGTGTTTTGAGGACAAAACTCTTTAATGGGTATTGTAAAGCCCCAGTTTTCAAGTAGCCAAGATAACCCTAGAACCGGAAACCAAAACCCTAAACCGGAACAGCTCAAGTTCTAGAGTGAGAACTAGGAACCTAATTCCAGCTTTTCCTCGGTTTCCAATTAAAAAACTTTTCTAAGAAAATTTGATTTTGAATATAGTTTTTTGATTATATTCAAACCAAGAAAATATCAGATTTAAGAAATTCAATTCCGGTCATCCCGAGACCCATTATAGAAAAACTGCCCGAACTAGAATTCAAAAAATTTACTCATGAGTACTCATTTGAATCGAAATAACTAAGGATTTCAAAAATATTTTTCTAATTTTTCGGTTTAAAAAATACAGTTATAGCCGTTTTATTCGTATTTCATTACTACCGGAAATTAAATTGTCTTGTCAACTATTCCTCACTAAATCATAAGTACTACCCAGTCTACCTATTCACACTCTATAAATTCAACCCTTACCATCACTCAAATCAACACCTTTCTTCCATAACTTTGTCCCTTCAACTTTATTACAATTTATGACAAGTGATGCAAAATCAAATCAAAGGCAAATTAAAATGGAACAACTCAAGTTCCCCCCCCCCCCCCCCCCCCTTAAGCCTTCCAAACCGGTGCCATTGCCCCCCTCCCCCCCCATGCTCTTTTTGAATTTTTTTTCACTTCTTTAACCTAAGTCCACTTCATATATAAGCTATATTTCCTCTCTCTCTCTTCATTCTTTCATTTCTCAACTTTTGGAAAGTGAGAAGCTCTCAAAAACCCTCTCATTTTCCTCCTTGGCCGAAAGTTTTGAGGCTCCCCCACACACACACAAAACTTCCATTTCCTCTTTACATCTCCATTCCACTTCAAGTAAGTAAGCCTTTTACCCTTTCCATCCTTAGATTTTTGTTATGGCTAAGTAATTCTTGGATATTTCAACCAAGTGTCCCCATGATCTTTTGGTAGGGACAATGAGATATCAAGACAAGAATACCGAACCATTACAAAGTGGATCTAACTTTTAAAGAAGCTTTCATACCAAAAGCTTTATGTTCCTCTAACAAAAAGTGTTTTTAAACCAAAGATCTTTTAGAAAAATATAGTTTTTATGTTTTCAAAACTCATTTAAGCGTATGAAATAATAGATCTATCATTTTACTACTCATGTTCATGTAGGCATTTAAGGTCTCATCATTATATTGTGTTTATGTGCATTAATAGTCTTTAATGCTTTTGTCGTTAGTAAATAACCTTCCTTATATGTAGATCTATGGTTAGATAAGTTAATAAAATAAAAAAGGAAAACACTTTTCAAAATATGAACTAGTGTAAATTCGGATGACTTTGGAAACCTAGGATAAAAACACTTTTATCAACTTCTAACCATACCTTTTTCAAGAAAAATGAAGCCTATAAGTAATAGATAATGTTTGGTGATATATTTCATGAGTCTAAATGAGATTTTACTAAAGATAATGTTGGAAACAAGAGATGAAGTCCAATAGAAGTTTTGAGCTGAAAGTCATGTGAACAAAATTCGTAATAATGGATGCATGGTTAGAAAACATTATTTTTCGAACTTCAAAAATGGTATTTTCTTAAATAAATGAAGATTTTAGGATATAGGTATAATAAATACTTAAAGTTTTAAGTATAAAATATATTTTCCTAAAGGAATCAACTTGAAAATGGACTTTTGTAAATTCGGATTTTTGGAAACCCCATGGCAAATGACCCACTTAAAAGTTTACAAATGAAGATTTTATTAAAGAAATGAAGACCTTAGGACATCACTAATATGAGGGTCAAAATCCTATGAGCAAAATAGATTTTTCCTAAAAGAAAATCCTTGTAATATGTAGGTGTGACTAAATGTAGTAAACTCACTTGTTAAACATTTTTATGAAATGGTTTTCTAAGAAAAGTTTATGTAAAATTCTTTAAACCTAAAGAGCTATAAGAACTTAGGCTCATTAGAGTTCATATCATGACATTCATGATAGGGAAAATCATTTCCATGACATCTAGTTTCATCTTGTACTTAGGAATCACAAGTGCATTCATGAAAACCGCATTTTTGGAATCCATGTACCCGCTGTACAGATCTGATCCCTCAATTCCGAGGCTTAGATATTTTCAAAACTTGATTTAAACTTCATATTTAGAAAGCTCTTCCGAAGTAGATAGAAATCGGTATAAATTTGCGAAATTCCGACTTAAAACGACCAAGTTATGGCCATTTTAAAATGGAACTTCGAAAATGACGCGAATTCCGATTTCACTAAGTTTTCTTAGAGTGTTAGTGTCTTAAGTTGGTAGAATACTTATTAGGGTATTTCTTATATGAATAGGTGAACTCGAGGACGTTGAATCCTTGCCTCCGGACTATTATTACTAAAAGAACGGTGAACCAATGGCGGAGTGAGTTTTTCTTCCCGATTCACTTATTGTATGTGCTTGTAAAGTAGTGCACTAGAATGTAGGTCAAATGAATGGAATATGAATGATGGGGATTATTGGGAAATTATATGATTAATGATGATGTGAGAATACAAATTAAGAATATCGAAACCGGGTGATAAACTTTGATTGTGCAGTTAGCTATGATGGATTGTCTGAAAAATTGATTGATCGCCTAAGTAAATTGGTTTAATCAACTACTTGGACTAATGCTAAATTGACACGTGCATATCACAAGGGGAAGGAGCATTAGCATTTGTAGGTTAATCGTGAACCATCAACGATATCGAATAATCGTAGGTTAGTCGTGAACCATAAACGACATCGAATAATCATAGGTTAGTCGTGAACCATAAATGACATCGAATAATCGTAGGTTAACCATGAACCATAAACTGCATATTGTTAGTACCGCAGTAGTCGTTAATCTGCTAACCTAGGATGGAGGGCGCAATTCCATCCACATATGATTTCCGGTTGGTCATATGTATGATGAACTCACGTGTTTGATGCATACACTTGCTTGATTAATAACTTGATTGAATTGTTGTGACATAAATGTTATTGTGGGAGATTACACTCACTAAGCTAGTTAGCTTACGTCCCTACAGTCCATTCATTTTGCAGCTTTCCCATTTGTGGCTTAGGCGACGTGACCCGGCTGAACAGCTACCGAAGCTAGGAGTTTTCCCTAGAAGTTGTAATTTCTGTATGAAGTTGTAATATTTGTATTAGACTTCCATAGAAAACTTCTGAGACTTGGATGACTGTAATGGACTGTTAAATATTCTTTTGCGGGGGAATGCCCCTTAGAAATTGTAACATTTATTTATGTCTCATGAATTATATCCTACTGCTAATGTATGCCAAATTAAGCTTTTATCTCCATTCGGACTTGTACTCTATTGATGTAAAGGTACGCCTTACATCTATATGAGGCTCTCGAAAGACTAAGGTGGTAATTCGGGAATCTTATATAGTATGTTGCGGACTGTTACGTTTTGGGTACCCTATGGGGCGTGACATTTATGCTAAGCTGATTCCAAAAATTTGGGGGTTTACAACCTACCCCCCTTAAAGAAAGTTTTGTCCTCAAAACTTGGAAATTCCTAATTGTGGTTCCAACCAAACTTGGTTACTTGGGTTGTGCTTCATTCGTATCTCCTCAAAAAGATCCTCTTAATCTATTTCCTCATTTCTTATCTTTTGGATTTTTCGGAATGAAAGTATGTATTGGGTATTACTCATAAGGAAAGTTCTCCTTTAAAAACATTAACTTTTATCGTCGTAACTCGATTCCCTAACCATTTGTTAAATGGGGATTTGTCACATGTCTCCAATATGTTTATATAATAATCTAGACTTTCTTCTTGTCTTATCACTTCTCAAAAGATCATACGGTAATTACTTCCTACCCTTAAGCGCACATGATTTCCATTTTGAAACTCCTAGGGTCCTTCTTTTTCGATTTGTCTTATTTCTTTCGTCTATCTTGTGCCTTTCTCATTTCATGAAACACTCTTGATTGTTCCTCCCAGGTCTTGAGTTGTTCTTCTTGATCGTTTGTTATGTAGTATCAAGGGGTCTCTTTTTTCTCCAGAACTCATTATTAGTTCCTCTTTATTGCTCCATTCTCATGTCCTGGTTTGTCATATCTCTGACTAAACTCTTTGCTTTCATACCATCTTCCTTTATAGAGCTTTGTTAGGTTGTACGTAGAGAGTGTTATATTGACCGACTATGAAACGAACCATCCTTGTCAGTCAATCAGCTTATACTATAATCGTCCTTGCCTTCTTGCTAACAATGTGAGAAATCCAAAATCTTGAGAAGGTTAATTCCGTTTTCATCACGATATTAATGAGTCTTTGTAGATCTCTCCGTCGTTTGGTGTTCTTACTTCCTTATCAATACTTCATTTCTTTTAATGTCCCTTAAATGTCGGCATATTGGAGTTCTTCTTGAATATGCCGTTGGTCTCACATTATGAATTGTATTCATAATTCCTTCTTACCAACTTCCTTGTCCTTAGTTATGCTAAATCGTCCTTTAACTTCCTTTAATACACCTTTCTTCCTATATTTCCTCTTTATCCCTCGTATCTTCTCATCTAAGCTCTTTTATTCTTTTTATACGGTTGGTTTTAATACCCTATTGATTGTTTTCTCCTTGTTTTGAAATTTCGATGTTCAACTTCTCAATTCTTTTTACTATCTCCTTATACTTAAGATTACATTCTTTGATTATCTCTTTTTCTCCTTCAGGCTATACCACGATTTTCGTCAATTATTCGCTTCTTCAATAGCGTCTTATATTCTTGGTTCGAGTCTAAAAAGCATTATAGAACTTGTGGGGTCTATAAAGAGTCTGAGGGTCATTCCTTCTTAATCTGGTCCTTAGTTGGTAATATTGTGATCTTAAGCCTTGAGAAAACGAGTTCTCTCCTTGTAATTGGTCAAAAGATTTTCACTTCCAAGGAGTGGATGTTCACTTTGTTCCCTTCCAAAAGTCAACACCTTGGCTTAGGGGTTTATCCTTTTTCTTCCATTATAAGCTAAACGGGTATTGTCACGCCCCATAGGGTATCCTAAACGTAACAGCTCGCCACATACTATATAAGACTCTCGAATCCCTATCCGAGCCCTTCGGGAGTTTTGTATAGATGTAAAGCGTCCCTTTATGACAATAGAATACTCAATCAATGGAGTTAAGAAGTTTAATGTGGCATTCATTAGCCATAGATAATAAACCAAAACACATATATACTTTACAAAAGTTTAAGGGGCATTCCCCCGCAAAATAATATTAAGTCTATTACAGTCATCCAGAGTCCTTTAGTTTCCAACGGAAGTCTAAACAAATCGAATTAAACTTCTAAGGGAAACTCCTAGCTCCGATACTTGAGCTGTGGCTTGCATCGGCCTAAGCCAAATGAACTCGTGCTGCAACAAGTAAAAACTATAGGGGCGTAAGCTAACTAGCTTAGTGAGTGAAAACTTCCATATCACAATTAAGACAAATCAATCAAGCAAGTGATTATTCAAACAAGTGGTATGCATCAAGCAACTGAGTTCAACAAACATATGACCAACCAGAAATCATATGTGGATGGACTTGCGCCCTCCATCCCGGGTTAGCAGATTAACGAATCCTGCGGTACGACACCGTTTAAGCTCACAGTCAACTGAACAATAATTCGTTTTATGGATCACGATTAACTAACAATTTCGTTTTATGGATCACGATTAACCAACATATTCGTTTTATGGGTCATGAAAAACCAACAAATGCTAATGCTCCATCCCCGTCGTGATATGAATGAGTCCAATTACAGTTAAGGTCCAATATAGATTAATTCAATTCTTTTAGGTGACCAATAATTATTCGCAGATAACCAATATAAATTCTAGCTAAACAAGCAGCAGCTTAGCACCTGGTTTCGATATTCCTTAAGTTCAACTTCACAAATCAATAGCAGACAAGTGTATAATTCCCATATACCCCATCATGCATAATCGTTTTTATCTTTGCCTAAGCAACTAATGCCACTATCAATACAATTACAAGCAATAATTAAGAGCGGAAGTAATATTCACTCGGCTATGGTACGCCGGTCTCTTAGTAATAGTAGTCGGGTGGTAGGGTATCATCTTGCTCGGGATCACCTACCAAATAAGAGCAACCTAATAAGAATCTCATCACTAAACTAATTCAAGCTATGCATCTAAACTACATAAAATCGGAATTCTCGCTATTTGCGGAAGTTCCAACTTAAAAAGGCCATAACTTGTTCATTTTAACTCGGAATTTCGCAAATTTTTTATCGATCTCTATCTACTTCAAAAGATCTATTTATTTCTAATATTATTTTCAAGTTTTGGAAACATTAAGGTCACGGAATAGAGGGATCAGATCTGTTCTGTAACGTTTCTGATTCCGAAAAATTGTTTCGCATTTACTAAAAATGTTCCTAGTCGATGATTCATGTATAGATGGTATATGAATGAATTGCTAGCATGGATGTCATGTAATGAGTTCAATATATGCATGGTCTTGATGATTTTATGATGATGAACTCTTATGAACTCCTAATTATTATAAAACTTCATAATAGTTACTTATAAAAAGTTATTCTTTCCAACTTTACATTCCCTAGGGTTTTTAGGATTTATTCTTGGAATTTACTTGTTATCTAAATAAAAATGAGTTCTTAACATCTACACTATCCATGACCTTCATTTATGCATAAAAATCCACATTTTTCACTTGGTAAATATGTTTATAAACAAGCTATTCACAAAAATCCGAATTTTGGAAATTTTCTTTTCTTGCATTTTTGCTATGAGAAAACTTGTTTAATGGATCAAAAATTGAAGCTTTATTATATCTATTGTCTAATGACTTCATCTAACTCATAAAACATTCAATTTAAGCTTAAATACTAGGTGTTTATGTAGGCATTATTCCAAAATACGAATTTAACAAACTAATGACTATCTCAAGATTTTTCATTCCAACTCCACTACTTGTTTTACATTTTACTCATGCTTAAACTCATCTAAACTTATGAAAATCATTCCTTAAGGGTACCTATTACATATACCTTCCATTTTTCATGAAAAATATGAGTTTTAAAGTGGTTTTAGTGGTTTTTAAAATAGGGTTCCAAAATCATCCGAATTTCTATAATACATTTCTAACAAAAATCTTTTCTTTTTCAAGTTTCTTGCCTCCTATACATAAAGATCTACCATCTAACACATCTATATACTTGCAAGACTAAGCTTTTATAATCATAATGCATGTAAGCTCAAAACAACCACATGAACATACATATCAATGAATATATGAGTGTCTAACACTTAGATCTACTACATATGGTGCATGAATCATGAGTTTCATGGCATGAACCTAAATTTCTATGAAAGATTCCTACTTTACATGCATGAACATAACATTATCTCAACAAAAACTCTTTTAAACTCTAGATCCACTTCTTGTGATGGCTTGATATTCTTGTATAAGTGTTTTCATGTCCCTAGCATATGATCATTGGGATTAAATGTGGAAAACACACAAGAATAGCTTTGCCACTACAAGATAAGGTAGGAATAAGGTTTAGAATCATCACCTAATGAAGATGTAGAGATGAAAAGAAGAGAAAATGAGTTGTGTGTGTGAGTGTGAGAGGAGGAGGGGATTACGGCACAACTAGAGAAGAAAAGAGAGGGTTTTCAACTTTGTAAAAATTTGAACAAGTGAAAAATGAGGAGAGAGAGAATATGAGCTTATATATTAGTTGGATTAGGGTTTTAATTAAATAAAATGAGTGAAAATAAGGCAAAAATGAGGGGGAAATGGGGAGTAGGGCGCCGGCCATGAGGGGGTGAGTGAGAGAGAGAGTTTGAATTTTGACAAAAATTTGTATTTTATGTAATAAAATATAATAATTATATTAATTAATTAGGAAACAAAATTTCTTGGAAAAGAAAATTGTAATGAGTAGTTGTAAGGATGTAAGAATAGGATTTGGGTACTGTGTGGTGTAGGTTGTACTTATGAATAGTAGACAAAACATCTACTTTATCGGTTGTAACGAAAATACGGGAAAAAGGCTATAACTATAATTTTTATAGCTTGGAAAATTATAAAATTGATATTTTTGGAATCCTTATAAAATTTCGGTTCTAATGAATATTCTGGAATATTTTTCTGAGTTTGTGGTCCCGAGGCATGTTTTTCCGTAATTGAGCTCGAAAAGGCCCGGAATTGAAAAATTCCCGAATTTAAAACTTCCTAAGGTTTGAAATATACTTTAAAACAATAATTCATATTCATTTACTTCATACAACTTCTTTTATTATGAAATCGAAGGAAAGCCAGATTTAGGGTTCCTAAGCTTCTCACACTAGACTTAAACTGGGCTGGATTAGGATTTTGCTTTTCAACTCCCGGGGTTTACTTAGCTACTAAGAATACCAGGGTTTACAACCTCCCCACCTTAAATAGAGTTTTGTCCTTAAAATTGAACTGACGTACCTTGTTCTTCAAATAGCTCGGGGTACTTCCTTCGGATTTCCTCCTCAGCTTCCCAAGTCGCTTCCTCAAAAGCATGATTTCTCCATAATACTTTAACATAGTGGATGTCCTTGTTCCGTAGCCTTTGAGTTTTCTTATCCAATATCTTTACGGGATGTTCTTCATATGTCAGGCTTTCCTTCAATCGGATCGGTTCCAATTCTAAGATCCTTTCTAGGTCGAGCACATACTTTCTCAATACTGACATATGGAACACGTTGTGAATCCAGGATAGATTTGGTGCCAAAGCTAGCCGATACGCTAAATCTCCGACTCTTTCCAAGATTTCAAAAGGTCCAATGTATCTTAGGCTCAACTTTCCTTGTGTACGCATCCTTTTAATGCTTTTAATCGGACTTATCTTCAGGTACACATGGTCACCTATGTTGAATTCGAGTTCTCTTCTTTTCAGGTATGCCCAGCTCTTTTGCCTATCCTGAGTCTCCTTCATTTTCCGCTGGATTACCCTCGCTTTATCGACGGCTTCCTGTACCAATTCCGGCCCAACAGCTATCTTTTCCACTTCATCCAAAAATAGAGAGGATCTACAGCGCCGTCCATACAGAGCTTCATAAGGTGGCATCTGAATAATTGAGTGAGAGCTGTTATTGTAAGCAAACTCGATTAGATGCACATAATTATCCCAATTTCCTTTGAATTCCAAGGCACGCCCTCAACATGTCCTCCAGGGTTTGGATCGTCCGCTCAGATTGTCCATCGGTCTGGGGGTGATATGCTGTACTAAAATGCAACTTGGTGCCCAGACTCTTTTGCAAACTTATCCAAAACCTAGACACAAATCTTGAGTCTCTATTTGAAATAATCCCTGCAGGTATGCCATGCAACCGTACAATCTCCCGGATGTAGATCTTGGCTAATTTTTCCATTGAATAAGTCATATTTATGGGTAAGAAGTGCGCCAACTTGGTTAACCGATCCACTATCACCCATACAGCATCACAACCAGAAGGAGTGTTAGGAAAACCACACACAAAATCCATAGATATCTGATCCCACTTCCACTCGAGAATGGGTAAAGGCTTTAACAACCTACCCGGCCTTTGGTGCTCTACTTTCACCTGCTGGCAAACCGGACATTTCATTACATAATCTGCCACATCTCGTTTCATGCCGTTCCACCAATAGCGGCTTTTTAAATCTTGGTACATCTTGGTACCACTTGGATGTATGGTATAACCGGAGTTATGGGCTTCACTCATTATTTCCTTCATCAACTCTTCATCCTCCGGTACACACAGCCTTCCTTTCATTCTGATTACATCCTCATTATCTATTGCAAAGTCAAGGTACTTTCCTACTTGAGTTTCCCTTTTTATCTTTTGTATCACTTCATCATACCTTTGGGCTTCTTTGATTCTCTCTATTAGGGTCGGTTCCAATGCCAAGTTGGCTATCTCAAGCTCAGCACTTTGGTCTATGAACTCAATCCTTAACTTCTCAAAATCCCTAATCAGATCCCTTTGACTTGTGATAAAGGCAACTACTTCCCCATAATTCTTCCGACTTAGGGCATCTGCGACTGCATTAACCTTCCCTGGACAGTAATTTATTCCCAGATCATAATCTTTTATCCGTTCTAGCCATCTCCTTTGTCTCATATTCAGTTTTTTTTGTGTGAACAGATATTTAAGGCTTTTTATGATCCGTGTATATCCCACACGTTTGTCCATGTAAATAATGTCTCCATAGTTTCAAGGCGAAGACGACTGTAGCCAATTCCAGGTCATGTGTAGGGTAGTTCTGCTCGTAGGGTCTCAATTGTCGAGAAACATATGCAATAACCTTCCCTTCTTGCATTAATACACATCCAAGGCCATTCCTTGAGGCGTCACTATGAACCGTATAGGACTTTTCCGAGTCCGGTAGAACCAAAATCGGTGCCGATACTAGTCGCCGTTTCAATTTCTGGAAGCTCTGTTCCCTCTTATCTGTCCAAACAAATTTCTCATTCTTTTGGGTCAATTGAGTCAGTGGCTTGGCTATCTTTGAGAAATCCTTCACAAACTTGCGATAGTAGCCAGCCAATCCCAAGAAACTTCTTACTTCAGTAACCGTTTATGGCTGTTTCCATTCTACTACAGCCTTAATCTTTTCGAAGTCAACGGATATCCCATCACCAGTTACCACATGTCCAAGAAAAGATATTCTGTCCAACCAAAAATCACATTTGGACAATTTGGCGTACAACTTGTTGTCCCTTAAGGTTTGCAATGCTAAACGAAGATGTTCCTCGTGTTGTCCCTTGGTCTTCGAATATATTAGGATGTCGTCTATGAAAACTATCACACATTTATCCAAAAGTGGCTTATAAACTCTGTTCATAAGGTCCATAAATGCAGCTGATGCATTAGTCAGCCCGAACGACATCACCAAAACTCGTAGTGTCCATAACGAGTACGAAAAGCCGTCTTTGGTACATCCTCAGGCTTTATTCTCAATTGATGGTATCCCGAACGCAGATCAACGCGTGAAAACACACAAGCCCCTTGCAGTTGATGAAACAAATCGTCAATTCTTGGTAGAGGATACCGATTCTTGATAGTTACCTTATTCAACTCACGATAATCGATACACAATCTCATTGATCCATCCTTCTTCTTTACAAACAGAACAGGTGTGCCCCATGGCGACACACTTGGTCTTATGAATCTTTGATCCAAAAGTTCCTGCAATTGTGTCTTTAACCCCTTTAGCTCAATCGGTGCCATTCGGTATGGTGCTTTGGATATCGGTTCGGTGTTTGGAGCTAAAACAGTCTCAAAATCAATTTCTTTTTTTGGTGGTAATCTCGGCAAAATTTCTTGAAACACATCCAAATATTCATTTTTCACCGGTATATCCCTTTCTTCACGGGTTTCCTCTTCATCCAAAACACCTTCAATCGGTATTATCTCTTCATCCTCCATCATCAACTCAAAAGAGTTTAACCCAAATCTTCTTGGGACTAAGGTCTCTCCCACAAATTCTACTTTTCCTCCCGATTGATCATAGAAACACACTGTCCTCTTTTGGCAATCCACTATTTCTTTTACCTTACTTAGCCAACTCATTCTGAGGATAACTTCGTATTTATTTATCTCCAATATTATTAAATCACTCTTGGAGTAGTGTCCGTGAATTTCCAATGGACAGTCCTTTATCAATTCCCAGGTCGACACAACGCTTCCAGTAGGTGTCTTAACCCTCAAACTAACAGTAGTTGTGGCTATAGGTAATCCAAATTGGTTATCCAAACTAGTGGTGATGAACGAATGTGTCGCTGTCGTGTCAAATAAAACGTAAGCCTCCATGCTATTCACCCGAATGTGTCCTGAGGTCAACAAACATCCATCACTTATCCACCCTAAAACACTCTCAAAGCTACCTACATGGGGTTCTTACTTCCAGCTTTCCCATAAATATATTTAATTTCATTCAGACAATAATTCAAATTAATAAATTAAATTTTAACTTAGGAGGGTTTCTATTACTAACCTGTCACCTGACCGCCATCTGCGCCGTCGCTTTGATCCAAGGCTGCCAATTCCACTTCCTCATCCTCATCTTCCTCTACCATCCATTGGCCTTCGAAGTTATATAGCCTCATCCCATGCATTGCCGATGCTGCGCGGCTCCCACTTTTATTTCCCGACCTCATGGGGTTGGTATTGCTCGAAGTCTCAAAGGGTAGAGCGGCTACACTTTTCCATTGGGAACATTCAGAGGCCAAGTGCCCCTTCTCCTTGCAAATAAAGCAAGTCACGGCCATCTTTTTCGGGTACGTATAAACCATGTGTCCAGCATCTCCATAGAAATAACATTTGCTCTTCAACAGTGGACACTGCCTAGGAGCATGAGTTCCCTTGCATTTCCAACAAGTGACATTGGCCTTAATATGGGTCGTCTTACTACTAGATTCATCCTTAAACCCCTGGTACGGTCTGTACCTCTTTCCTTTGAATCCTGAACTCGAGGCGTCAAACGGCCTCTTTCCGAATACCTTGTTTTCAGGTTCTTGGTATTCCCTTTTTCTGGCCCCTTCAATCACTTGGGCCTTTTCCACCATCTCAGGGTAGGTCCTTACTCCAAACTCTTCCAACTTATTCCGCAACTCTTCAGCTAGGCCTCCCAAAAATACTTGCTTCTTCAGCTCCTCACTATCCCTCAAAGACTCAGGTGCATATTGCAGCAAGTGGACGAACTCAGTCTCATACTGCTCCCTAGTTCTCCCCTTTTGTTTAACATGGAGGAAATCAGTACTATATTTTACTCTCAAGCTGGAGGGAAAGTTATTATCCAAAAATTCCCGGCGAAAAAATTCCCATGTAACTGGGGAATGCAAGCTTCTTCTCTTAGAGTCCCACCAGACCCTCGCATTATACCTCAACATATAAGTTCCATATTCCACTTGTAAGTAAGGTGGAATTTCATATGCAGCAAAAGATCGCTCAATTTGAGGTATGCAATCCTCGGCTTCGTCTAGTTTACCAAACGCTCCATCAAAATGCCGGTTACTCTTAAGGAAGTCTGGTAAAGAGCTTCGGTGGGGTCTTCGGTATGGTGGAGGTGGTGGCATGGGCACATTATAGGAATGCTCCCCCTGTAGAGCAGGTGCTTCAGCAGTCACTTCCCTGTGATCCGCAAGTGGTGGATGTGGAGCAGAATCCCGGACACTTTATCCCTGGTGCGGGTTCTGAACCGGGTTTTGGTTCTGGATGAATGTATTCAAGAGATTGGCTAATTGTCCAATCGTGTTCAACACATCACCCTGCTGATTCTGAGGCGCAACTCTTTGAGGATTAGGTTGAGGTACGGCCGGTTGGTCGGCTTCGTTCGAGAGGGATTCCTGCTCCCGATTCGAATCCGTTAGTTTCGTCTATTTACTCATTGTTTAATAAATTTTAGTATTCTTAGGATGTTTTAAATTCTTGAGGAAATTAGTTTGTCAACAAGATTCAAAATTTTGCAGGAATTCGGAAATCGAATTTCAAAAGGAAATGAATTTCATATAACCATAAGGAGAAACAAAAGAATATACGCATAGGGAAATAGGTTGCAATCTCAAAATAATAACATGAATGAATGAATGCTCTGCAATTTATATGTGGTTAATGTTCTTTATGTCTAATGTCTAGCATGCATGCTTTCTACGACTTCTTTCCTTTGAAATAAACATGATCCTTCATTACTTTAGCGAGCCATACAAAACATTACATCAAAGATTTCTGTCCCCAAAATTTAGCTAGCTACTCTCTAGATCCAATTCTAAACATTTTCCCTATTCCCGAAAGCACAACAAAATACAGGGAAAAAGAAAGAACAAAATACTAACTATCCAGAAATCCTAAGGCAAATTGGCATCCCGCATTGCCTACTACAAAATAAGAAAACAAGGACTTCATGGGTTTGGCTATCCTTTCAGACTTCACTCATTACTATCATCATCGGAGGTCAAACTAGGAGGTTGTCTCCTACTGGAAGAACCACCATCGTCCTGTTGGACAAACAAACTAAGGTATTCCCTTGTAGTCATCCTTCGCTTCCTAGCGGGTCGGACTAAAGGTTCTTGGTCTTGTTCTTCACTTTCCTCCTTCTCTTCTGTTCCTTGCTCCTCCCTCAGGCTCACTTCTTCCTCATCACCTCCTACTTTGGGTTCACCTACTCGGTTCACCACTATCTCAGGTTCTCTCACAAGTTCTCCACCCACATTTTCCACTTCCATAGGCTCGGGGGCCACGGGCTCTACTACTGCCAGATCAAGCATAGGTGGATATTCACCTTCAATATAAACATCCCTCCATAACATGGGATCTAATTCAGGTTCTACCCTTCCACTATTTGGTATCTCCAACACTCGATTAAAATCCCACACAATTTGATTAGATTCCGGATTCACTCCTACTTCCGGCTCAATGGGTGGGGTAGGGGTTCTAGGGACTACATTTTCCCCCTAATTAGGATCCTCCTCGGGGTCCTCTTCTTCTTCTTCCTCCTCTTCATCATTCTCTCCAATCACAGGTGCACCATTCAATTGCATACCTATGTCACTGGCTGGAGGTGGAGCTATCACACGTGGTGGAAGAATGTCTAAATAGACCGCATGCCAAGTAATATGGTTCCATGCATCCGCTATGTTCTAATCATGGTGGTCATACAAATCGTCATGGGCATACACATATAGAGGTCCTATAGGGATCCACACCCTAAAGTCTGGAGGGGTCCGGTTTCCCCCATTCTTCAAGATAAAGGTAGCTTCCCTAGTCATGGGCTCACGCCCATACTCTACCATGATTCTTTCTAAGGTATAGATCGTCTCCAACTTAGTCCAATTCCTTCTCCTCATAGGATCATATCTTAGTCGGTCGACCATAGCAGCCCACCTAGTGTATCTCAACCCTTCTTTCCACAATTTGAACATCTCCCCCATAGTACGAGGGTGCCTGGCTAAAGCAAAATCCTCACACAGCTGTCTCAATCTCAACCTGTACTCCACCATGGTCTCATCATTTTTCTTGGTGAAGTTTCTAGCCTGTTCCCTTGTCTTACCCAAGGAGACCTACAACAATATATGACTCCTAATTAGACTTAACAAGGAAAAAAAAAATTTCAACTCCATTTGAACCTATTAGTTAGATTTCTAAGTTCTGTTTCTTTTAATTCTATTGTCGTGTTTTATAACCTAGAGTTCTAATACTAACTTAAAATGTCACGCCTTATAGGGTATCCTAAACGTAACAGCCCGCCACATACTATATAAGACTCTCGAATCCCTATCCGAGCCCTTCGGGAGTGTTATATAGATGTACAACATCCCTTTACGACAATAGAATACTCAATCAATGGAGTTAAGAAGTTTAATGTGGCATTCATTAGCCATAGATAATAAACCAAAACACATATATACTTTACAAAAGTCTAAGGGGCATTCCCCCGCAAAATAATATTAAGTCCATTACAATCATCCAGAGTCCTTTAGTTTCCAACGGAAGTCTAAACAAATCAAATTAAACTTCTAAGGGAAACTCTTAGCTCCGGTACCTGAGCTGTAGCTTGCCTCGGCTTAAGCCAAATGAACTCGTGCTGCAACAAGTAAAAACTATAAGGGCGTAAGCTAACTAGCTTAGTGAGTGAAAACTTCCATATCACAATTAAGACAAATCAATCAAGCAAGTGATTATTCAAACAAGTGGTATGCAACAAGCAAATGAGTTCAACAAACATATGACCAACCGGAAATCATATGTGGATGGACTTGCACCCTCCATCTCGGGTTAGCAGATTAACAAATCTTGTGGTACGACGTTGTTCAAGCTCACGGTCAATTGAACAATAATTCGTTTTATGGATCATGATTAACCAACAGTTTCGTTTTATGGATCACGATTAACCAACATATTCGTTTTATGGGTCACGAAAAACTAACAAATGCTAATGCTCCATCCCCGTCGTGATATGAATGAGTCTAATTACAATTGAGGTCCAATATAGATTAATTCAATTCTTTTAGGTGACCAACAATTATTCGCAGACAACCAATATAAATTCTAGCTAAACAAGCAGCAGCTTAGCACCCGGTTTCGATATTCCTTAAGTTCAACTTCGCATATTAATAGCAGACAAGTATATAATTCCCATATACCCCATTTGTCACGCCCCAGCGGGTACCCTAAACGTGACAGCCCGTCGTACGCAATATTAAAACTTAAGAATGACTACCTCAGTCACTCGAAAGCTTCCATATCGGTACAAGGCGTACATTCACAACAAAGGGAGACCGGTGGAGTAATGCATTTTAAGACATTGGCAGCGGAACATGCAAAATAACACTTAATATATATTTCATTGAAATAAAAGTCTTACAGCTTCTAAGGGGCATTCCCCCGATAAATCATAATAACATGGTTCTAAATATAACATAACTAAAGCTAGAAGATTTTAGAAGAAATCTACTCTATAACTTCAAAATAGATTGCCTCCAAAAGCTTCTCAAAATAAGGATTCTACCCGGGAAATCAAGGTGGTCTCAGGTGCAAAAGATAATCCTGCAATATCAAAAGTCTATAGGAGTATAAGTATGACTAACTTAGTGAGATATTCCTTACGCAATAGCACTCATAAGAACAATCAAACAAGTTTATTAATCAAGCATATGAATGCAGCAACCATATGATCAAACATTACATACGACTATTCGGTTTCATATGTTTGATGGATTTACCCCTCCATCGGTGGTTAGGGAATACTTTGAACTGGGTCCCGAACAACCTCCTTAAGTTTGCGCATGTTTTGGGGTTCCAATGAACCCTACTACTAGTCCGTGGGCCTTCCATGCCCAAAGCGATCGATCCGGCTCGGCTACACCTTGAGGCCGTATTCCTCGTACGTCCTAACCCTCAAGATGTAGCTAGGCAGCTTACCTTTCCGGTCCCACGCTGAGGCGTAGTAGCAAAACTTCGAAATGATATTCTAAGTGATATGCATGAGCAATTTATTATATGGGGATTTCAATATGGCATTAAATCTTTTAAAGCGATCAAACAATATTTGCACACATAACAATACATACATGGAAACATTTCTATCAATCACAAATCGGGTTCCGATATACTTATCGTTCATTGATCGCACACAATGGATCGCACACATAATTCCCATAATATCCCACATGCATATTAATTTTATCTTTTCCTACATCTAGTGCTCTATTCTACAAGCACATACGCGAATACATAAGCGTAAGGAAACTCACTCGTCCATAGCGCTCTAGGAGTCGAAGTAATCCTCGAGGAAGACAAGATCGTGATCCTCAACACCTAAACAAAAGAAATACCCAACATGAGTATTTTATCCAAGATCTATTCAAGTTCTATACTTCTATCTTAAAGAATTCGTAAAATCGTAAGGAATGGAAATCCCAACTTAAAATGGCCATAACTTGCTCATTTTAACTCGGAATTTCGCATATTATATGCTGATTTCTACCTATTCGAAAAGATCTATCTATTTCTAAGGTTATTTTCATCAAAAGAAGTTATTTAGGTCTCGGAATAGTAGCGTACAGATTTGATACGAATTTTCCAAACTTCAAAACTAGAGTTTTCAAACCTTTCTTCACTCAAGGGCTTTTGTACAAAAGTATAGATATATAGTATGGTTGAAAAATCCCTTGAATACACATATATACTCAAACCATAAGCATGAATTTAGTGGTGTTGTCTCAACAATGGTTTTGTAAAATATATGTCTTTGAAAGTGAGATAAGCTTAATTTTTGTAAAGAAATTAGTTTTGTTTAAGAAAATTTCTTATTTTACTAAAAGTAAGCATCTCTTTTTTTAACTCCATTTCTTAAATAAAAGTAGATTTAATCTCTTTCAAATTTCTACTACCTTATTTCTAATGTTTTGGAAAACATAATTTTTCTAAATACTTCATGGTTATATCCATTTTTAAAAGAAATCATCTTATAAGTAATTTTGAAAAACTTATCTTAGACTTTAGTGTTGGTGGAAAACTTTGACAATTGAATTTAAGAAATCCTTTGTTTAGAAACTTTCTTATTTCATTGAAAAGTGAATTTATAATAACTTTACTTTATGTCTTTCTTGGTGAAAACCACATATTATTACTAAAACTTGAGCTAGCTTATCTAACTTTAGAAGAATATTTGTTTAAGATAAATTTCTAATCTTTAAGGAAAATAACTTCTTATGTGATAAAATTTATATTTAAAAAGAGTTCTTATTCTTATTTTAAGAAAACTCATTTCTATTATGATTGAGACAATAACAACATATTCATGCATGAATGAGAATATGTAACCATGAAAAATATAAAAACAACATAAATAAAATAAATAAGAGCATAAAAGTAAAGTCAAGTATTGGAAACCTTAGCTTCATCAAGGTATCCCGGGACTAAGAATAAACTAGTCCTCAAAGAAAAGAAAAGCAAAGAAATAAAATTGTTTTGACTTGATATGGACAAGTCTAAGACTAGAAAGACTAGTCTTAATATTGCATAAAACAAGTAAATAAATAAATTGCAAGACTTGAAAATAAATAAATAACGAGTGAGCTTATATGCTCTAAATATATATACATAATACTTAGGTTAGAAACAATAATAACAATATCAACATAATAGTAACATAAAGAAAATAAGAACATGAACAAAAACAAAACATGAATAAATTGTTGCTTCTTTAACTCAATGAGTCTAAGAAACATACACTAAACTCATGTTAAGTTATATGAACATGATGAGAAAATATGAGAAACTTTTACCTAAAGCTTATGGGTTTGTTGAAGAAGAAAAGAATGGGTTGTTGTATTATGTGGGACTTGGTTTTCTAAAGAAAAGAAGAGACTTGAGAGAGTTTTTGGGAGAGGAATTTTGTGGAGTGATTTTGGGAGAGTTTTAGTATGAATTTTTGTTGTGTGAAAGAATGGAAGAGGAATGGGGTATTTATAGATTTTTGGAGTGGAAATTTGTGTGATTAAATTTAATTGAATTGAAAATAAAATGGATGGAAGGGGGGCATAGGGCGCCGGTTTTGTGTCCTTGAGGGGGGAAGAATTTATTTATTTTGTTTGTTTTGTATTAAAAGAATTAATGTGTAAGGTATGATGTGATTAAAGTTGTATGGGGAAGGTAAATTGTAAGGTATAGGTATGGTAGAGTGTAAGAATAGAGTGTAAGAAAAAGTAGAGATAGGTGAATAGTAATGAATAGTACAAAAGTACTATGAATAGTAGACTAGACAATTAAAATACCGGTAGTAAAGAAAATACGCGTAAAAGGCCTATATCTGTTATTTTTAGATACCGAAAAATTCTAAAACTGATATTTTTGAAAACGTTATATTTTTACGAATCTATTGGTGTTGTCGGAATATTTTTGCTATCCGGTGCTCCGGGGCACGGTTTTTGAAAAATGATCCCGATCGGATCCGAAGGACACTAGAAAAATTCGAATCTGATATTTTTAGGCTTCCCTATATTATTACGAATCATTTTCCACAATTATTTTAATTTCATTTTCTAGGGTTTAAGAACACGGGATTACCGGATCTAGATTCACTAGACTAAACATAGAACTAGGTTAATTTTAGGGTTTCGTTTCAACTTCCGGTTCTTAGGATTTGCTAATATTATTGAAAAATCTAGGGGCTTACACCATCATGCATAATCATTTTTATCTTTGCCTAAGCAACTAATGCCACTATCAATACAATCACAAGCAATAATTGAGAGCGGAGGTAATACTCGCTCGGCCATAGTACGCCGGTCTCTTAGTAATAGTAGTCGGGTGGTAGGGTATCGTCTTGCTCGGAATCACCTACCAAATAAGAGCAACCTAATAAGAATCTCATCACTAAACTAATTCAAGCTATGCATGTAAACCACATAAAATCGGAATTCTCGCTATTTGCGGAAGTTCCAACTTAAAACGGCCATAACTTGGTCATTTTAACTCGGAATTTTGCAAATTTTTTATCGATCTCTATCTACTTCGAAAGATCTATCTATTTCTAATATTATTTTCAAGTTTTGAAAACATTAAGGTCATGGAATAGAGGGATCAGATCTGTTCTGTAACGTTTCCGATTCCGAAAAATTGTTTCGCATTTAGTAAAAATGTTTCTTGTCGATGATTCATGTATAGATGGTATATGAATGGATTCCTAGCATGGATGTCATGTAATGAGTTCAATATATGCATGGTCTTGATGATTTTATGATGATGAACTCTTATGAACTCCTAATTATTATAAAACTCCATAATAGTTACTTATAAAAAGCTATTCTTTCCAACTTTACATTCCCTAGGGTTTTTAGGATTTATTCTTGGAATTTACTTGTTATCTAAATAAAAATGAGTTCTTAACATCTACACTATCCATGACCTTCATGTATGCATAAAAATCCACATTTTTCAGTTGGTAAATATGTTTTTAAACAAGCTATTCACAAAAATCCGAATTTTGGAAATTTTCTTTTCTTGCATTTTTCCTATGAGAAAACTGGTTTAATAGATCAAAAATTGAAAATTTATTATATCTATTGTCTAAAGACTTCATTTAACTCATAAAACATTCAATTTAAGCTTAAATACTAGGTGTGTCACGCCCCGGAGGGTACCCTAAACGTGGCAGTCCACCGTACACAATATTAAAGCCTAAGAATGATCACTTCAGTCACGCGAAGGCTTCCATACTATGTACAAGGCGTCTAAAAAGCATTACTAGAACTTGTGGGGTCTATAAAGAGTCCGAGGGTCATTCCTTCTTGATATGGTCCTTAGTTGGTAATGTTGTGATCTTAAGCCATGAGAAAACGAGTTCTCTCCTTGTAATTGGTCAAAAGATTTTCACTTCCAAGGAGTGGATGTTCACTTTGTTCCTTTCCAAAAGTCAACAGCTTGGCTTAGGGGTTTATCCTTTTTCTTCCATTGTAAGCTGAACGAGTATATTTCGTGGTGGTATACTTCATTGCATAAGGTCTTGGTCTAGAGTTTCCTGTTGTTGTCTGATTTCCTTATAGGTTATTAGTTTAGTTACCAAGTTGTAATCCAAGTCATTTTTTCCAGAATTCTTCTTAAAACTTCTATTCACAAATATCTCCAAAGATTGATTCCCTTTCGTATTATTAAGATAGTCATTCATTCCCCTCGACTCAAAAGAATGTGTCTCTTCTTTTCTTGTGGTAGCAAGTCCTTTACCAATATTATCTTTCCGTCTTATTGATTTATGAGTTCTATGTTCACCTTGTGATCTTCTATTGGGGTTCTTCTTGAGAGGTATACATCTTATCCAAGGATTTCTTAACTCTATTATTCCTTAGAGTCGCAATTAACTTCGTGTCCTTACGTCATGATCGACCAACACTTTCTTGGGTTTCATCATTCTTTCGTGTGGGGATTTTACTCTTAAACTAGATATTGCTTGTTTGTTCTAGGCTAGATTTATCAAAAGGATGTGTTGCCTTGAATTCCAAGAGAGCAAAACATTCTGATTTACTAACCGAAAGCCTCTTATGTGCTCGATAGGGGATTATCACTCCTATTCTCTTATTTATCTGTATAAAGAAAAACTTAAACTTTAGCGTTGCCTGAAATAAAGGAACAACAACAACATAGATGGGTTGGAGGCTTACCGGTTCCCACGTCGCTGTTATAGCCTCTTATGCACTCCAAGGCAGCTAAGTTTCCATTTTCTTCGTTTACTTCTTCACTTATCCATTGTCCCTCCAGGTTGTAGATTCGAACTCCTGAAACAATGGATTCTGATCTACCTTCACTTCGATTCCCATTTCCTTTCTCAATCCTTATAGGGACAACTTCCTCTGATGATCTTGTCAGGATTTTCCCCCTTTGTGGACAGTTATTGGCAAAATGCCCTTTCTGATTGCAAGCATGGCAAGTGTTAACTCCTTTGTTTGGGCATTTTGATATCTTATGGTCCGTATTTCCACAGAAGAAACACTTTCCAAATAACTGGGGGCACTTCTTCGGTTAGTGTGCTCCATTGCACTTCCAACACTGAACGTCTTTTGGTGTGAACCTTCCACTGTCGTTATTATTGTTTCTGCAGTCGTTAGAGATCTTGAATTTCTTTGGTGGAGGCATGAAACTGGACTCTACATAAAACTTTTTCTTAATGATCGGGTTTTCTTCTTCTTCTTCTTTTCTTTCTCTCCTTTTTCTTGCTCCTTCTACAATTCGAGCTCTTTCTACCAATTCTCCAAAATTTCTTATGTCAAATTCTTCTAATCTCATTCTCAGATCTTCATCTAATCCTCTCATAAGGACTTGTCTTTTCAATTCCTTGTTGTACTTGTACGAATCAGGGGCATATTGTAGCAATCTACTGAACTCGGTCTCGTATTGCTCGATCGTTATTCCCTTTTGAGTAATCTGCAAGAAGTCTGCACTATATCTTACTCGTAAACTTCCTGGAAAATAATTTTCCAAAAACTCATGTCTAAACATTTCCTAAGTGATTGGAGTCATCAGCTCTCTTTTCTTTGACTCCCACCATATCCTAGCGTTTAGACGAAGCATGAATGTTCCATACTTGATTTGCAGGTGGGGCGGAACTTCATATGCATCAAAAGACATCTCTATTTAAGCCAGCCAATCTTCGGCCTCCTCCGGCTTATCATAAGCTCCCTCAAAGTAACGGTTGCTTTTGATGAAGTCAGGTAACATGCTTTTATATGGCCTTGGCGGTGGGGGTGGAGGTAGGGGTGCACTTTGGCTATGCATATTCCTATGCACAGATGCCTCATTTGATGCTTGTTGTGGCGGCGGTGTTGGTGTAGATGCCCGTGCTGTTGCCGGTGCTATCTTAGGTACAGGTGCTTGTGCTGGTATGTTTTGTCTAATTTCTTCTAACACGTGGGTTAGGTGTCCTAACGTGGCATGTAAGTCCATCTGAGGTGTGGTGGCTCTTTGAACAGCAGGTTGATCCGCTTCAACGTCCGGTTGATTAGAGGCGCTTTGCTCCTCTCTTCGTCTATTTCTATTTCGGCCGTGTTAAACTTTTCTTAGTTAGGTTTTATAAAGTTTGGATAACTTAATTAAATTTTTTTCCAGAAATTAGTGGATATAACGGAAACTTTAAAAGCTAACAAAATTTAAATCGAGACAATTTCTGAAATCAAACTTAAAGCATCATCATAGAAATAAAGTTCGTACATGAAATGGGAAATAAGACAAATCACAAAAAGGAAAATACATAGAAAATAGCAAACATTGTTTCGAAAACTAAAAGGTAGACTGAGATCGTGGATCTAGTCTATGGTAACAAAATCTAAGCTGGACTTCCAAGGATATGCTCAATCTGCCTTTTTGCTCCCTTCATTCTTCGGGTGCATCGCCAGGATTGCTGCTAGACGATCCTGGGTTCCAGCCCCTCATGAATTGCCTAAAATATTTCCTCCTTTTCTGGGCTGCTTCCCTTGATCTTTCATGTACGTCGGTTTGTTCATCCCTAGTCAATTCTGGCACAATGTCATGGATGGTTTTCCAAGTAACAGCTCCATCCGTCTCCATGCTGTTGTTCTCGTTGGGCGGAGCACTGTCCATATGCATGGCTGAGTTTGATTCTTGCCCTCCTTGAGTTTGTCGTCCCATTAAGTAGCGGATGATTCTTTCTTCAGTGCTATTACAGGGTTCCTCATCTCCAACAGTGGTCTGGTTTTCTTCTTCCAGTCTTGCTTCATTGTCTTCCTGTGGGTTTTCTTTAGAATCTTCACTCTCTTCCTCTTCTTCCATAGGCTCCTCCCTTATTATCGATCCATCATCTCGTAGACGTAGGGGCTCGTCCCTCTTTAGTTGGATTCCCATAAAGGCAGGCGGCTCAATGGGCACTTGGGTTGGGGGTTGTAGCACTTCCTGGTACACTCCATGCGAGTGGAAGATGTCGTTGATGTCCGCCTTCATCCATTCGAGATGATCCATCAAGTTAGCATGGGCGTACACGAACATGGGTCCAATTTTCCTCCATGTTTGGAAATCTGGTGAAGTTCGTCCTCCGTGTTGCTTCCTTCAACATAAGTCTATCATCAGCAATGGCAGCGATACGTTCTACGGCGTATATCATTTCCAACTCGATCATTTTCTTTCTTATAAGGCAGTTGTGAATAGTTTGTACCACTTCCCTCCATTCAGTTTGTATCATTCCCCTCTTCCATATTTGGAACATTTCCTGAATGGTCTTAGGTGGTCCTGCTAGGTAAACTCCTCACATAGAACTCTAAGTCTCAATCGATAACCTTCTAGTGTTTTGAAAGGTCCTTTCCGGAAGTTCTTGGCTTGAAGACGAGCCTCATCTATGGTGATCTATGTAAAGAAGAGATATTAAAAAACTTATTCTACCCATTCTATTTCATCTAAGTTTTTCTTACTTCTATTCTGAGTCAATTCTTCTTAAGTCCAATTCTATAATTATGACTCCTAGATTCTTAGACCATGCTCTGATACCAACTTAAACTGTCACGCCCCAAAGGGTACCCTAAACGTGACAGTCCGCCACACTCAATATTAAAACTTAAGCATGACAACCTTAGCCATTCCCAAAAGCTTTTATATTAAGTGTAAGGCATGCTTTCACAACTTTAGAGGACCATATATGGAATTATGAAGTTTAAGAAGATATAAATAACACATTAAGAAAAGATGATTCATAATAATCATTCATTCATATCAATGGCTTTACAAACTTAGGGACATTTCCCTTTGATCACTAATCTATTACATGAGTATTTGTACATCAATACTAATACTACACTTTATCTAAATTTCTATTACCTAAAAAAAATTACCTGCCCGCAGGGTCCACATGGCCTTAACGATAAGTAGGGAAACTGCAAAAGATATCTATGGGGGTATAAGTTGACAGGCTTAGTGAGAACTATTTCCATAAATAATTTCTTGTATCAAGATTTCAAACAAGTGGATTAAACAATCAAATGTAATGCAACATACACGTGAGCAAACAAGCATATAGTTTTCCGGGAACTATATGTTGAATGGATTTGCGCCCTCCATTCGGGGTTTGGTGATACTTAACCTCAAAACAAGTAGTTTTAGTTAAAAAGTTTTAAGCTTGTGAGCACTCATCGCCAAGCATTCCAAATGTACTTGATTTGACCTTGCTTTCGAATCTTCCGCCAAGCATTTCTCTTAAGCCGCCAAGCAATCGCTTTTGGATCTCCCGCCAAGTGTTGTTTTCGACATAAGCTTACTATCCTTCTCACCCAAGGATAATAACCCAAAATGCAATATGACTCATTTCGTGGTATGCATGAATTCATTTATTTATAATGTCATAGCATAATTATATTTGAATTTAAGGTGATCAAAGAATTTCATACAAATCAAATGTTATACTAAAACAAACATTTAAAACAATCCCGGCTCCGATATTCTTAAAATTCTTTCAAAGAATTATTTTACATACATATCGATTTATCTTTTCTTAATTCTAATGCAACTAATTTACAAGCACAACAAGTATAGCATTTAATAGAAATAAACTCACGATGCCATGTCGACTATTCCTCTAAGCGGATGAGTCGTTCACACACTCCACTTAATCGTAATAATCCTCGGGGTAAAGGAATCCTTCCTCGAGGTCACTTAGCTAAAGAAAATACCCACAATGAGTATTCCTTGATGATTTTCTTGAAATTTGACAAAACAATGTCAAAAGAATGTTAAAGTTCGTATAAAGGAATGTTCTAACATAAAATGGCCATAACTTGGTCATTTTAACTCGGAATCGCACATATAATATACCGATTTTCTACCTACTTGAAAAGATCTACCCATTTCCAAACTTATTTTTAACAAACAAGGTCATATAGGCTCCAAAACAGCGATGACAAAATTTACCACGGATTTTCCAAATGCAAAACAACTTTGGTTTCAAGAAATCGAAATTTGCTTGATAAATACTTAGTTATCTATAGAGTTGAAAAATTCTCTTTTTATGGCTACTTAGCTCATATTCATTCATGCTCAAGCATTTGTTGTCCATTTATTTTACTTAAGTGAAATTATGTCGGTTTTGGAGTTGTTTAGAAAAATATAGATTACAAGAATTTTGTAATCTCCTTGAAATGATTAATTTGTTTCTTTTTATTTTACAAACATGTTTTTTGTTGGCTTATATATATCTAAGCAACTTTTTGAAAATAAATTTTCTATACTAATACTATTTTGGAGTTTTTAGAAAATACATTATTCTTCCTATTTATCTTGTACAAATTCCTTCTTCTATTTGTTTGACAAAAATCTTTATTTGAAAAATACTCGTTCTTTCCTCATGTTTTATGTTTTTTTTTTTTATATAGAAATCATTCATGTATAAAAATTTATTTTCTTTTATAAAAACAAAGTGGAACAATATGTGACTTAAGAACTTTTTATAATAAAAGTAGTTTCTAAAATTTTAGTGGTTTGTAACTTGAAAAGAGATAACTTTATTTTTGTTTTCAAACCATAGATTTTCTACTTTACATAAACTCATTTCTAAGTGTCAAAATCTCCTTTTTGTCAATTTATTTTTAGAACTTGAAACTTTGGATAACAAGTTAAATGAACATGAATTATGAGAAAATAATAGCAAGTAAAATAACATAAGTAATTAAGTCAAGTATTAGAGTCTTAGCTTTTTCAAGGCTCCCAAAACTAAGAAGTAGACTAGTCCCAAAATAAAATGAAAGAAAGAAAACTTATTTTGACTTGAGGAGGATAAGTCTAAGACTAAAGACTAGTCTTAAAATAACAAGGAATAAGTAAATAAATTGCAAGTAATTAATAAATAAATTGCAAAGGAAAGTAAATAAATTGCATTGCATAAAAGTGAATAAATTGCAAGTGAGCTTATATGCTCTAAAGGATATGTATATATATAATATATATAGATAATAATATTTAGATATAGTAGCAATAATATGAACAAAATTATAACATGAACATAAATAGATTTTTCATGAACAAGAACAATACATGAACATAATGTAGCTTCCGTAACTTGTAATCTTTGGAAACTCACACTATGGTCATGTAAAGTTACATGACATGAAGAAGAAGAAAATAGTATGAAGTGGCTACCTAAAGAAGACTTTGGTAGTAGTATGTGATTATGGGTTTTTGTTGTAGGTAGAAGTTGTTGTAGATTTATTTTGAGAGAGTTTTGGGATGGTATTTTGCGAGAGTTTTGAGAGAGTTTTGGTAAGAATTTGTGGGTAGTGAAGTGTGAAAGAAGTGAAAGAGGAGAGGGGTATTTATAGGAAATTGTGGAGGGATTTTTGTGTGATTAAAATAAAAGAAAATTAAAACAAATTGATAAGAGAGGGAGCATGGGGAGGGGGGGTGTGTGGGTGGTGCCGGCCATAGTAGAAGAGAGGGGGAGATTTTATTTTTTTATTTTTGATTTTTGTTAAATAAAAGATGTAATATGTAAGGTAGATGTGAAATAAAGTTATGGGAAAGGTAAAAAGTAAATATTACAGGTTATGGAGTGCATAAGAGTAGGTGTAAGAAAAAGTAGAGAGAAAAGAATAGTTTAGAATAGTAATGAATAGTATAATGTAAAGTAGATATGACTAATAAAATACCGATAGTAAGAAAATACGCGTATAATAGCTATATCTGATATTTTTAGCTACCGAAAAATTATGAAATTGATATTTTTGGAAACCTTATATTTTTACGAGTCTAACGGTATATTCAAAATATTTTTACTATTCCGGGCTCCCAGGCACGTTTTTCGAGAATTGTGTCCGATCGGGTTCAAATGACACCCGAAATACGCAAAACTGATGTTTTTATATAACCTATAGCTATTACGAATTATTTTAGCTAATTACTCCAACTTCGCTTTCCAGGGTCAGAGAAAACGGCAACGCCAGACTTAATTGGTTTCGGTAAACTAGGGTTTTGTTGACTTTTTAGGGTTCCGTTTGACTTTCGGTTTGGGGTTTTATGCTAAACCGATTCCAAAAATTTGGGGGTTTACATCTTCTTTCTAAACCTAGAAACCTCTCTAAAAAGATCTGTTGTGAGTTTTTCATCAAGAGGAGATCAAGATTTTGGTTCAGGTAAGAAAATTTAATCATGATTTTTCAAGGATTCAATAAAATCTACATCTTTCTTAGGATTCTGCTTATGGTTTTTGAAGGAGCTTTTGAGAAAGAACCCTATTCTGATTCAAGATATGGTTTTTGGAGATCTAAGAGAATCTAGGATCAATTACGCATATGATCTATCTTAGAATTTGTAATTTCTTAAGATTAGCAAATTATAGGATTATAATCGTAGTTTATTATTTGTTTGAATTAAGATTTTGTTCAAGCGAAATCTGCACATTTTAGGTAAGTGTGGATCTAAACAAATCTTTATGGTTCTAAAATCATATTCTTTTCTAGTAATTGTTTTATTAATTGAGAATTTATATATTAAAGGAATCATGGAGATAACTAAGAATTTTGGTGAAAGCTATGTTTGAAGGTTTTACTAAATTATGAACAAAAGGAATAGGTGTGTTAATATTTTATAGATCTATGATTAGGAGTAAAATTTATGGAATTCAAGGTTAGGATTTTATTATGTGCATGAAATCGAAATTGATAAAGATATCTTATGGATCAGGAATTCTTGTGAGATTAGAAATTCTTTTCTGATAGATTTTCTATTGGTGAAATTGGAGTTGAAGCGAATCTAGGTATGACCTTACATTGTTTATTGTATGTGCTTCTAGGCTTAGATTTGTTTGTTGTATGTGATGTAGGATCAGAATTCTAAATTGATTTAATTCTATACGACAATAAGAAATTATATTTGTTTTTTGGGTTTAGTTTTGGTTAGTAAAGACTACGTAGAGTGTGATATTAATGAGACACCCTGATGATCTATGTGTGAGGTTGTCCCTAGTGGACTCATACATAGAAATGATTCTAGTGGATTAGGTTTTGGCAGAGACCGCGGTGTGTGGATGATTCTCTAACACCAATATATGTATAATTATCTATTTTCTATATGCTTGTTTTTATGGAGTCATGAGTTACTCCAGGTTTAGGAATGGACTGCAGATAGTTCTAAACTGTGTTGTATGCTGGCTATTTTAAAAGATAATAATTTGTGTTTGTTTGTCACGCCCTAAAGGGTAGTCTAAATGTAATAGTCCGCCACAAGCTATATAAGACTTAAGAATTATTACCACAACCGTTCCAAAGTCTCGTACAGATGCAAGGCGTACCTTTACGACAATAGAATACGTGAACCGATGGAGATAAATAGTTTAATTTGATATATTATAAGCATCAGGATATAAACCATGAGTCCATATAAATAATTACAAAAGTTCTAGGGGTATTCCCCCGCAAAAATAGTATCAAGCTTAATAACAATCTTTTACAATCATCCGATAAATAATAGGGTTTCCTATGGAAGTCTACACAAAACTGAATATAAACTTATAATGGAAACTCCTACTTCTGGTACCCGTTCGGTGGGATGCCTTGGCTTTAACAAAATATACGGATACTACAATAAGAAAAAGCTATGGGAGCGAAAGCTATAATAGCTTAGTGAGTGAATACTTTCATAAAGACATTTGTAACAAATCAATCAATCAAGTTAATTATTGAATCGTATGGAATGCATCAACCACATGAACAAACAATTATATGATCAGTTGGAAATCATATGTGAATGGATTTATGCCCTCCATTTGGGGTTAGTAAATTAACGAATACTGTGGTACTATCGTTGAATTAGTAAGCCATTTATGAATCACGGATAACCAACTTATGTTATCTATGGATCACGATCAACCAACTCATTTATGTTATTTATGGATTGTCATGCCCCGAAGGGTATCCTAAACATGGCAGTTCGATGTACACAATACTAAAGCCTAGGAATGACTACCTTAGTCACGCAAAGGCTTCCATATCATATACAAGGCGTACATCACAACCAAGGGAACGCATCGGAGTAGCGCAATTTATATTGATAATAAATAAGTAACAAGGCAAGAAGAATACTTATCATAAAACATAAACATATTAAATTTAAATTCTTAGGGGCATATTCCTCTATTGTCTGCAAATAGATAAACATTACTAATCATAAAGATCATTATATATAAAGAATCTTACAAAACTATTTCATCTTATGATTCCATTTCCTTCATAGAAGCTTAACATCATTCCATGACTTTCTTAGTATCATGATCCTCGATTTAAGCCATGGGTATACCTGTTTCATCAAAATCTATAGGGGTATAAGCTATAACTAGCTTAGTGAGATATTCCTTTTCATTCGCACCATATTTTCAAACAAGTTTATTTATTTATTCACACATATGCTATGTATATAATGCAACAACCACATGATTACGCAAATATATATAGTTGTCTGGAAACCATATATAAAACGGATTTACCCCTCCGTATCAAAGGTTAGGGAATCGGGGTTGAAGGTCCTCGACCTTCTACTGCTAGTCCCCAGGTCCTCACCCACAGCATTCGGTTGGCTCGGTTCCTGTCACACCCCAAAGGGTACCCAAAACGCGACAATCCACCACACTCGATATTTAAACTTAAGTATGACAACCTTAGTCATCCCATAAGTTTACATATCGGGTGTAAGGTGTACTTGCACAACTTTTAGGATCACACTTTGAATCGAATAGTCTAAAGAAGGCATACATTAGCATTAAGAATAGAAATCACAACAATATAAATAAATTAAGTCTTTACAAAAGTCAAGGGGGCATAACCCCGTCAAAATAATACTGGAAGTCCGTCCATTCTAAGTTCACATTTACAAATACTAGGGTTTATATCGAAGAGATTTTCCTAGAAGTCCACGCCTCTAGCTAGGTCTCGACTTCTTCAAAAAGCTTCTTCATCCAAAAGATAACCCTGTGAAATGTGTTCTCTCGGAACAACCAAAAATAGGAACACCACAACAAACTATCAGGGTGTAAGCTACAGGCTTAGTGAGATTCAATTCCAAATATTTAATACTCAACAACAACATGTATAACAAACAAGGTATTAGCAGCCATATGAAATGCACAAGCATATGAGCATACAATACATAAGACCATCCGGAAATCTTATGTTGAATGGATTTACGCCCTTCATTCAGGGTTAGGTGTTTCAGGCCCATACGACCATCATTTAAATACTTCTCACTTCTTATTATGGTTGATACAGGTGCCCATCCACCACTTTTTAAATTTTTACTGTGGTTGATACAGGTGCCCACCCACGTGCATTTTAATTCCGGCCTATCCGCCAACAACCGAGTTTACCAGCCCCTCGTTGCTCGAATTACTATGCCTTCTTCCCATAAAGGTATAGTAACTCATGCCATGTGACTCACTATGTGATATGCATGTACAGTTTATTCATATAATCGTGGCATATTAATTAGTTAGATTAAGCGCGATCATAAATAATTTCAGACAATCCAAGTCTAATACTAGCTCATACAATGATTTATCAACAAGTCTTGTCTCGATATACTTATCGTTCATTCAACCAAGATTATGTCACAACCATCGTAATTTTATCTTTTCCTAATTCTAATGCCACTACAATTACAAGCACATACATGAGCACAAGTATTTAAGAAATGAACTCACTCAGCCATTGAGAGAAATCCACTAGTCGTAGTAGTCCTCGGGGAGTGGAAATCCGTCCTCCAAATCACCTAAGTACAAGGAATACCCAAAATGAGTATTTCTTATAAGGTTCTAATAACTTAACAATTCTAACTACTAAGTTCGTCAATTTTCGCATAAGATAAAGTCCTAACTTTAAATGACCATATCTAACTCATTTTAAATCGGAATTGCGCATATAATATATCGATTTCTATATACTTCGAAGGATCTATCTATTCCTAATATTATTTTCAAGTTTCGAAAATATTTATGTCACGAAACTGAGGCATCAGTTCTGGTCGTTAGAAAACTTCAATTCCAAAAAATAGATTTTGTGGATGTTTGTGATGTTTCTAGCATATAGCTTAACTACACATGCAATATCGATGGTTTCCTATCATGAATGATATGATATGAACTTGATGCATGCATGCTTTTGAAATTATTTACTAAAAGGAAACCTAAGAAACTTCTTATTTGTGAAGATCCATGACTACACATTTTCATGAAAACTAGTTTCCTAACTTTGACTATCTCAATTGTTTTGAAGTTATTTCCTTAAGAAAATCAATTTATCCTTATCTAAATTGAGTCTTTATTATACCTATTACCCAAGCCTTCATTTTTGCATAAAAACTTGCATTCTACACTTTGCAAATATGTTTTCAAATAGAATTTGTCCAAAAATCCGAATTTCTTAAAATTAGGTTTTTGAGTGATTCTTTTGGGAAAACTTGTTTAATACATTAAAACTTAGAACTTTAAGATACCTATTACCTAAGGAATCCATTTAACACATAAAACTTCTATTTTGAACTTGGATGATAAGTGTTCTTATGACCTATATTCAAAATTACGAATTTCATAAGTTGAGTACTAACTCAAAATTTTTTCATCTAGATTCCACTTCTTGTTTGATACATTAATCTCATCAAAAATCATTTCAACTTATAAAAATTACTACCTAATGATACATATTACCTACATCCTTCATTTTTCACATAAAACATGAGTTTTAAGGTTGATAAAAGGGTTTTCAAAATAGGCCTTTGAAACCATACGAATTTGTCTTTGAATATTTCAAACAAAAACATTTTCCTTTCAAGTTCATTACTTTATTTACTTAAGGATCTACCAACTACCACATCTATATACCTAAAACAAAGCTTTTATCAGTATGAATGCATGAAGACATAAATCATCCATAAGATCACAAATGTCAAGCATGGTATAAGCATCTAAAACCTAGATCTACTACTTATGATGCATGATATGAAGTTTAAAAGCATGGACATGAAATTTTATGCTAGATCTCTACTTTACTCCACTCCTACATGCATGAACATGAAATATCCTCAACAAAAACTTGATCAAACACAAGATCTACTCTTGTGATGGCTTGATTTTCATGTAGTAGCATTTTCTTTGTCCCTAGCAAGAGCTCATGGGGACTTTGAGTGAAAATACTCATGAATAATCTTGCCATTACAAGATTAAGTAGTGTTAAGGCTTAGGAATCATCACCTAAGGCTTGAAATAGAGGAGGACTGGAGAAGAAAATTGAAGCTTGTGTGTGTGTGTGTGTGGTGTAAGGGAGGACACGGCATTGAGAGAAAAGAAAAGAGGGTTTGAGAGCTTCTTGGAACAATGGAACAAATGAATGAGAGAGAAAAATAAGAGACTATTTATATTAAGTGGAATTAGGGTTTGTGTGTATTAAAAAAAAATAAAACAAAACATTTTGAAGCCAAAATGGGAGGGTTTCATGCCGGCCAATGCTTGTAAGGAGGGAAGGGGATTTGATTTTTGTGTGACTTGTTTTGATAGATAAGTGTACTAATTGTCATAAATTGTAATAATAAATAAGAGACAAATGATCCTTGGAAAAAATAATGAATTTAATTGATTGAAAGGTTGTAAGAATAGAGTGTACTTATGAGTAGTCATAGGTTGTACTTGTGAATAGTAATAAATAGTAGATAAGACATCTACTTTACCGATAGTAACGAAAATACGGGAAAAGGCTATAATTGTAATTTTTATAACCCGAAAAATTACAAAATATATATTTTTGAAATCCTTATAAAATTTCGGTTCTAACGAGTATTCCGAAATATTTTTCTGAGTTTCTAGTTTCGAGGCTCGCTTTTCCATAATGGAGCTCGGGAAAGCTCGGAATAGAAAATTTTTTGAAATCAAAATTTTGTATGGTTTGAAATATACTATAAAACAATAATCCACATTAATTTATCTTATAGAGGTTCTTCTATATAGAAATCGAAGAAAAGCCGGAATTAGGGTTCCTAGGTTGCTTGTACTAATCCTATTTAAGGTTTTGGTTTTCGATTTACGGAGTTTAGTCGGTTACTAAGAAAACCAGGGTTTACAGCTCCGAACCTAGAGTCGCTTTCCCTGAGTAATTTAGATTCTCTAGGAAGGAACATGGCCTGTGGCACCCCACGATCACAGCCAATCCAACTCTACGCGTAGGAGTAGCAGCCTTCCGAAAAAGACGTGACTTGATGGATGCTATGCGTGAGCATTTTAGTTTTCTTAAGCCAAACCTTATTAAGGTTTATTAATGGCGATCAATCAATTTAGCAAATAATAAACAGTCATACCAGCAAGTAACAAAATTATTTAAACAAGCAGTTCGAAGTTGCGATATTCTTAATTCTCATTTCATTAAACATAGAATCACATATACATAATTCCAAATTCCCCAAATATATATCCATTTTTATCTTTTCTTAGTATACTAATGCCACTACTTTACAAGCACAAGCAAGGTAACGAAATTAGGAGGAATAACTCACTCGTCCATTTTGCTTTCTGCTTAGTCGTAGTAATCCTCGGGTAGGGTATTCTCGTGTCCTTCGTCACCTAGACAAAAGAAATACCCGGGATAAGTCTTTCATGGAATTTCTATCCTTGGAGATTCTAAACTTTACTTAAAATCTCAGTAAAATCGTATAAGAGGAAATTCCAACTTCAAATGGCCATAACTTGCTCATTTTAACTCGGAATTTCACATATAATATACCGTTTTCTACCTATTCGAAAAGATCTATCCATTTTAACTCGGAATTTGGGTTCCAAAAACATTGGGTACAGATTTAAAACGAAAATTACCAAACTTTTGCATATCCATTTTCTAACACAACTTTATTTTAAAGAAAAATCCTTTTGTAACAATATATATATATATATATAAATATGAACATATATTTGATAAATACTTTGAGTATATAGATAAGCTCACTTTATATGCAAAATTTTCTAATGATAGTGTCTCAACAATTTATTTCATAAAACAATTCTTTTTAAAGTGTTAAAACTTATCTTGATAAATCCCTTTTCAAGTATTTGAAAGAAACTTTATATTATAAATGAATATATTCTTATTTTATTTCCTTCATTCCTTTTTTCAAAACAAGTAAATTTTTCTTTAACCTTAGTCTTTCATAAATTTCACTTTTAGTGATAAAAGATCAATTTTATCAAAAGTATATTAAGTTGATGAAAACCTTTTCATAATTTTGTATTTAGGATGGTTTTTAGAAAATGAATCTTGTCTTCTTATATTTATTTCTAAAATATAAGCTTTGCTTTCTAAAACTTATTCTTTCATTTCTTTTAAAAAGAATCATCTTTATTGATAAAATCCATTATTGTTAATCTTACTTTATTTATATTCTTTTGAAAATGAGTTCCTTCTTTTTAGAAATTTGAAAATCATTATTTTTCCTAAGTGGGTTTATCACCTTATGAGTTGATCTTTATCTTAACTTTGAAAACTAGTTTGTTTTCTTAGTTTTATTTCGAAGCTTAAAAGAGTTTAAATCTTAAGCTTTTTGTAAAAAATTTTAATATTAATAAATTATATTATTAAAAGCTTAGGTTAACATAATATACAAAGAAAATATTTATTTCTTGTGTTTTCTTGGAAATCTATCTTTGTTATTTATGAAAACGTTGAGAAAACTCTATTTCTATATTGTTGATAATAACTTCATGATTTCGTGATAAATCATATAATTGAAAGTCTAACTTGGAGTTTATTTAGTAAAGTAAAATTCTATTTATTTATTTATTTTTAGATTAGTTGAGACATTAACATTATATAGATGCAAGTATCATGAGCATATAAAGTAATAAGAACATAAGAAAATACTAGAAATAAATAATAAGCAAGAAAATAAATATCAAGCATTGGGAACCTTAGCTTTATCAAGGTATCTCGGTCAAGTATTGGAGCCTTAGCTTTATCAAGGCATCCCGGGACTAAGAATGGACTAGTCCCGAAAGATTAAAGAAAATAAACAAAAGGTTGTTTTGACTTGATATGGACAAGTCTAAGACTGGAAAGACTAGTCTTAATAACAACATAAAATAAATAAATTGCATAACTTGGAAGTAAATATATAACAAATGAGCTTATATGCTCTAAATAAATATATATACATAATATAATACTATATATAAGTTAGATTAGAAGCAAATAATAATAACAACATAATAAAATAGGAAGCTTATGTACAAGAACAAAACATGAACATGTTGTTGCTTTTACTACTCATATGAGTTTCAAAACAACATCATAGTCATGTTAAGTTACACGACATGAGTGAATATTAGTTGGAAGAAATATTTACCTAAAGTGTGTAAGTGGTATGAAGGTGGTAGATGAAATGGGTATTATGGAAGTAGTGGTATGTGGTAGATAGTTTATGTATAAGGAATGGTTTTTGTGAGGAATTGGTTTAAGAGAGTTTTGGTAGAGAGAATTCTTGGAGAGAATATTTGTGGAGAGATTTTGAGAGAGTTTTGGTAGTAGAATAAATTGTGTGAAAGAATGAAAGAGGAAGGGGGTATTTATAGAATTTTTAGAGTGAATTTTGGATGTAATAAAATATTTGAAAAAGAAGAAAAATAATTGTTGGAAGAGAAAGAGGGGGGCGCTGGTTTTGCTCCTTAAGGGGGGGGGGGGGGGGGGGGGGGGGGGGGGGGGGGGGGGGGGGGGGGGGGGGGGTGGGGGGGGGGGGGGGGGGGGGGGGGGGGGGGGGGGGGGGGGTGATGTGAATAAAATTGTATTGAAAATGAAAAAAGTAAGAAAATAGATATATAGGTATAAGAAATAGGTGTAAGAAAAAGTAGAGATAGGTGAATAGTATTGAATAGTAGAAAAAGTACTATGAATAGTAGACTAGACAATTAAAGTACCGGTAGTAATAAAAATACGCGTAATAATGCGATATCTGTATTTTTTGGCTACCGAAAAATTCTAAGACTGATATTTTTGGAATCCTTATATTTTTACAAGTTTATTGGTATAAAAGGAATATTTTTAATATTCCGAGTTTCGGGACACGCTTTTCAAGAACTGTCTCCGTTTGAGTCCGAGGGACAGTTGAAATTCGTGAATCCGATATTTTTATGTTACCTTATATTATTACGAACTATTCTAGGCTATTAACTTAATTTCGTTTTCTAGGATTTGAAAACGCGGGATTGTCGGATCTTAAGCACTGGGGTTCGTTATGGGTTTTGTTGACCTTAAGGTTCCGATTTAACTTCTCGTTTCGTCGAGATATTCGTAAGATCGTATAATTTTTTAGTTTTGATCGTTTTATATTTTTAGCTCGACGTCTATGGTTTATCTTATTTTATTCGTGATTATTTAATAGTTTTTAGTTCTTGGGATCGTTTAACCGAGTCTAGGGTTACGAGTTAACTCAGTTTGACTTTTGGTGAAAATTGAAAATTGTGATTCTAAAATTTTACCGAAGGACTTAGGATTTTATCATTTCGTTGTTAAGCGGTATTTGGATCTATCATTTCAATTCGCGTTTTAGGAATTGGGTAGATGATTTAATTGGCGTATGGACGCTGATTATACCGGTAGTTGGACTTTATATTTTGTTTCAAGGGTTCTCGTTTTCTCAAGATCCAGAAAGCTCGTTCTTTACCTTGTTTGGAATTAAGTTTTAACTTGATTCGATTTTTAAGGTTTCGTTTCCAGTGTTTTGACTCGGTCTAGAATTTGGCTTTTATCTTGAGTTGATTTTTGGGATTTAAATTCTAATACTTAGACTTCTAGGATTATTTTTTAGAATTATGAAATTTTCGGGGGTTTACATGGATCACGATCAACCAATTTTTATCTGTTTACGGATCACAGGTAACCAACATATGCTAATTCTCCACCCCATCGTGAAATGATTATGTCCGTATTAATTTATCAAACCGAATAGTCATTAATACCAACTTCTTAGGTGTTCAACAAATTTCGCAGACAATCATTCCTATAATACTCTAAACAAATATGAGTTAATCAGCTGGTTCCGATATTCTTAATATCATTTCCCAACTCAACAATAAACATACATAATCCCTCATAATTCCCATCATGCAATTCCATTTTTATATTTTGCCTTATGATCTAATGCAACTATTTGCTACAATCATAAGCAAGAATGAAATTAGGAAGTAATACTCACTCGACCATTGGTTGCTGGTCTCTTAGTAATAGTAATCCGATGGTAATGAATCCTCGGAATCCAAGTCACCTATACAAAAGAAATACCCAAATGAGTATTTCAACTCATAACTAATCCATTTTATTTCATAAAAGCTATTAAGTTCGTAATTCTCCTCATTAATGAAAATTCCAACTTAAAATGGCCATAACTTGGTCATTTTAACTCAGAATTTCACAAATTATATACCGATTCCTATCTACTTCGAAAGATCTATCTAATTATAGTATAATATCTCAATTTTGAGAAATTTTAAGTCTCAAAAAGATCCAAACAGATCTGGTTAGTAACCAAATTCCTATTTTTGAAATTGTATTATTTGTGAGGAATTTTTTATATTTCTATTATCCATGCCAAATATGCATGCAATAATAACAAATCACTATCATGAATGGTATGTTATGAGCGTCCTATATGCATATTCATGATGATATTCTATTTGAAAACATTTTTTAAATTTCTACTTTACAAGATATTATGAATACTTAACCTAGTAAGTTCAATTTTTGTGTTCTTGACCAACCACACTTGTTTTAGAGATTTTCCTAAATAAAAATTTACTTATTCTTGCTAAAATTACTTCTTTATCATATCTATTTCTTATGGTCTTCATTTTTTAACACAAATCCTCATTTTATACATTGTAAACAAGTGTTTATATATTAGCTATTCCTAAATCCAAATTTTGTAAAAATAGTTTTTGAGTGATTTCTTTAAGAAAAACTTGTTTAATACTTTAAAATTCAAGGCTCCATTATTCCTATCCCTTAAGGACTTCATTTCTTTAATAAAACTTCCATTTTGAGTTTGAAAAGTAGGTGTTTGCATATCCTCTTTTTCTAGTTACGAATTTCATGTAACTATCTTAAGATCAAATTTTTCTATCTTGTAAATATTTCTTGTTTAACAAATTTCTCTTAGTAGATCTACCCTTAACTTAAAAAAATCATTTTCTATTGTTACCTATTACATAAGCTCTTTATTTTTCACATAAAAATCATGTTTTGGAGTTGAAAAATAGATTTTCAAAATGCGACTCATTTTCTACCCGAATTTACAAAAGTTTGTTTTTGTAAAACCAAGTTGTTCTTGAGCTTTTTGGCTCATCTGCATAAAATATCCTAAATTTTAGAAGTAATAAATCATTCATTTACATGAGACTAGATATTTATGACCATTCACTTATCCTACAAATAATAAATGCATGAGATTTACAATATCATGTAAGAGAAAAAATGTCTAAGAGCTAGATCTAAGAGCAATGGTCATGTTAAATGTATGAAATGAGATATTCTACTTGTGACAATGATGTAGTAGTAAGATTCCTACATGAACTCATCACTGTATGAACATATAATATGATTATGAGGAAAAATCAAGCTTTAATCACAAGATCGATAACTTGTGATGGCTTGATATTCATGTTCTAGTGGTTTTATGTCCCTAGCATGAAGCTCATAGGGATTTTTATGAATCCACACATGAATGATCTAGCCATTACATGTCTTGGTGGTAGTATAGTTTAGATCTATACCTATTTAGGCTTGTGGAGCAAGAAGAGTTGAAGAAAAAAAAAAGTGTGAGAGTGTGTGTGTATGTGAAGCTCACAGCAAGGGAATGAAAGAGGGAGAGAGTTTGTGAAAATTGTAAAAGTGAAAATGAAGAAAGAGAAAAGAAGGCAAAAAAGAATATATAGGAAGTTGAATTAGGGTTTATGTGATTAAAATAAAGAAGGAAAAATAAAACAATTGAGAGGGAAAGGGAGGGATGTGTGTCGGCCATTGAGAGAAAGAGAGGGAGAGGAAAATAATTTTTATACAATTTTTCAAGTTAAATGTGTAATAAAATGTGTTGGAAAAGTAATTGTAAGGAATGTGATGTAATAATGTATTGTTTGGTTGTAAGGATATAAGAATAGGGGTATGGTTTGTGAGTGTGAGTAGGGTATGGGCTTGTACCTATGAATAGTAATGAATAGTAGATTAGATAATTAAGTTATCGGTTAGTAAAGAAAATACGATATAAAGGCTATAACTATAATTTTTATAAACCAGAAAATTATAATAAATATGTTTTTGAATTCCTTATTAAATTCCGGTCTTAATGAGTATTCAAAAATATTTTTCTAATTCTGAGTCCCGAGGGCCAGTTTTCCATAACGGATCCCATTCGAGTTCGAAATAGATAATTTTTTGAAAACTGATCTTTTTATGTTTCGATATATTCTTTGAAACTATAATCTATATTAACTTGCTCTCAAAAGATTTATGATTTTATCCTCGGTGGAGCCGGACTTAGGGTTTCTAGGTTTCCTATTGACCCTAGCTATTCCAGTTTAGGGTTTTGGTTTCTGATTCGGCTTTCGAAGTCAAGCTTGGATACAAGGAAAACTGGGGCTTACATTGTTGCGTTATAAATAATTACATTTGAATATATATGTTGTGTGTGCATATACATTTGTATGTGGTTTGGCGTACTAGTCATTTTCGCTCATTCCATTTATTTTTCAGGAACAGGAGAAGACAAGGTGCTTTGTGATCATACTGGATATGACATCTTTGTAGATCATGAGGATAGCGATAGTGAACTTGACTTTTCTGCTAAGGATCGATAGAGGTAGATTTTAGATAGTTAGAGATAGGAAGATGATTTAATAATTAGTGAAGTTTAAGTTGAAACTATTATTAGTATGAAAGATTTTATTTACTTTATGAGTTTAAGATTTCTTTATGAGATTTTTTAGTTAAGTTATAAGTCAGGATGGTGTTGGCTTTGAGTGAAGCCAACAAGTTAATTCAAGAGTGTTATGTATATGATGAATTGTTTAATAGATACCCTTTATATGTGAGTATTGGAGTAATATTTTTTATGTTATATGTGGATTAGTATTTCATAGCCTTGGCGTGTTCTTATAAAAAGAAGGACACGTGGCAGGTTGTAATGTCCTTATTTTAGGGAGTTACTGATCACGCTTTTTCTATAAACGCTTTTTATTAGTCTCTTTTGAAATTCTTTTTAAAGCGTAATTATTAATCGACAGTATATCGCATGCGTGTGCAGTGACAATATATCGGTGAATACTGAGTCGAATCCATAGGGAGTGAGGACTAGCTATGTCAATCCAATTCATAGCAAGGCAAATCTAAAGGTTGTTTTTATTTTTAGATTTTCTTTTATATAACTAAACTAATAAAAATATTGGATTTCCAACACCTGTAAATGATTAGGTTATTAGCCAATAGATCTGAATAATCAAATGAATGTATGCTATCAATCAGAACATTCCTAATCCAAAATTGTCAATGGGTTCAGTTTCTAAACAATCAAGCACTAGATAACAACTTCTTTTTCCTAAAGCAAGCTATTACCCTAAATTAACCAATCAATGTTCCCCATTGATAGGAAAGTGATTAATTAACTAATCCATTTAATTACCAAACCCCAAGTGAATTCAAATCCATATCCCTATGTAATTTGTAATCTAAATTAGATTTTCACAAAATAGATTAGAAAAGAATCTTCCAATTACGATCCTAATCTATCTTGAATTCCAGATCTAATCCAAAATCCTTGATATGTGAAATAACATCAACAAATCGAATATAGACAAATGATCAATCAACAACAGGGATCATCAATCATATCAACCAAATCTACAACTCAAAACCGATTTAAGAACATAAGAAATCAAGCATCAAACATCATCCTACGTTTGAATATCAGAAAAAGCACAAAACCACCTGTCAAAGACATCTTGTTCTTGAAATCCAAATCGAAATAATGTTTCCCGGTATGGATTCCTTATTCAAATTAACAAGAAAACTTAACTAGTGTTTATGCCCTAATCTAATTCAAGGAGCAATGGAAAGAATTCTCAATTTCATGCTTAGGGTTTTTCTTCTCCTCCAACAAATGATAACATGATGAATATATATGAAGATTTGTAGGGGAGTTTCGCTGACATTAAAGGCCAGCGCCTTGAATTAAATTTGGTCGGCCTTTAATGTGAAAATTAATTTTCGAGGAAAGTAATAAATATACGTCGTCTTCAACACCGATAGTGTAACCGTTCCAGTTGTCAGTATATAATGAAAAGTCACAAACCGCTTGATTTTCCCATGTGAACGCTGGCGACTTTGATTTCTTACTGTGCTGGCGTATCTTTAAATTACAGAAGCTGGCTTAATTTCTTCTTCAACACTGGCAGCATTCGATCCGGCGTTAAAAATTGGCATTGTGTACACGTGTAACATTGGGTCAAAGCCATTGGTGCAGCCAAGGATTTTGCCGACATATGTATAAAAATTTGCAAGGCTGGTGAAAATTTCCATCCAAAGCTGGCGATGTTGCTATTTTATGATGAAGGCCACTTGTTTTGCATTTTAAGGCTGGCGGTGCTGAATTACAGAAGTGCCGATGTTGTTTCTGGTCTTGCCTAAAATTGTATAAATCTTCTCTAATTTGCTTGCATTTGTATTCTAAATCCTCAATGACCTGAAATAAAAATTTAAGAACATTTAAGTACCTTTTCTAATTGATTTCTATAAAATCTATAACATATAAACATGATTTGATTAATAGAAATTTGAGTAAAATATGACTTTATCTGTTACAGCTTAAATGGTATCAGAGCATAGGTTTATGATCTTTAGGGAAATTAGTTTATGAACTCCTTAGGACAGTGAGATGAAGAGAGGCAATAAATCATGGGAAAGCTAGTAGCTATGGAAAGCATAGAGTTGTTTCTTTTAATGAAAATTTTCTAAGTTGACCTCTTCATTATGATTTCTTATTGTTTCTTTCATTATAGCTTATTATTTATAAGTATTATATTTATTTCATTTATGTCATTATGTTTTCATAATTATTTTCATATATTTTCTTGGAATATTTGTTGTTTTATTTTTGTTTTTGTTGTTGCTCCCTAAAATACATAGAAAAGTGACCAGTAAAACAAATAAAGCTCAACGAAAATCTAGAAATGACAATTTATAAAACCAAAATACCCTCTTATTAAACATATGACCTTTTAGGTTTCTACTATAATACATATACATGTTTATCCGAGAAGTTAATAATATCTAATGAAATGTAGCAGATAAAACAATAATGACTAGAGTAAATTAAAGATAATATATAAATACATATATTAATAATCGTAACTTACATAAATAAATTTAGAACTCAACCGTCACACTTTTAATGACAACAAATTCCAAAATTAATTGAATGAAATAAATGATTGAAACCTCCTCTTAAGTTAACTAAGAGATAACCTACAATAGTCAATAAATCTTTAATGATAGTCAACAAATCTTTAATGATTGTTATTATGAAATTCAAAGAAAATTTTTAAAAGAACCATAATTGGAGTTAAGTTATACAAATTAAAATATTAAAGCTATAAATAAAAGAGAATGAAAATGAGAAATTACCCTATCAAATTTCCATAGCGATAGTAACGACTCTATAATAAGAATTTATGAAGTTTAAGGATTAAGGATGAATATCATAAATTGAACCTCCAATTAGTATACAAATATGTAATAACAATGAATATAATACAAGAAAATGTGAAGTGGGATTGACAAGTTTATGGTTTTTCTTATTCGATAAATGTTATTGTCTGTTGTTTTATCGTGCTATGTCAAAGCTTGTCACCTCCATTCTTGACATGTCTAACCTTTTGTTTTAAGTCATGTCATTTTGAGTTTGTCTTAAGAGTCAATTCATATGTTAGCCTAGTATTGGTCAGTTTAGTTACTCTTGATATTTGTCAACCCCTCTTATTAGTAAATTTATGATGGAATAAAAAAAAATTCTTGATCACAAGCAAAACAATAAAATATATGTGAATATATATGTATATGTATATGTATAACATGACTAAATGAGTGAATACCAATAAATTAAAGACAAAATAAAATTATAATTATGATAGAAAAATAAGAAAAGACTAATGCAAAACAAAGTACAAAAATAAGGGTAGATCTTATAATTGAAACGTTGACATACATTAATAACAAATGTAATAAAAAGTTGTCAATTATGACAAAAGCCAAAATTGTTAATGTAATGGTAAACTCATTAAATCAACTAAAGCGAAAAGGAGGAATTTAAAATGATTCTGAGCAAAATCGAGAATCAAAATGATGATAATAATAATACAAGCAAGCAAAATATATCAATAAATAACTCCTGCATTAATGATTTATTGGGAGTGGAACAACCAAAATAATACAATTATAGGTATTTATGGTTTTTCTTTCATTTCTTCTATATGGTGAAGTGGAATAAAGGTGGTGGTTGAAGGAAGCATGAAAATAAATGACTGTTTAAAGATATTAGCAAGTGTAAGGATGGAGAAAATGCTAATATAGTTGTTGGAGGAGTATTCAAAGTAGTTTATTGTAAAGTTTGAGATAACAAGTATTAGTTTGGTAATGAAGGGTCAGAATTATAAGGAAATGATTAGTGAAATGGGAGAGAAATAAAGACTGCTTGTAAACCCCAAAATTTTCGGAATCAGTTTAGCATAAAACCCTAAACCGGAAGTCAAACAGAACCCTAAAGGTCAACAAAACCGTAGTTTACCGTATCCAGCTAAATCCGGCATCGCCGTTTTCTTTGGCCCTAGAAAACGAAGTTGGGATAATCAGCTAGAATAGTTCGTAAGAACCATAGGTTTTATAAAAATTTCAGTTTCGCGAAATTCGGGTGTCCTTCGAACCCGATCGGACACACTTCTCGAAAAACGTGTCCAGAAGCCCGGAATAGTAAAAATATTCTGAATATACCGTTAGACTCGTAAAAATATAAGTTTTCCAAAAATATCAGTTTCGTAATTTTTCGGTAAGTAAAAATGACAGATATAGCTATTAAACGTGTATTTTCTTACTACCGGTACTTTAATTGTCATGTTTACTTTATATTACACTATTCATTACTATTCTACACTATTCTTTTATCTCTACTTTTTCTTACACCTATTTTTACACTCTACATAACCTATAATCTTTACTTTTTACCTTTCCCATAACTTTATATCACATCTACCTTACATATTACATCTTTTATTTTCCAAAAAGTCAAAAAATTAAATCAACTTCCCCCTTTGAAGTACATGGCCGGCACCCCCCTATGCCCATCTCCTCAATTTTTGTTTCAATTTTACTTTATTTTAATCACACAAAAATCACTCCTCAATTTCCTATAAATACCCCCCTTCTCTTTCATTTCTTTCACACCACTTCTACACTAAAATTACTCTCTCAAAATCTCTCAAGAATTTCTCTCTAAGAAGTTCTTTCAAGAAGTCCTCTTTAGCTCATCTCCTTTAGGTAAAAATTCTTCAAGAAGTTTCCATGTTCATCTACTTAGTATAAACTTAATGTATGTTTTCTAAAGCCATGAAGGTTAAGAAAGCAACAATAGGTTCATACTTTGTTTTTGTCCATAATCATAATTCCTTTATGTTCATGTTTCTTTTATATTCATTTACGTTTCTCTTATGTTCATTCATGTCTCTTTTATGTTCATAACTATCTACTATATCTATATAGCTATATATACTATTTAGAGCATATAAGCTCATGATCTTGCAATTTATTTACCTTTCATGCAATTTATTTACTTCAATGCATTTTATTCCAAGTTGTTTTTAAGACTAGTCTCTAGTCTTAGACTTGTCCTCCTCAAGTCAAAACAAGTTTTTCTTCCTTTCATTTTATTTCATTATGGGACTAGTTTATTTCTTAGTCCTTGGAGCCTTGAAAAAGCTAAGACTCCAATACTTGACTTTATTACCTATGCTATTTTGTCTATTATTATCCTCATAATCATGTTCATTTAGATTGTTTTCCAAAAACTTTGTTTTCTAAAGATAATTAAACAAAAGAAGGATTTTGTCACTTAGAAATAAGTTTATATGAAGCATAAAAATATATAAGATAACAAAGAAATAAACTCAATCATTTTCATGATACAAAAAGAACTCACTATAATTTTATAAACTACTTTTGCTTTGAAAAGCTACTAAAATCTTTATTATTCCACCTTATTTTTCAAAAGGAAAATATTTCGTTGATAAAAATGGTTCTTTTCATAAAAAGATAAATAAGATGAATGGCTAAGGAATTTTTTCAAGAAAAGACCTTTACAAATAGGAAAAGGAAATCTATGATTTAAAAACAAAAATAAAGTTATTCCTTTTCAAAGTTACAAGAGGAAATAATAATATTTTAGAAACTAGTTTCCTACAAAAAGTTCTTAATTATTCCACATTATTTTTTTATAAAGAAAACAAATTTTCATGCATGGATGACTTTATGAAAAACATAAGATATAAGAAAAGAATGAGAAATTTCAAGTAAAGATTTTTGCAAAAACAAATGAACAAAGGAATTTGCGCAAGAAGAATAAATATGAAGAAAAGCATATTTCCTAAAAGACTTCAAAATAGTATTAGAGTAACTTAGAAAGTAGAAAATTTTATTTTCAAAGACTTAGAAAAGATAAATAAAACCAACATAAAACGTTTTTAGAAAAAAGAAACAAGGTATTCATTTCAAAGAAATTTACAAAAACAATTTCCGAAAAGCTTCAACCCGACATTGTTTTACCTAAGAAAAATAATTGGACAACAAGACACTTGAGCATGCTTAAATATGAGTTATATAGTTATAAAAAGAGAATTTTTCAACTATATAGATAACTAAGTATTTATCAAACAAATTTTGATTTCTTGAACCAAAGTTGTTTTTACTTGGAAATCCGTGGTGAATTTTGTCGCTACTTTTTGGAGCCTATATGGCCTTGTTTGTTGAATATAATTTTGGAAATGGGTAGATTTTTGAGTAGGTAGAAATCGGTATATTATATGCGCGATTCCGAGTTAAAATGACCAAGTTATGGCCATTTTAAGTTGGAACATTCCTTCATACGAACTTTAACGTTCTTTGACATTGTTTTGTCAAAATTCAAGAAAATCATCAAGAAAAACTCATTGTGGGTATTTTCTTTGGCTAGGTGACCCCGAGGAAGGATTCCTTTACCCCGAGAACTATTACGATTAAGTGGAGTGTGTGAACGACTCATCCGCTTAGAGGAATAGACGACAATGGCATCGTGAGTTTATTTCCATTAAATGCTATACTTGTTGTGCTTGTAAATTAGTTGCACTAGAGTTAGGAAAAGATAAACCGATATGCATGTAAAATAATTCATTGAAAGAATTCTAAGAATATCAAAGCCAGAATTGTTCTAAGTGATTGTTTTAGTTTAATATTGATTTGTGTGAAATTCCTTGATCGCCATAAAGTTGAAAATAATTATGTCATCACCTTATAAATTAATGAACTCATGCATACCACGAAGTGAGTCACATTGCATTGTTGGGTTATTATCCTTGGGTGAGAAGGATAGTAAGCTCATGTCGAAAGCAACACTTGGTGGGAGATCCGAAAGCGATTGCTCGGCAGCTTAAATGGAATATGCTTGGCGGTAGATCCGAAAGCAAGGTCAATCAAGTAGATTCGAAATGCTCGATGATGTGTGATCGTGAGCAAGAAAACTTTTCAATTAAAACTACTTGAATTGAGGTTACGTATCACCAAACCCCGAATGGAGGGCGTAAATCCATTCAACATATAGTTCCCGGAAAACTATATGCTTGTTTACCCACGTGCTTGTGCATTACATTTGTTTGATTAAATCAACTTGATTGAATCTTGTTACAAGAAGTTATTTATGGAAATAGTTCTCACTAAGCCTATTAGCTTATACCCCAATAGATATCTTTTGCAGTTCCCGTACTTATGGTTAAGGCCACGTGGACCGTGCGGGCAGGTAATCTCTCTTGAACATTAGAAATTTGGGTAAAATGTAGCATAGTTTTAGCATGCAAATATTTATATAATAGATGAGTAATTTAGGGAGTTGTCCCTAAGTTTGTAAAGTCTTTGCCATGAATGAATAATTATTGTGAATCCTCTTTTCTTAATATGTTTCTATATCTCCTTAAGCTTCATAATTCCATATATGGTCCTCTAAAGTTGTGAAAGTACGCCTTACACTTAATATAAAAGCTTTTGGGAATGGCTAAGGTTGTCATACTTAAGCTTTAATATTGAGTGTGGCGGACTGTCACGTTTAGGGTACCTATTGGGGCGTGACACTGCTATTGAGATAAGATGATAGTATTAAAGATGATAAGTAGACAAAAGTTAGAGGCGAGAGAAGATGACTAAAGTTTATTAAAAGAAAATGGAGATATAAAGAAAATCTTAATAGGTGATTGACATGGTGATATGTGATTATAGGAAAATGAGATGAATCATTATTGAAGAGTACATGGTAAGAATTTGGAGACAATAAGTATATATAAAAGAATAGCAGAATTTAATAAAGATATGAATAAACATGTGAAATAACAGTTGCAAGAAGAAAATGGGATCTTACTGAGTTGTAAGGTGTGAGGAATTTAAGGGTGAAGAACAATGATGATATCTGAATTACTATATGATGATGAGTTTTACGATGATTGTAAACCCCTAAAATTTTGATATTAATTAAGCTTAAACTCTAATTAGAAGTCAACCGGAATCTTAAGGTCAATAAAACCCTAATCTTTTGCAACCATTCAAGTTCGGCATTCCCGTTTAAGCAACCCTAGGAAAGTTAGTAAAAGATTAGTATGTAGAATAGTTCGTAATAACCTAAGAAAGCTTAAAAATATCAAAATAATTAAACCATGATTCATTTTGAGCACAACCGGATACAGTTTTCGAAAAGCATGTCCCAAGGCTCAAATTAGTAAAAATATTCCGAATATATCGATAGACTCGTAAAAATATAAGGTTTTCAAAAATATCAATTTCATAATTTTTTGGTAACTAAAAATATCAGATATCACAATTATATACGTATTTTCTTAATACCAGTACTTAAATTGTCATGTCTATTTTACATTATACTATTTATTACTATTATACACTATTTATCTATCTCTGCTTTTTCTTACAACCTACTCTTACAAACCATATATTTATACTCTTACAATTTTTATTACCAATACAACTTCACATCTTTCATATCTTACTTTTCATTAATAAAAATACAAAAAAAAAAAAAAATTCCACTCCCTCTCTACGCTCCATGTAGCGCCAGCTATGCCCCCTCTTCCTCCTCAATTTGTTTCAATTTTCATTTATTTAATTAACACAAATTTCCTCCCACATTTTTCTATAAATACCCTCTCTTCCTTCCAGTTCTTTTACACCTTCCATACACAAAAATTACTCTCTCAAATTCTCTACAAGAATTCTCTCCCAAAGTTCTCTCAAATTTAGTTTTCTTAGGTAAATATTTCTTCAAGTTTCCTTTATGTTCATTTACTTAGTATGAGCTTAGTGTGCGTTTTTTAAACCATGGAGGTTAAAGAAAGCAATAATAAGTTCATACTTTGTTTTTGTTCATGAATCTAATTTCTTTTATGTTGCTTTTATTTATATATTTAACTAAATATATCTATGTAGCTATATATCTTTTAAAGCATATAAGCTCATTTGTTTTTCAATTTATTTACTTTCTTTGCAATTTATTTATTACCTTGCAATTTATTTACTTTCATGTTGTTTTGAGACTAGTCTTTCTAGTCTTAAACTTGTCCTCATCAAGTCAAAACATTTTCTTTTTTTTTTTTTTGGGACTAGTCTTTTCTTAATCCCGGGATACCTTGATGAAGCTAAGGTTCCAATACTTGATTTATTTCTTTAGTAGCTTTTCTTTAATTGTTATGTTTTCTTATGTTTTCATAATTTTATGATTCATAATCATGCATGAATATATCGATTTTATCTCAACAAGATAAATAAAGAAAAAGTTTTCTTAAAATAGAAATTCTTTTCTAGAAATAAAAGTAGGAAGTAATTTTTCATAAAACTAAGGATTTATCTTAACAAAATTTTCTAAGAAATCTAAAGGAGTTCATAGGAATTTTTGCAAACATACATAACATAGAAAGAACTTCTTGAGTCAACAAAAGTTTTACTAAAACTTCACTTTTTCATCAAGTACTAATTTGACAAAAAGAAATTCTTTTCATAAAAATAGAATGATCTTAAGAAATAAGGAAATTATTTCTATAAATATACAATTGTTATTACTTTCAAAAGGTGTGAGAAACTAAGCTTAGAAAATAAAAATCATTCCTTGAAAATTTAAAAAGACTAAGGAAATTAAATTTAGGAAAAGAAAATACTCATTTAAAATAACTTGTGATATTCTTAAAGCAAAATAAAAGGAATCTTCAAAAGTTCTCACTTTTCCAAAATCTTTAAAAAGACTTTACTTTTTCATGATTTGAGACAGCTTCATTAGTTTCATACACTTGTTATAAGTCAATAAATATATGTATATACATTTCAAAGGTTTTTACAAACTATTATAATATCTATCTCTTTAAAATGAGTTTTTGTCAAAAGAAGAAATTCAAGTTTTGTGAAAATTCATGGTGAATTTGATTACCACTATTTCAGAACCCATACGACTTATTTTGATGAAAATAGTTTTAGAAATAAATAGATTTTTTCTAGTAGATAGAAAACAATATATAATATGTGAAATTCCGAGTCAAAATGAGCAAGTTATGGCCATTTTAAGTTGGAATTTCCTCTAATCCGATTTTACCGCGATTTTAAGATAGATTTAGAATTTATAAAAGTAGAAATTCTATGAAAGACTCATTTTGGGTATTTCATCTTGTTTAGATGAATAAGGAACCGAGATCACTTTCCCGGAAGACTACTTCGATTAGAAGCAATCAACATGGAGTGAGTTAATCATTTACTAAGTTACATTTCCTTATTTGTCCTTGTAAGTAGTGGCACTAGAAAATAAGGAAAAGATAAATGAACAATTATTATGTGATTTGAATTTATGAATGGTTGAATATAAGTTGAGAATATCGAAAGAGGAATTGGTGAATAATTTATGATTTCTTGCAATGATATGATGAATATTGATTTGATCACCTTTAACTTGAACTTGACATTAATGGAATAACCTTATTGAAAAAGATTCATGCATATCATATTTGTGAGTCATATTTATTCACTACTATTCTTCATGTGGGGAAACGATGAGTTGTAGGTGGCTTATAGGAGCTAGAAAGTCTACATAGGCCAATAAGAGTCGAAAAGTCTATAGGGCGAGCAGAAGTCGGTAAATCTGCAAATATTGATGGTCGTAGAGGCTATAACCTCCCAACCCCCGACATGGAGGGTGTAAAATCCATGCTACACATAATTTCCAATTAATCTTATGTATATTTGTTTGCTCATGTGATTAGTGCATTCCCATATGATTGTTTAAATACTTGTTTGATATGTGGAAATGTTTTGAAGATAGGAGTTATCTCACTAAACTAGATTTGCTTATACCCCTATAGCTTTTTGTTACAGTATGATTACCTATGGTTGACACCGAGGAGCCTCATATGCTAGGTATGAGCCAAAGCTACTAGGAGTTTTTGGGAGAAGTTATATGTGTTTAGTTTTGAACATAGACTTCTAAGGAAATCTCTATAGTAGGCTTATGTTATAGTTATGTATACCTTGTTAATGGTTTAGTTAAACAAGACTATTTCAGACGGGGGAATGCCCCCAAGAAATTGTAAGAGATTATTATCCAAGTGAATATTCCATGTTTATTTATATAAGTTCTTGCATGCTTTTATTATCTACTTAAATGTAATACCCCTATTGAGTCTCCTACTATCTTGGAAGCACGCCTTGCATGTGATATCGAAGCTATTGCATGACTAAGGTTGTCATTCATTAGCTTTAATATTATATGCGGCGGACTGCCACGTTTAAGGTACCCTTCGGGGCGTGACAATGATTCTTAGAAATGTCTATATGGGATCATAGATATAAATTGTTACATAAAGTAATAATACAAAATTTGGGAGACAATTGGAATGACATAAATGATAAATGAAAGTAGTGGATTAAATATGGTGTTTTAGGAGACAATTGGAATGACATAAATGATAAATGAAAGTAGTGGATTAAATGTGGTGTCTGACAATGGTGGAAAATTTGATTAAATTAGTAGAAGCATAGGTGTTAACATCATTTGAAATAACAGCCTTATGTAAGATTTGATCTTTAGAGTTATGCTTGAAAATTAAAAACCTTGTATTTGGAGTTTATCCTGTACTGGGAGATTTCTAATTATTGTTTGAGGAATTATAAGGTGATTATGTTTTGCGAAAGTTCAACAAAAATGGCAATAAGTAGAGGTAAGTTATAATGATCAAAAAGTGCTGATGAGTTGGATTGATATTCTAAAGGACATCATATAATTGTTTTGAAGGATGTGATGTTTAAAAAGAAATTAAAGAGGAGTATAAGGATACCGAATTCAAGTGGAAAATAATCAGGTATAATCTGAGAACACCATGGATGGATTTGTAAGTAATAATTATGGAGACAAAGTGCCTTAAAGACCTAAATATCGAAGAGATATTGGAACATTAGGAGTATTGATGTCAAAGGAAGAGTTAGAAATCATTTGACGATGTTAAAAGATTTAGTAAATACCATAGGTTTTAATCTTTAATCCTCATCTGTACATTGGTGATAAATATAAAGGAAAGATGTCAGGAATTGACAAATTGTGTTAGAAGCAATGTGGTTAGTTAAAGAATATTTTGGGATTAGATGAATTATATACAAGTGATATAAATGAGCTTCAATGAGGAGCAATAGTGGTAAATACTAAGTTGAATTAATAGAAGTGTATTTGTTATGGTAACTTTGAAGTTTCGGGTTGATGTAAGGTCTGAATCTTTAGAATTTAAGGTTGGAATTATAGTTATAAGATTTTCAGCTATTTAAACGCCGTTCAAGGAATTGATTTGAAGATTAACATAAGGGAGATTTTTAGTAGAAAAGCGAATAATCAAAGGCAAGATTTTATGATAGATATTATCAATAAGTATATCTTATATTCTGGAGATGTATCATGTAGTTGTAAAAGAAGTGAACCTAATTCAGGCAGTAAAAGTTACGAGATATGTAGATATCTAATGATTTCTCATATAGTTGATAGATCTGATCATGTAAGAAAACAAGAAAAGGAGTTTTAGAAATAAGTAAATATGGTGTTGGAAATTAGTGATGGAGTAGAAAACATCTTAAGCGCCAAAAAGAAGATGGAAACATGGATTACGGAGTTGGAAACAAGGATTTAAAAGAGATGTAGTAATCCAAGTGACTTTCGAGGATGAAAGTTTCTTTTAAGGGGGAAGGATGTAATATAAAGGAAAATGTTTTATAATGAAGGGTAGTAGTGTCATTTGTTATTGAAATGAGAGGGTTTTATGATCCATCCTCATAAGTTTTATTTATGAGTATTATATGGTAGGCATATAATACATGAGGTGCCTTTTCGTTTCCTATGCTGTTACAAGAATTGAAAGGTTTCATGTCTTTTCGTTTCTTGTGTTGTTACAAGAATTGAAGAATTTGTTGTCTTTTCATTTCCAATGTACTGTCACAGAAATTGAAGGGTCACTGTAAGCCTCGGAAAATTTCAGTAAATAATTCCAAAATGAACTTCGAAAATAAACTCTAAAAATCACTCCAAATTAAAACTGAACTTCGACTAATCCCAAATCACGAACGAATCCAGAAATTTCTTAATCATGAGAAAATGAGATCCTTAAAAATAAAATAAAAACTCAACAGTCTTCAAAACCACTACGTACGACAAATTCTATATGTAACTTTGACTTATAAAATCGGGTAATAAAGAGCCCAAAAATAAATTATTAAAAAGTAAATAATGATTAACCTTCAGAAATAAAACCTAATTCAATAATTCTGAAAACGTTAAGAGATATTAAATACTTACAAAAATAAAATTAAAATAAATTTCTTAAATTAAATATGTTGTATAAACATAAAATATCAGTTTCCAAATTGGCAAAGATCTAAACCAGAAAATCACTCGGAAACCCTACGTGGAATACAGTAGTTTAAGTCCCGCAATCTCGCGTCTTTAACCTAAGAGGCCGAGGTGTAGTTTAAGTGTGTAGTGTCACGCCCTAAAGTATGCCCTACACGTGACAGTCCGCCACACTCAACATTTAAACTCAAGTAAGACAACCCTGGTCTTTCCATGAGTTTGAACATCGGGTGTAAGGCTTACTCCCAACGTACATAGACCATACTTTGCTCCGTAGTAGCTTATTGAGACATACATAGCAGCAAGAATGTAAATCATGACCGTCTTACAGAGAATTATTATATTACATGAACTAGGGGGCATACCCCTGATAACAATGCTAAAAATTCTCAAGCTCACAAAATTCCTTGTATTATCCCTCAGATATTGGTCTCGGAAAACAGGATTAGAAGTTCATTTCTACTTTTAGGTTCCGGACTGAACAAAAGCTCCTCAACCTCTAAGAGCTGTACCTGATGTCCACGGGTCCTCGGAGATAGCCAAAGGTATTCACACTGCAACCCTTTACTATTGGGGTATAAGCTATACTAGCTTTGTGAGTGAAGACTTCCGAATCACAATTAATACAAAACATTCAAGCAAGTAATTAATCAACCAAGGGAAATGCATCAAACGAGTGAGTTCAACAAACATATGACCAGCCGGAAATCATATGTGGATGGACTTGCGCCCTCCATCCTGGGTTAGCAGATTAACAAATCCTGCAGTACGACGCCGTTTAAGCTCACGGTCAACTTAACAATATTTCGTTTTATGGATCACGATCAACCAACATATTCATTTTATGGATCACGATTAACCAACATATTCGTTTTATGGATTACAAAAAACCAACCAATGCTAATGCTCCATCCCCGTTATGATTATGAATGAGTCAAATTATAATTGAAGTCCAATATAGATTAATTCATTTCTTTGAGGTGACCAACAATTATTCGCAGACAATCAATATAAATTCTAACTAAACAAGCAGCAGTTTAGCACCCGGTTTCGATATGCTTTAAGTTCAACTTTACATATCAATAACAGAAAAATATATAGTTCCCATATACCCCATCATGCATAATCGTTTTTATCTTTGCTTAAACAACTAATGCTACTATCATTACAATCACAAGCAATAATTGAGAGCGGAAGTAATACTCACTTGGCCATGGTACGTCAGTCTCTTACTAATGATAGTCGGGTGACAGGGTATCATCGTACTCGGGATCACCTACCAAATAAAAATAGCTTAATAAGAATCTCATCACTAAACTAACTCAAGCTATGCATCTAAACTACTCAAAATCGGAATTCTCGCTATTTGCGGAAGTTCCAACTTAAAAAAAGGCCATAACTTGGTCATTTGAACTCTGAATTTTGCAAATTTTATATCGATTTCTACCTACTTCGAAAGATCTATCCGATTCTAATGTTATTTTCAAGTTTTTAAAAAATTAAGGTCATGGAACAGTAGGATCAAATCTGTCCCGTAACTTTTCCGATTCCGAAAAATTGTTTCGCATTTGATAAAAAGGTTCCTAGTTGATGATTCATGTATAGATGGTATATGAATGAATTCCTAATATGAATATCATGTAATGAGCTCCACATGTGCATGGTTTTGATGATCTTTGATGATGAACTCACGTGGACTCCTAGTTATCAAGAAATTCCATAATGATCACTCACAAGAAGCCATTCTTTCCAACTTTACATTTCCTAGGGTTTTTATGATTTTATTCTTGAAATTTTCTTGTTATCTCAATAGAAAAATGAGTTCTCAAAGTCTACACTAATCATGACCTTCATTTATGCATAGAAATTCACATTTTTCATTTGGCAAGTATGTTTTTAAACAAGCTTTTCACAAAAATCCGAATTTTGTAAATTTCCTTTTTCTTGCATTTTCTTTATGAGAAAACTTGTTTAATGCACCAAAATTGAAGCTTCATTCTATTATGTCTAAAGACTTCATTTAACTAATAAAACATGCCATTTGAGCTTGGACACTAAGTGTTTATGTAGGCTCTATCCCAAATTACGAATTTAACAAACTAATCACTATCTCAAAATTTTCCATTCTAACTCCACTACTTGTTTCATATATTACTCATGCCTAAACTCATCTAGACTTGTAAAAATAATTCCTTCAAGATACCTATTACACATGCCCTTCATTTTCCATGAAAAATATGAGTTTTAAAGTGGTTTTGGTGGTTTTTAAAATAGGGTTCCAAAACCATCCGAATTTCCATAAGACATTTCTAACCAAAATCTTTTCTTTTTCAAGCTCCTTGCCTCATATTCATGAAGAACTATCATCTAATACATCTACATACATGCAAGGCTAAGCCTTTATAAACATTAATGCATGAAAGCTCAAAGTAACCATATGAACATAGATGTAGATGAAGGCATGAATATCTAAATACTAGATCTACCATATATGGTGCATGAATCATGAGTTTCATGTCATGAACCTAATTTTCCATGCAAGATCCCTACTTTACATGCATGAATATAACATTATCTCAACAAAAACTCTTCTAAACACTAGATCCACTTCTTATGATGGCTTGAGATTATTGTATTAGTGTTTTCATGTTCCTTGCTCATGCTCATTGAGATTAAAAGTGGAAAACACTCAAGAATGGTCTTGCCATTACAAGGTTTGATAATAACAAAGCTTAAAATCATCACATATATGGAGATTTGGAGTAGAAAGGAAGATGAAATGGAGTTGTGAAAGTGGGTGTGTGTGTGTGTGTGCTTGTCACGGCAAGGAGGAGAGGAGGGAAGAGAGTGTTTCACCTTTGCACAATTTTGAAAGGGTGAAAATGAAGAGAGAGAGAGAGAAAAAGAGCCTATATATTAGATGCACTAGGGTTCAATTGAATAAAAAGAAGTAAAACAAAACAAAATGAGAGGGAAAATAGGGGGAAGGGGCGCCGGCCGAGAGGGGAGGGGGGGGGGGGGGGGGGGAGAGAGAGTTTGAAATTTGTTAAAATTGTATTTTATGTAATAAAATGTAATAATTGTATTAATTAATTAGGAAACAAAATTTCTTGGAAAAGAAAATTATAATGAGTAGTTGTAAGGATGTAAGAATAGGGTATGAGTAGTGTGTAGTATAGGTTGTACTTGTGAATAGTAGACAAGACATCTACTTTACCGGTTGTAGAGAAAACATGGGAAAAAAGTTATAACTGTAATTTTTATAGCCCGAAAAATTATAAAATTGATATTTTTGAAATCCTCGTAAAATTACGGTTCTAATGAATATTCCGAAACATTTTTCTGAGTTCGTGGTCCCAGGCATGCTTTTCTGTAATTGACCTCGGGAAGGTCTGGAATTGAAAAATTCCCGAATTTGAAACTTTCAAAGGTTTAAAATATACTTTAAAACAATAATTCATATTCATTTAATTTATAAAACTTCTTTTGTTATGAAACCGAAGGAAAGCCGGATCTAGGATTTTTAAGCTCCTCTCACTAAGCTTGAACCAGACCGATTTAGGGTTTTGTTCTCCGGTTTCCGAAGTTTACCCGATCACTAGGAGAACCAAGGTATACGTTATAAGAATAATAATAAAATTTAGGTAATGAGTAATAATAAATCGTACTGGAAGACTCACTAATTACCGGTAGTAATGAAATACAAGTAATTTTGCAAAATCAGGCAATTCTAGCTATTTAAAATTTTATAAAACTAATAATTTAGAGATCCTTATAGAAATATGAGTCTAACGGCATTACTAACATATTTTAACATTTCGAATCCCAGGGCGCGCTTTTCGAAGTCGGCATCTGGCCGGATTGGAATAGGTCGAAAACTTGTTGATCTCGTCCTTTTGGGCATCCTAGGCTTAATACGAACCAAATACACCTTTTTCCTCTTATTCCGACTCATTGGCTTAGGGACACATAATTGCCGAATCTAGATTATGGAGTTTCTCGGGAGTTTCAGAGACTTGACTCTCCGGTTTACACTTTTGCCAAATTGGAAACTGATATTTTTATATCTATATGACATATCTGATTGGTGAGATTTATTTTAAGGTCAATTTTCATAAGTATTTAATATCTCACAACGTTCTCGGAACTCTTTGGGTTGAGTTTTTACTCTTGAAGGTTAATCACTATTTACTTCTTAACAATTTCTTTTAGGGCTCTATTTACCCGAATTTATAAGTCGGAGTTAAATATAAATTTATCGTACGTGGAGGTTTTGGAATGGAAGTATATTAAGTTTGTAAACCCCTGAATTTTCGGAATCGGTTTAGCACAAAACCCTAACCGGAAGTCAAACGAAACCCTAAGGGTCAACAAAACCCTAGTTTACCGTATCCCTCTAAATCCGGCATTGCCGTTTTTTTTTGCCTGGAAAAACGAAGTTGTGATGATTAGCAAAAATGGTTCGTAATAACCATAGGTTTTATAAAAGTTTCAGTTTCACGGAATTCGGGTGTCCTTCGAACCCGATCGGACACAGTTCTCGAAAAACGTGTCCGGAAGCCCAGAATAGTAAAAACATTCCGAATATACCGTTAGACTCGTAAAAATATAAGTTTTCCAAAAATATCAATTTCATAATTTTTCGGTAAGTAAAAATAACAGATATAGCTATTATACGCGTATTTTCTTACTACCGGTACTTTAATTGTCATATCTACTTTACATTACACTATTCATTACTATTCTACACTATTCTTTTATCTCTACTTTTTCTTACACCTACTCTTACACTCTACATAACCTATAATCTTAACTTTTTACCTTTCCCATAACTTTATATCATATCTACTTTACAAATTACATCTTTCATTTATTAAAAGTCACAAAAATAAATCAAATCCCTCCCCCCCCACCCTTCAAGGACATGGCCGGCGCCCCTTTTGCCCCTCTCCCCTCAATTTTTGTTTCAATTTTATTTATTTAAATCACACAAAAATCACTCCACATTTTCCTATAAATATCCCCCTCCTCTTTCACTTCTTTCACACATTCACTACCCACAAATTCATACCTAAACTCTCTCAATTTTTCCTCTCAAAGCTCTCTCAAATTACTATCTCAAAACTCTCTCAAAATAATTCCACAACAACTTCCACCAACAACAAAAACCCATAACCACATAACCATATCAAAGTCTTCTTTAGGTAACCCCTTTATAATTCTTTCTTCTTCTTCATGCCATGTAACTTTACATGACCATAGTGTGAGTTTCCAAAGACTACAAGTTATGGAAACTACATTATGTTCATGTATTGTTCTTGTTCATGCCAATCCACTTATGTTTATGTTGTTTTATTATTGTTTATATATCTATACATATATATACATATTCTTTAGAGCATATAAGCTCACTTGCAATTTATTTACTTCATGCAAAGCAATTTATTTACTTTTCTATCGCAATTTATTTATTTATTCCTTGTTGAAATAAGACTAGTCTCTAGTCTTAGACTTGTCCTCATCAAGTCAAAACAAGCTTTTCTTCTTTCATTTTTTCATTATGGGACTAGTTTATTTCTTAGTTCCGGGAGCCTTGAAAAAGCTAAGACTCCAATACTTGACTTTATTATTTATGCTTTATGTTATTTTGTTTATTATTATTCTCATAATCATGTTTATTTAGATCGTTGTCCAAAAGTTTTATTTTCTAAAGATAATCAAATAAAAGAAGGCTATTTGTCACTTAGGAATAAGTTTTTGTGAAACATAAAAATATAAGATAACAAAAATAAACTCATTCATTTTCAAGTTACAAAAAGAATTCACTATGAATTTAGAAACTATTTTTACTTAAAAAGCTACTTAAATCTTTGTTACTCTACCTTGTTTTTCAAAAGAAAATATTTTTGTGGACAAAAATGGTTCTTTTCATAAAGAAAGAAAATAAGATGGATGACTAAGGAAATTTTAAATAAAGACCTTTGCAAACAAATAGGCAAAGAAAATTTATGGTTTGAAAATAATAAAGTTATTTCTTTTCAAGTTACAAGAAGAAGTTAATAAGATTATAGAAATTAGTTTTTTTCTACAAAAAGTCCTTAATTGTTCCATATTGTTTTTATGAAGAAAACAAGTTTTCATGCATGGATAATTATTTTTGAAAAATATGAGACATGAGAAAAAGAATGGGAAATATCAAAGTAAAGATTTTTGCAAAACAAGTAAACAAAGGAATTTACACAAGAAAAATAAAGAAAAGCATATTTCCTAGAAAAACTTCAAATATGGTATTAATATAACTTAGAAAGTAGAAGATTTTATTTTCAAAGGTCACTTAGAAAAGATAAATGAAACCAACATAAAACGTTTTTAGAAAACAAAGGAAGCAAGATATTCATTTCAAAGAAATTTATAAAAACAATTTCCGAAAAACTTCAAACCAACATTGTTTTACATAAGAAAAATAATTTGGACAACAAGACACTTGAGCATGCTTAAGTATGAGTTATATAGTTATAAAAAGAGAATTTTTCAACTATATAGATAACTAAGTATTTATCAAACGAATTTTGATTTATTGAACCAAAGTTGTTTTTACTTGGAAACCCGTGGTGAATTTTGTCGCCACTTTTTCGGAACCTATATGGCTTTGTTTGTGGAAAATAATTTTAGAAATGGGTAGATCTTTTCGAGTAGATAGAAATCGGTATATTATACGCGCGATTCCAAGTTAAAATGACCAAGTTATGGCCATTTTAAGTTGGAACATTCTTCTATACGAACTTTAACGTTCTTTGACATTGTTTTGTCAAAATTCAAGAAAATCTTCAAGAAAAACTCATTATGGGTATTTTCTTTTGTAGACACCCAATTTTTGCCCAATTAATTAAGGCTTAAATTTAATTAAACTCATTTTTCCAAAAGCCTTAAGTATTGATGAAGTTGGCTAAGTGATCAAGGCACAGGCCAAATGGCCTGTTGGTTAAACACATTGACCCAAATACACACTCAAGCTCAAGGACCCAAGTTCAAACCCTAGCAAAGGAAAATTTTTGCCTTTTTATCGTCTCATTTTTTTGCCTTTGCATCTTCCTCAAAGTGACTTTTTGCCTTACTTTGCATCAGTTTTTAACTGACAAAACATCATTGATTGTTGAAATTGATGAAGCAGTTGCAAAGTAGTTATGGAATGTGAAAGATTAGTGCACAATTCATGTGTGAAAACAACCCAAAAGTCACAAAATTCGTGCTAAAAAATTGGGAAAAAATCACAATTTGTAAAGCATTCAATTGCACATAAATGAGGAGTTACAAGAATTGGAAAAATTGGATAATTCATCTACCCAAATTAAATGATTTGATGAAGGATATGAGAAATCAATCATCAATTCATCAGTTTCAAACAAATTAATCACGGATTTTCGAATTAAATTCATGAAAAACAAAGAGGCAAAAATCGATTCATTTTCGAAACTGTTCGAAATGTAAAATTGAGCTTGCAACCTATAAATAGGGGGTCCTAGGATCAAAAGGCACAAGTCAATTTCAAGAAACACATACACAATAGGATCAATTCGAAGTTTTCAAGTTTAGGGTTAAAATTCGAATTTTTTCAAATTCGAAGTTCTTGGATCAGATTTGATCCAAATTGAATGTTTCAAGAATGTTAGAAACTTGATTTAGATGATTTAGTGTGCTTAGATTTACTCGAATTGCTCAAATTAATCTCTGCAAAATTTTTTTATTTTTTCGGATTTGAACCGCCGGCAACCACCTCCGCGAACCGTTGTCCACGGTGGTTCTGGGCGCGAACCACCACCTTCAGAGGACGCGCAACCACCAAAGGAGTCAGGCCGACAAGCTTCCAGCCGCCGAAGACCGCCGGAGTCGCCAGAATCCGCCCCGAAAAGTCGCGTGATCGTCTTCTTCACCCGTCAGAGCTCCGAGATCCGACCCAAAGATCCGAATCCAACCCGGTCGGTCATCGGTCAACGGTCGTCGGTCATCGGTCAACAGTTAACTCAAATCAAACGGCCCAGATTTGATCAAGCGATCAGACGGCTCAGATTCAATCAAGCGATCAGACGGTCCAGATTTGATCAAGCGATCAGCGGCTCAGATTTGATCAAGCGATCAGACGGCTCAGATTCAATCAAGCGATCGGACGGTCCATATTTGATCAAGCGATCAGCGGCTCAGATTTGATCAAGCGATCAGACGGCTCAGATTCAATCAAGCAGATCAGACGGTCCAGATTTCATCAAGCAAATCAACGCTCCAGATTGGAAATCTTCACATCAGACGATCAGGATCAGTCAACGCGATCGACGCTCCAGATCTCGTCCGCTTCATCCAACGGTCCAGGTCAATCCGTATTATTTTATTATATTTTTATTATATAATTAATTTCGAAAAATAGTAAAAAATTCATAAAAATTCATAAAAAATTCAAAAAAATTCAGAAAAATTCAGAAAAATCCAGAAAAATCAAAATAATTATTTTTTATATAAATTTATTTTTTGATATTTTTGAATATTTTTGAATATTTTTAATATGTATTTATACATAAATTGCCTTAGAAATGCATATTTAATGCATGAAAAATAATTTTAATATATTGTAAAGTATTCTGAATATGTTGTGAATTTACGTGATGATTTTTTTTAAAAAAATAAAAATAAAAATAAAAATAAAAATAATAATAATAATAATAAATAAACAAAATAAATAAAAATGATAAAATTGGATTTTTAAAACCAAATTTAAAAAAAAAAAGATTTTTGGACTTAGAAAAATATATTTTCATAAAATAAAAAAATAAATTGATTAGATCATAGGATCATCAAAAAATGATTTTCATAAAAATTTTAAAATTTAATGAATTTAAAGTGAGAAAAGTTCAAAAATATAAAATTGATCAACAAATTAAAGTTTTTTTTAAAAGAACTACGTTTTGTCTGATCTCGATTAGCGAGTACGTAGGCACCTGCGAGGCGACATTAAAAAAAATTTTTTTTTTGTTTTTTTAATATTGTGAATAACTATTTTCTAAATATAAGTTTTTGTTTTTAAAAAAAAGGAAATATATTTGTTGATATTGATATTCTAAAAAAAATAATAAAAAATAAAAATGAAGAAAAGCACATAAAAAATAAAAATGAATGATTTGACTTGTAAATATTTCTGTTAAATATTTTTGAGTTTTTTTTTAGCATGAAAAGGATAGATTATAAATTTAAAATTCCAAAAGTGGTAACCAATTTGGTTTTAATAGGTTAGCCCCCGAATCCATGATTCTGGTTTTAAAAGTTTGATTTTTCAAATCAAATTTTCGCAGACTAGTAGCTAAGTTAGGATCAACGACCCATTGATCCTAACTTTTTATTTTTCCCGATTTATATCGGGTGGCGACTCTAAAAAGTTTTCAAAAATTAAAATTTCTCTTAACCCCTAGTCGAAGATTCATGTTAAATGGGTTCGGGTTTAATGTGAATCGGGTTAGGAGAAATGAACCAGATAAGTGGAAAAATCCAGGCTCGACAGCTTGGCGACTCCACTGGGGACTATTTTAAAAAAATTTTTTTAAAAAAAGAGGGCTAGCCACTTCGGAATTATAAATTTTAAATTTATCCTTGCTTATTTTTTTGTAAATTACCATGTGAATATACGTTTATTTGTATATTATATTGAATAATTGTTTTTGTAAATATATACTAACCTTACAAATATAAAAAAAAGGGTTTGTTTTGTGAGTTGCACTTGCATTTGCATTAGCATGATTGTGTGCTAGATACGGTCGTACCAGGGCCGTCTTAAGAGCCTAAGCGAAGAGGACGAAGTAAGGTCCGGGGGCTATGGCTTTCCACCCTCTAGATCAAGAAATGTCCTCCCACTCCGGTTTAGTACTACTAAATCGGAGAACCTATAGAACCTTACCAAATCATGCATTCATTAGCATGGGATTTGACCAACTTTTTCTAAAAAAAAAAATGAAGTTGAAATATAAATGTACATATGTAGATACTTAAAAAAAATACTTAAGAAAATTAAATAAATAATATATAAAAGCTGTCAAAAAAAAATTCAAAATTTTTTTTTGTAAATATTAGCTTACCTTCTGAAAAAATTTCCAGAAAATGATGTCTTCAACCGACAGTAGCGATAGCTTATGGGCTCCCTTATTAGAGAAAATCGAGTGGAACCTTCAAGATCCAATGCTCCTACTGGACCGATGGTTTGTCAGTTTTAGTCCGGTCCAAAAGTCATTCATTGAGGATAGGTTAGGCCCAATCCTCAGCCTACCAAAGATCCATGTTCCATTCACATGTTCCGAGCCCTCACTCATCTATGGGAACCTGAAGAAGTTGTCTTCCGTTTGGGTCAGCATGTACTTAGCCCGACCATTGAGGAATATACTAGACTACTCCAAGCACCTCCTACCTCTGAAGGAATCTATGTTCCGAACTTCAAGCATAGCCCGGTCCGTGTTATCTCAGAATTTTTTGGAATCAAGAGGGGACCAATAATTGAAGCCATCAATGATTGTAATGAATATTGCATCCGGCTAACCACACTGATGGATTGGTTTGGAACTCCTGAATACTTTAAAAGCAACCGAGCCACTTTCAGTATACCACTTGAAGTTTGGGAAGAAAACCGGGTTAATGCCTTCATAGTAGCTGCTTTTGCAACCATTCTCTTCCCTAATGGCAACTTGTTCATCCACTTCCGGGTCATAGAGCTGGTTTCTCAATATTTAGCTGGCAAATCCTATGTTCCCGCTCTTCTAGCCGAACAAGTCCGTAGTCTGAATCACATCAAGTCTAAAGGAAGGCAAGTTCAAAGCAAGCATGCACTTACTGATGGTTTGGTTTGCTAGCCACATTAAGCATATGGAAAAGAATTGGCTAATGGATCCCTCATCAGTCTGAAATATGATCTATCCAATCTTTTGCTGAAAGGGTCCACATGGAAGATGATCATCCTCTATGGGATATAATTGCCATTCTTGAAGACATGCCACCTGAAGACATGATGTGGCAAGCTCGCTGGTTCAAAAGCCCTGCAGCCATCCTAAGTTGCAAGGATACATGGCAGTACCCCTAATTGGACTCACCGGCTGTACTGGTTATTATCCCTCAAGTGTTATCAGACAGTATGGTATGCTGCAAGATATTACTGTCAAGCCTAATTTGGAGCAAGTCACTCTAGATTATCTGGATCCAACCAAGATACTACCAGCTAAAGAATTCAAGCTAAATCAAATCCGAGCTATATGGGAAAATAGAGAGGTGAAGCCGGTTTTTGAAGTCGAGCCAGAAAGTAAGGAAACAAGAAGTATAGAGCAACCAGGTGGTATGTGGCTAGCCAAATGAAGAAGAATAAGGATATTCGATATGAAGCTCCCGATATCCTTCAACCAGCACCATCGGAACCTGACCCTGAAACAACTGCTTACATGGAAGCTGTTTCGGCTCGCCTGGAAGTATGTCACCGAGATTTCCAAGAAAGAGAGAGGGAAATGGTGGATCGCCTGCAAAGTGCTGGAAGCAGAATTGCATTCTTAGAGGCTGAGTTGAAGGCAGCTCGAAAGAAAATTCTAGCCCTGGAAGACAAGATTGTTTGCCCACTAAGACAAGAAGACTGGTTTAGTTGGTTTAGGTTTAGTCCTTAGGAATCAAGGTTCTTTGAAACCATTAGAAAGTAGTTTTAATTCAGTCACTAGGAAATAAGGTTTCTAAACCATTAGAAGTTTTTGTTATGTTAAACATTATCTTTTAATACAAATGTTTTTTTTTTAAAATCATTGGTCAATATCCCCATTTGCATCTGTATGATAGCATATATCTATTCTTGCATATGTATATTAATTCATTTATTCTTTAAAAATATTAATAAATAATAAATGTCCAGGTCTAGCAAATTCGAGTTTAAGTCAAAAACTTGAAAGATAGCGTCCAAGCCGGTTAGGAGCCCTATTGTTACCAGATCCCGAGCTAAGATGTCTAACACCGGGAGCAACCCCACAGACCAGACCAATGAGCAAAGACTCAACACCGTGGAACAAACCCTCCTTGGAATTGCTGAACAGATGCAGGCTTTAACACAGAGTCTTGCACAACTTAAGACCCCCACAACTTCTGAAGAATCCTCAAGGGCACAGAAAGGAAAAGAAATTGAGGACAGCTTATTCAGCAAGAGGAGTCACCAAATGAGTTTAATGCGGCTGAGTTGAAGAAAGAACTGGAAGCTCAGGCTAAAGAATGGAGAGAAAACTGCTTGAGAAAATGAAGACGTTCGATGGTTTTGATCAAACCGCGATCCTGAATTTGCCTCAATATGAGGAAGGTGCCTTCCCTGAGAAATTTAAGGCACCGGAATTTGAAAAATATGACGGGACAGGTTGTCCTAATATGCATACCAGATTGTATGTACGACGAATGGGGCAATGCAAAGTTTGACAAGCTGATGGTGCAAACCTTCCAGGACAGTCTTACTGGTGCTGCTTTGGCCTGGTACGCCCAATTAGACCATCAGAAATTGATACTTGGGACAAGTTGGCTAGGGCATTTTTTAATCAGTATAAGTTTAACATTGAGATGGCGCCCTCGGTATGGGATTTAAGCAATCTGAAGAAGAAGAAAGAAGAGACTTTCAAGGAGTATGCTCAGCGCTGGAGAGCATTGGCTGCAAGGATCACCACCCCGATGCCTGAAAAGGACCTCACTTTCACTTTTATCAACACATTAGAGGAACCTTTCTTTTCCCATCTGATTGGGCATGCATCAGCAAGTTTCTCAGAAGTGGTGATAGCTGGATGCAGGATTGAGAATGCAATTTCAGCAGGAAAATTGCAACAAGAAAAGAAATATACTGCACCGAGAAATGTCCATACAAAGGGAAAGATTCAACCGTCAGCATGGTCAATACTTCAGATGCAACTGGCCCACTAAGTCATTCGTGTTGTCAACAAATCAGAATCAAAATCAGAATAAGGATCAGACTCAACAAAGTGCAGTCCCAAATCAACAATCAAGGTTCAACAGGCGGAACTTCACTCGAATTCCGGTTCCCCTTAGCCAAGTATTAGCTAAACTAAGGGCCGATAATCTGATCAATCTTGAAGTTCCTAGGGAAGACTACAGGAAATTACAATCCTGAGCTGAAGTGTGAATATCACATGGGGCAAATCGGGCATTCAACAGACAGATGCTGGAGGCTTAGGCATAAAATCCAAGATCTTATTGATGCAAAAGTCATCCAGTTGGATTTCATTGAAGCTCCAAACGTCTCTACTAACCCATTGCCAAATCATGGACCAGTTATCAATATGATTACCGCTGAGATTCCGGATCCAGAAGAGCTTGTGTGCATGATTGAAGGTGGACCTAGATCCATCAAAATCGAGATAGGCAAAGGTAGTGAAGATGGATCAACTTCATCAAAGCCTAGAACTATACCTTTCAGATACCCCTTGCTGTGAGTGATTATAAAGCCGCTCCATTTGATTATAAGGCGGTAAATCATGCTTCAATGGCCATGGTTGGTGGCCTTACTCGCTCAGGAAGAGTTTATGAGTCGACCGGAAAGAATGCAACTGTGAATATGCCACAGCAGCAAAATGAAGAAGGGAAGAAAGATGAAGAGAAGTCAGCATTGGCAAAACTGATGAAAGCAAGTGAATACAAGTTGTCGAGCAGTTGGCCAAAATACCTGCCCAAATATCGCTCATGAGTCTGCTGATTAGCTCTAATGTACACCGTGAGGCTCTTTTCAAAGCCTTAGAAGAAGTGAAAGTTCCAGAAGGTGTATCAGAAGAAGCCTTGGGGCATATCAACTCAATCTTTGCAAATGAGCAAATCATTTTCTCATCTGAAGAACTGGGAGAGGAAGGGATCAACATAACAAGGCCCTCTTCATGTAGTCAAAAGCTGTGGAAAGATCGTCTCTCGAGTATTAGTGACAATGGATCCTCTTTGAATGTGTGCCCCTTAGCCACTTTGAGCCTATTGGGGATTGAACCGTCAGACATCAAACCAAGCTCTACTGTGGTTCGTGCTTTTGATGGTCAAAAAGAGATATAATAGGTGAAGTGGAGTTAGAAGTCACCATCGGGCCTCAAACTTTCATTATTCCTTTCCAAGTGATTGATATCCCCAGAACATTCAATCTGCTGTTGGGAAGACCATGGATCCATGCTGCCAGGGCAATACCATCAAGCCTGCACCAGAAGGTTAAGTTCATAGCCAATGGTCAACTCATCACTGTTATGGGAGAACAGGATTATGCCATTTACAAGGAGACAGCTGTCCCTTACATTGGAAAAGAAGGAGAAGAAGACTTCGGGCTCCAAATGTTTGACGAAGTCTGCATGATGAATGATGAGAAAGAAACTCAGGTGGGAACCTTTGGACTGGGTTATTCCCCCACTGTGCTGAAGTGGCAGAAATGAAAAACCAAATGAGAAGGAGGAAGCTCGACAAGGAGTATGATCCAATTATCAAAATCCCTCACATCAGCCATTCCTTTCCAAAGCCACATCATATCCAGCAGCCAGATGATATCAAAGAAGATGCTTCATCCAAAGAAATGATCTTGAGAAATTGGTTCTCTGTGCCTTGCGCTAGTATTAAGTCTTTTAAGTAAGAACTTATCTAAGACTAGATTTGTGTTTTGTGTTTTTCAGTATTATGTGATGCTCAAATAAGTGTACTTAAACACCGTCCCAGTTTAATGAAATTTATTTCCTTTCACATATTCTCATACATTCCTCATTCATATTCAACCAGATTCGACAATTGTGATGAAGTTCAGGGATATCTCGCGCGTATAATTAATGAAAATATCAATATCACCTCTAACTCTACTGGGTTAGACGTTGAAGATGATATTGATTATCAATTTAGAACACAAGAAATTTGGCAAAATTTTGAACAAGGAAGGATTGAAATTCCCGAAACCATTGAAGTGATTAATTTGGGAACAAGCGAAAACCCTAGGAATCTGAGGAATAGGGGGAAAATTGCCTGAGAGCACGGCACAAGATTTAACCAAGTTACTAGCCGAATACTTGGATGTTTTTGCATGGTCGTATAGCGATATGCCGGTTTAGACCCATCCATTGTGGTTCACAAATTGCCAACAAAGGAGGATTTTAAACCTATAAAGCAAAAATTAAGGCGATTTAGGCCGGATTTACTCCTCCAAATCAAGGATGAAGTAAAAAAGTTGCTTGAAGTAGGATTCATTGAGGTTTCTGATTATTCGGATTGGGTATCAAATATAGTGCCAGTGCTTAAGAAAAACGGGAAAGTGAGAATTGTGTGGATTTCAGAGATCTAAACAAAGCAACCCCGAAAGATAATTTCCCATTGCCTCACATCGATGTTTTAGTGGACAATACCGCTGGAAATCATCTATTTTCATTCATGGATGGATTTTCAGGGTATAATCAGATATTAATGGCCGAAGAAGATAAGGTCAAAACCACATTCGTTACAGCCTGGGGAACCTTTTGTTACAAGTCATGCCTTTGGTCTCAAGAATGCCGGGGCAACTTATCAACGAGCAATGCTTGCTATACTTCATGATATGATGCACAAAGAGGTGGAAGTATATGTAGATGATGATCGCCAAGACAAAGGAAGGAGATGATCATGTAGTGGTGTTAAGGAAGCTTTTTGAAAGATTAAGGAAGTTTCAGTTGAAATTGAATCCAGAAAAATGCACTTTCGGAGTGACATCTGGAAAATTATTAGGATTCATGGTTAGCCAAAAAGGGATAGAAATCGATCCTGATAAAGTCAAGGCGATTCAGGATTTGCCTCCACCAAAAACATTAAAGAAATCAGAGGCCTCTTGGGAAGATTGAATTACATTGCTCGATTCATATCACAGTTGACTGATAAGTGCCAACCGCTGTTTAAACTGCTGAAGAAGAATGCCCTAATTGAATGGAATGACGAATGTGAAAAAGCCTTTAATCGGATAAAGCAATATCTGACGAATCCACCAGTACTGGTTACTCCAAAACCGGGGAAACCGTTGTTCTTGTACTTGACAATTCTTCCTGAATCCATGGGTTGTGTGCTGGGCAAAAAGATGAGGAAGGAAAAGAAAGAGCTGTTTACTACTTAAGCAAGAAATTCTCAAATGGAGAACAAAAGTATTCAGAGATAGAAAAAACCTGCTGTGCATTAGTATGGGTTATGCACAGACTTAGACAGTATACGCTCTTCTACTCGATCGAGTTGATTACGAAGCATGATCCATTGCGATACTTAGCACGCAAACCGGCTTTGGTTGGTCGAATCTCGAAATGGCAGATGCTCTTTCTGAATTTGATATCATTTATGTCAAAGTTCAGTCAAAGGACAAGTTTTAGCTGATCAACTCGGAAAGCCCAGTTGATGATGAAGAATTAAAGGAACAAGATCAGTTTCCAGATGAAGGCATCAGAATAACAGAAACAGAAGTCGAAAGCAACAGTTGGAAGTTGTATTTCGATGGAGCAGCCAACGTATAGGTGTGGAATAGGGCAGTCCTATCTCACCAAAAGAAGAACAGTTCCCGGCATCAGCCAGATTAATGTTTCCTTACACAAATAATGTAGCGGAATACGAGGCATGCATCATGGGATTAGAAATGGCAATTCAAATGAATATCGAGGAGCTCGAAGTGTTTGGAGATTCATCACTTATCATTTTCCAAACTCGAGGCGAGTTCAAAACTAAGGATCCCAAGTTGATTCCTTATCATAATCACTTGGCTGAGTTAGCAGGAAATTCAAAGAAATTTCCTTCACTTATGTGCCGAGAACTCAAATCAATTTGCTGATGCATTGGCTACTCTGGCCTCTTTGATCCAATTCACTGAAGGAGTAAGAATACAACCTTTGCAAGTCCGAATAAGAAGTGAACCCGCATTCTGTGCTGTGATTGAATCAAACGAACCATGGTTTCAAGATATCAAAATTTCTTGCAAACAGGTTATCCTGAGTGTGCTACAAAAAAGGATCAGAAATCATTGAGGCGTCTGGCAAGATTTTCTTGTTAAGTGGAGATACCTTATACAGAAGGTCATTCGATACAACCCTGTTGAGATGTGTAGATGAAAAAGAAGCTCAAAAATTAATGGAAGAAGTTCATGAGGGAGTATGTGGACCTCATATGAACGGATATATGCTAGCTAAAAAGATTATGAGGCTAGGATATTTCTGGTTAACCATGGAATCGGACTGTATCAAACATGTGAGATCTTGTCATTTATGTCAAATTTACGCAAACAAGATAAATGCTCCTCCGAAGGAATTACAGTCAATGTCAACACCATGGCCGTTCTCAATGTGGGGAATAGATGTAATGGGCCAATTTCGCCAAAAGCTTCAAATGGTCATCGATTCATACTAGTTGCAATCGATTACTTCACCAAGTGGGTTGAAGCTGCTTCATACGCCAGTGTGACAAAAGCCGTTGTGGTGCGATTCATCAAAAGAGATATCATTGCTCGATATGGAACTCCAGAAAGTATCGTTACCGATAATGGTACAAATCTGAACAACAATGCAATGACTGATTTATGTCAGCAATTCAAGATTAAACACCGGAATTCCACTCCATATCGCCCACAGATGAATGGAGCAGTAGAAGCCGCCAACAAAAACATCAAGAGAATCATTGAGAAGATGACAATTGCATACAAGGATTGGCATGAAATGCTCCCATTAGCATTAATGGCGTATCGAACCTCTGTAAGAGTGTCAACTGAGGCAACGCCCTATTCCCTGGTATATGGGACTGAAGTCGTTTTACTAGTAGAAGTTGAAATTCCTTCGCTCCGAGTACTGGCTGAAACAGAGCTCGAAGAAGCTGAATGGGTTAGACAAAGGGTTGAACAGTTAAATCTTTTAGATGAAAAAAGATTGACTGCCATGTGTCATGGGCAATTATATCAACAAAGGATGGCTAGAGCATTTAATAAGAAAGTTAAGCCAAGAAATTTCCAAGAAGGTGATTTGGTTCTGAGAAAAATGCTGCCAAATGTGCAAGATTCCAGAGGAAAGTTCACACCAAATTATGAAGGACCATATATAGTGAAGAAGGTCTTGTCGGGAGGAGCATTAATCCTTTCCCAAATGGATGGACCCGATTTAAAGGATCCTGTGAACTCAGATGCTGTAAAGTTGTATTATCCTTGATCAATAAAATTTGTCATTTCAAGTGATCAATTGATTTTTATTTTGATTAATTATAAACAAAGTTGATATCCCTGAAATTCTCTGAAGTCGGATCAAAGCCTGAAATTCTTTAAAGTCAAATCAAAGCTTAACCCACAAAATTCTTCCAAATAAATTTACAACCAAACACCATTTGAATCATCAGACAAAGAAGTTTGAGCATCTTATAATACTGAATGAATGCGTTTATACAGTTTGGTTTGTTGATTGTTTTTATTTTAAAAGAAAATGTTACAGCAAGGATAACTAATTTTGATAGAGTTGAAGCACGCTTTTTGGATATGGAACCAAAATTATCATAAAAAAACTCCCAGTGGACTAAAAATTCACAAGCACCCCTCAGTATAGACTCGACAGATAGTCTAGTACTGACCAAATACAAAATCCATCCTTTAGAGATGGTGACCCAAATACAAAATCCATCCTTTAGAGATGGTGACCCAAATTTAAAATCCATCCTTTAGAGATGGTGACCCAAATTCAAAATCCATCCTTTCGTGATGGTGACTAAATACAAAATCCATCATTTAGAGATGGTGACCAAATTCAGAAATTCATCCACTCAAGATAGTGATCAAGACAGAATTCAGAAATCTATCCAAGATGGTGATCAAGACAGAATTCAGAAATCCATCCATTCCAGATAGTGACCAAGACCAAATGACCAAACCAAAGCCTATAGGTCCGGCAAATGACCAAACCAAAGCCCGTAGGTCCGGCAAATGACCAAACCAAAGCCCATAGGTCCGACAAATGACCTAGCAGTATTCTGAGTCTAGGCTCGACAGATGGCCTATTATTTTCCAAAATTTAGACCCGACAGATGGTCTATCAGTCTTTTTAATCTAGGCCCGACAGATGGCCTATTATTTTTCCAAATGTAGACCCGACAGATGGTCTATCATTTTCTAGGCCCGACAGATGGCCTATCATTTTTCTAAATATAGACCCGACAGATGGTCTATCATTTTCTAGGCCCGACAGATGGCCTATTATTTTCCAAAATTTAGACCCGACAGATGGTCTATCATTTTCTAGGCCCGACAGATGGCCTATTATTTTCCAAAATATAGACCCGACAGATGGTCTATCATTTTTCTAGGCCCGACAGATGGCCTATCATTTTTCTAAATCTAGACCCGACAGATGGTCTATCTTTCTAGGCCCGACAGATGGCCTATCATTTTTCTAAATATAGACCCGACAAATGGTCTATCATTTTTCTAGGCCTAACAGATGGCCTATCATTTTTCAAAATCTAGACCCGATAGATGGTCTATCTTTTCTCAAAATCTAGACCCGACAGATGGTCTATCAGTTTTCTAAGTCCAGGTCCGACAGTTGACCTAGCAAATCTCAAAATCTAGACCCGACAGATGGTCTATCTTTTCTCAAAATCTAGACCCGACAGATGGTCTATCAGTTTTCTAAGTCTAGGTCCGACAGTTGACCTAGCAAATCTCAAAATCTAGGCTCGACAGATGGCCTATCATTTTTCATAATATAGACCCGACAGATGGTCTATTAGTTTTCTAAGTCTAGGTCTGACAGTCGACCTAGCAAATCTCAAAATCTAAACTCGACAGATGGTTTAGCACAAGATAAAAATATCCTTGTTAAAAATAAAATTTGAGAGGAGAAGCTAAGCAAAAATTGGTTATCTTTTTGTCTTTGTGGCAAAAGTTTTGTTCAAACTTTACCATAAAGAGGGGCAGCTGTAGACACCCAATTTTTGCCCAATTAATTAAGGCTTAAATTTAATTAAACTCATTTTTCCAAAAGCCTTAAGTATTGATGAAGTTGGTTAAGTGATCAAGGCACAGGCCAAATGGCCTGTTGGTTAAACACATTGACCCAAATACACACTCAAGCTCAAGGACCCAAGTTCAAACCCTAGCAAAGGTAAATTTTTGCCTTTTTATCATCTCATTTTTTTGCCTTTGCATCTTCCTCAAAGTGACTTTTTGCCTTACTTTGCATCAGTTTTTAACTGACAAAACATCATTGATTGTTGAAATTGATGAAGCAGTTGCAAAGTAGTTATGGAATGTGAAAGATTAGTGCACAATTCATGTGTGAAAACAACCCAAAAGTCACAAAATTCGTGCCAAAAAATTGGGAAAAAATCACAATTTGTAAAGCATTCAATTGCACATAAATGAGGAGTTACAAGAATTGGAAAAATTGGATAATTCATCTACCAAATTAAATGATTTGATGAAGGATATGAGAAATCAATCATCAATTCATCAGTTTCAAACAAATTAATCACGAATTTTCGAATTAAATTTGTGAAAAACAAAGAGGCAAAAATCGATTCATTTTCGAAACTGTTCGAAACGTAAAATTGAGCTTGCAACCTATAAATAGGGGGTCCTAGGATCAAAAGGCACAAGTCAATTTCAAGAAACACATACACAATAGGATCAATTCGAAGTTTTCAAGTTTGGGGTTAAAATTGGAATTTTTTCAAATTCGAAGTTCTTGGATCAGATTTGATCCAAATTGAATGTTTCAAGAATGTTAGAAACTTGATTTAGATGATTTAGTGTGCTTAGATTTACTCGAATTGCTCAAATTAATCTCTGCAAAATTTTTTTATTTTTTCGGATTTGAACCGCCGGCAACCACCTCCGCGAACCGCCGTCCACGGTGGTTCTGGGCGCGAACCACCACCTTCAGAGGACGCGCAACCACCAAAGGAGTCGGGCCGACAAGCTTCCAGCCGCCGAAGACCGCCGGAATCCGCCCCGAAAAGTCGCGTGATCGTCTTCTTCACCCGTCGAAGCTTCGAGATCCGACCCGAAGATCCGAATCCAACCCGGTCGGTCATCGGTCAACGGTCGTCGGTCATCGGTCAACGGTCAACTCAAATCAGACGGCCCAGATTTGATCAAGCGATCAGACGGCTCAGATTCAATCAAGCGATCAGACGGTCCAGATTTGATCAAGCGATCAGCGGCTCAGATTCAATCAAGCGATCAGACGGCTCATATTCAATCAAGCGATCAGACGGTCCAGATGTGATCAAGTGATCAGCGGCTCAGATTTGATCAAGCGATCAGACGGCTCAGATTCAATCAAGCAGATCAGACGGTCTAGATTTTATCAAGCAAATCAACGCTCCAGATTGGAAGTCTTCACATCAAACGATCAGGATCAGTCAACGCGATCGACGCTCCAGATCTCGTCCGCTTCATCCAACGGTCCAAGTCAATCCGTATTATTTTATTATATTTTTATTATATAATTAATTTCGAAAAATAGTAAAAAATTCATAAAAAATTCAGAAAAATTCAGAAAAATCCATAAAAATCAAAATAATTATTTTTTATACAAATTTATTTTTTTGATATTTTTGAATATTTTTAATATGTATTTATACATAAATTGCCTTAGAAATGCATATTTAATGCATGAAAAATAATTTTAATATATTGTAAAGTATTCTGAATATGTTGTGAATTTATGTGATGATTTTTTAAAAAAAAATAAAAATAAAAAAAAAAAAATAATAAATAAAAAAAATAAATAAAAATGATAAAATTGGATTTTTAAAACCAAATTAAAAAAAAATGATTTTTGGACTTAGAAAAATATATTTTCATAAAATAAAAAATAAATTGATTAGATCATAGGATCATCAAAAAATGATTTTCATAAAAATTTTAAAATTTAATGAATTTAAAGTGAGAAAAGTTCAAAAATATAAAATTGATCAACAAATTAAAGTTCTTTTTTTAAAAGAACTACGTTTTGCTGATCTCGATTAGCGAGTACGTAGGCACCTGCGGGGCGACATAAAAAAAATGTTTTTTTTTTTGTTTTTTTTAATATTGTGAATAACTATTTTGTAAATATAAGTTTTTGTTTAAAAAAAAAAGAAATATATTTGTTGATATTGATATTCTAAAAAAAATAATAAAAAATAAAAATGAAGAAAAGCACATAAAAAATAAAAATGAATGATTTGACTTGTAAATATTTCTGTTATAATATATTATTTGAGTTTTTTTTTAGCATGAAAAGGATAGATTATAAATTTAAAATTCCAAAAGTGGTAACCAATTTGGTTTTAATAGGTTAGCCCCCGAATCCATGATATCTGGTTTTAAAAGTTTGATTTTTCAAATCAAATTTTCGCAGACTAGTAGCTAAGTTAGGATCAACCGACCCATTGATCCTAACTTTTTATTTTTCCCGATTTATATCGGATGGCGACTCTAAAAAGTTTTCAAAAATTAAAATTTCTCTTAACCCCTAGTCGAGGATTCATGTTAAATGGGTTCGGGTTTAATATGAATCGGGTTAGGAGAAATGAACCAGATAAGTGGAAAAATCCAGGCTCGACATCTTTGGTTAGGTGACCCCGAGGAAGGATTTCTTCACCCCGAGAACTATTACGATTAAGTGGAGTGTGTGAACGACTCATCCGCTTAGAAGAATAGACGACAATGGCATCGTGAGTTTATTTCCATTAAATGCTACACTTGTTGTGCTTGTAAATTAGTTGCACTAGAGTTAGGAAAAGATAAACCGATATGCATGAAAAATAATTCCTTGAAAGAATTCTAAGAATGTTGAAGCCCGAATTGTTCTAAGTGATTGTTTTAGTTTAATATTGATTTGTGTGAAATTCCTTGATCACCTTAATGTTAAAAGTAATTATGTTATGACTTTATAAATTAATGAACTCATGCATACCACGAAGTGAGTCACATTGCATGGTTGGGTTATTATCCTTGGGTGAGAAGGATAGTAGGCTCATGTCGAAAGCAACACTTGGCGGAAGATCCGAAAGCGATTGCTTGGCGGCTTAATGGAATATGCTTGGCGATTGATCCGAAAGCAAGGTCAAATCAAGTAGATTCGGAATACTTGCCGATGAGTGCTCGCAAGTTTAAAAGTTTTTAATGAATGCTTGGCGATGAATGCTCGCAAGCTTAAATTTTATATTATTAAAACTACTTGTTTTGAGTATCACCAAGCCCCGAATGGAGGGCGTAAATCCATTCAACATATAGTTCCCGGAAAGCTATATGATTGTTTACCCACGTGTTTGATGCATTACATATGTGTGATTAACCAATTTGCTTGAATCTTGTTACAAGAAGTTATTTATGGAAATAGTTCTCACTAAGCCTATTAGCTTATACCCCGATAGCTATCTTTTGCAGTTCCCGTACTTATGGTTAGGGCCACGTGGACCATGCGGGCAGGTAATTCCTTTTGAACATTAGAAATCTGAATAAAGTATAGCTTAGTATTAGCATGTTAATAGATTGGTAATTTAGGGAGTTGTCCTTAAGTTTGTAAAGTTTATGCCATGGACAAATAATTATTGTGATTCTTCTTTTCTTAATATGTTTTTATATCTCCTTAAACTTAATTATTCCACATATGGTCCTCTAAAATTGTGAAAGTAAGCCTTACACTTAATATAAAAGCTTTTGGAAATGACTGAGGTTGTCATACTTAAGCTTTAATATTGAGTGTGGCGGACTGTCACGTTTAGGGTACCCATCGGGGCGTGACAGTTTAAGTTGGTATCAGAGCATGGTTTAAGAACCTAGGAATCATAATTATAGAAATAGACTTAAGGAGAATTGACTTAGATAGAAGCAAGAAAAACTTAGATAAAATAGAATAGGTAGAATAAGCCTTCTAATATCTTTTACGTAGATCACCATAGAAGAGGCCCGTCTCCAAGCCAAGAACTTCCGAAAAGGATCCTTCGAAACACCCGAGAACTTCCGAATGAGACTTAGAATTTTATGTGAAGAATTTGCCTTAGCTAGATAACCTAAGACCCTCCGAGAAATGTTCCAAATCTAGAAAAGGGGAATGATGCAAACCGAGTGGAAGGGAGTGTTACGAACTATTCACAACTGCCCCATAGGCAAAAGGATGACCGAGTTGGAAGTAATATATGCTGTGGAACGAATCATTGCTATCGCGGACCACCGACCAATGCTGAAGGAAGCAACCTTCATTCTTAGAGAAGAAGGAGGATGAACCCCACTGGATTTTCGGACCTGGACCAAGATCGGACCGATATTTGTCTATGCCCATGATGATTTGATGGACCACCTCGAATGGATGAGAGCTGACCTCAACGATGCTTTCCATTGGCACGGAGTATATCAGGGGATACTACGACCCCCAACAGAAGTATCCACCGAACCGCCTATCTTCACAGGAATCCAACTAGGAATAAACGAGCCCCTACGATTGCGAGAGGATGGAACAGTGATAAGAGATGAACCAATGCAGGAGGTGAATGACAGTTCGGATGATGAACCCGGTGAGGACTCGGAGGAAAATCAAGAAGAAAGGCCGGCGCAAGAGATAAGGAACCAAGCTGCCGTAGGAGTCGAGGAACCTTGGACTAGCGATGAGTTAAGGATCATTTGCTACCTAGAAGGAAGACATGTTCGGGGAGGACAAGACGTAGACTCCACGATGGGTATGGAAAATACTTCGGCCAATGAAAACAACAACAGGGAGACCGAAGGAACAATCACTTGGAAGACCCTTGATGAGATAGCACCAGCAATGACGGATGAGGAGCTAATTGCCTATCACGAACAAGAAAGAAAGAGAGCACGAAATAGAAGAAAACACTTCAACCAAATCATGAGGAGTTTGAACCCAGGATCATCCAGCAGCAACCCGGGAGATGCGCCCGAAGAATGAAGAAAGGAGGAAAGGAGCGTATCTCTAGAAGTCCAGCTTAGATTTTGTAATCATAGACTAGATCTATGATCTTAGTCTATCTTTTAATTTTCGGAACAATGCTTGTTATTTTCTATGTAATTTTCTTTTGTGATTTACCTTATTTCCGATTTCACGTATGAACTTTATTTCTATGATAATGCTCTAAGTTTGATTTCAGAAATTGCTTTGATTTAAATTTTGTTAGCTTTTATGCATATTTAAATTTCCGTTATATCCACCAATTTCCGGTAAAAAAATTTAATTAAGTTATCAAAACTTTACAAACTTAACTTAGAAAAGCTTAAAACAGTCGAAATAGGAGTAGACGAAGAAGGGAACGAAGCGCCTCTAACCAACCAAACATAGAAGAAGATCATCCTACTGTTCAAAGAGCTGCCGCACCTCAAAGGGACTTACACGCCACGTTAGGACACCTAACCCTCGTATTAGAAGAAATTAGGCAAAATATGCCAGCTCAAGCACCCGTACCAGAGGCAACACCCGCAACAGCATCAGCGACAGCCCCAGTATCTATACCAACCCCACCACCACAACAAGCTTCAACAGAGGCATCTGTGCATAGGAACATGCATAGCCAAAGTGCACCCCTACCTCCATCTCCACCGCCAAGACCATCAAAAGCATGTTACCTAACTTCATCAAAAGCAACCGCTACTTTGAAGGAGCTTATGACAAGCCAGAAGAGGCAGAAGATTGGCTATCCCAAATAGAGATGTCCTTTGATGCATATGAAGTTCCGCCCCATTTGCAAATCAAGTATGGAACATTCATGCTTCGTCTAAACGCTAGGATGTGGTGGGAGTCAAGGAAAAGAGATCTAATGACTCCAATCACTTGGGAAATGTTTAGACATGAGTTTTTGGAGAATTATTTTCCAGGAAGTTTACGAGTAAGATATAGTGCAGACTTCTTGCAAATTGCTCAAAATGGAAGAACACTCGAACAATATGAGACCGAGTTCAGTAGATTGTTGCAATATGCACCAGACTCCTATAAGTACAGTCAAGAATTGAAGAGACAAGTCTTTATAGGAGGATTGGACGAAGACCTAAGGATGAAGTTGGAAGAATTTGACATAAAGAATTTTTGGGAATTAGTGGAAAGAGCTCGGATTGTAGAAGGAGCAAGGAAAAGGAGAGAAAGAATAGAAGAAGAAGAAGACCCAATCATCGAAAGGGAGTTTTACATAGAACCCCATCTCATGCCCCTACCAAAGAAAATCAAGAACGACAATAGAAGGATCATACCAAGAGGTATTAAGTGTTGGAAGTGCAATGGAGCACACTACCCGAAGAAGTGCCCTCAGCTATTTGGAAAGTGTTTCTTTTGTGGAAATACAAACCATAAGATGTCAAAATGCCCAAACAGAGGGGTTGATGCTTGCTATGTTTGCAATCAGAAAGGACATTTTGCCAACAACTGTCCACAAGGAAGGAACATTCTATCAGGATCATCAGAGGAAGTTGTTCCTATAAGAGTAGAAAAAGGAAATGGAAGTAGAAGTGAAAGCAGACCAGGGTCTACTGCTCCAGAATTTCGAATCTACAACTTGCAGGGACGATGGATAGGTGAAGAAGTGAACCAAGGAAATGAAAACTCGACTGCCTTGGAATACATTAGAGGCTATAATAGCAATGCAGGAACCAGTCAATCCCCAACCTTCTTTTATTGATGTTGTTTCTTTATAGTAACAGAGGAATGTAAAGTTTTCTTTATGTGGATGAATAGTAGCGATAATCCCCTCTTGTGTACATGAGAAGTTTTAGTAAATCAGAATGTTTTACTCTCTTGAAGTTCAAAGTATAACATTCTTTCTATATGACCAACGATCAACCTAGTTTAAGATAATGCGAAAGAATGAGGAAACCCAAGAAAATCGGTCGAACTTTCAACAAAGACGTGAGGACATGAAGTCACCTGTGACTCTAAGGAATAATGGAATTAAGTGATCTTTTGAATAAGATATGTACCTCTCAAATAAGATCCCAATAAGAAGAAACAAGGAAAACATAGAGCTTACAAAACAAAAAGAAAATAGTTGGCAAAGGATTCGCTAACATAAGGAAAAGAACAGACACATTCTTTCAAGATGATAAGGGAAATTAAATAGCTAAAAAGTGAAGAGAAACTGATCCTTTGGAGACATTCATAAGTTCCAATAAGAAGTTTTAAAAAGGATTTTGAATGTAGATTTCACTCAGAGAAAGATGGGAAATAGACCTATAAGGAAGTTGGAGAAACAACAAACGAGAAAATCGAGACCTTACGAAGTGAAGGATGCCATCACGAAATATACCCATCCAGCATGTAATGGAGAAAAACCTAAGCCAACGCGTTAATTTTCGAAAAGAAACAAGGTGAAAACCTTTTAAGGAGCAAACCCGTTTCTAAAAATCGCAATATCACCAACAAAGGATCAAATCAAGAAGGCATGACCCTCAAATTCTTCATAACCCCACAAGTTTTAGTAAATGCTTTCTGGATAGTGATATAGCCTGAAGAAGGAAAGAAGTAATCTAAGAATGTAATCTTAAGTATAGGAAATTAAAGAGAGTTGAAAAGCCAAACCTTAAAGCTCACGACAAGGTTTAAAAGAGGAACCACGTCAGTAGGATATTAAGATCAACCATAACAAAAGAGCTTAGATGAGAAGATACGAAGGATAAAGAAGGGATAAAGGAAGAAAAATGTATTAAAGGAAGCTAAAGGATGATTTAGCATAACCTAAAGACAAGGAGGATTAGTAAGAAGGAATCATGAGTACGATTCATAATTTGGGATCAACAACATATCCAAGAAGAACCCCGATATACCGAAGTTCAAGAGACAATAGAGGGAAAGAAATATAGATAAGAGAATAAAGACACCAAAGGATGAAAGGGTTTATGAAATTCAATGAAAACGGAATTAACCTTCTCAAGATTTTGGATTTCTCACAAACGATAGCAGAAAGCAAGGATGCTTATGGTATAAATTGAGTAACTAACAAAGATGGTTCGTTTCATAATCGGTCAATATAACAAGAAAAGAGGTGAAAGCAAAAGAGATCAGTTAGAGATATAACAAATCTGGACGCAAGAATGGGAACAAAGAGGAGCTAATAAAGAATTTCGGACCCCTGATGCTACAAACGATCAAGGAAAATCATTCAAATACCTTGGAAGAACAATCAAGAGTATCTCATGAGATGATAAGGGCACAAGATAGATAAAATAAGATGAATCAGATAAGAAGACCTTAAAGGTCTCAAATTGAGAACCAGGTAAGTTCAAAGATAGGAAGTAGTCATAAGGCGAGAAGGAAGTTGATTATTACGTAAACATATTGGAGAGGTGCAACAATTCCCCATTTAACAAATGGTTAAGGAATCAAGTTATAGGAATAAAAGTCAACATTTTGAAGGAGAAATTTCCTTATGAAGATATACCCAATACCGATACTTATCCACAAGAGTTCAGAGGATGAGAATGAGGAAATCAATTAAAGAAATTTTTGAAGAAGGACGCGCAACCCAAGTAACCAAGTTTTAACCACAAGTAGGAATTTCCAAGTTTTGAGGACAAAACTTTCTTTAAGGGGGGTAGGTTATAAACCCCTGAATTTTCGGAATCGGTTTAGCACAAAACCCTAACCGAAAGTCAAATGAAACCCTAAAGGTCAACAAAACCCTAGTTTACCGTATCCATCTAAATCCGGCATTGCCGTTTTCTTTGGCCTGGAAAAACGAAGTTGTGATGATTAGTAAAAATGGTTCGTAATAACCATAGGTTTTATAAAAGTTCCAGTTTCGCGGAATTCGGGTGTTCTTCGAACCCGATCGGACACAGTTCTCAAAAAACGTGTCCGGAAGCCCGGAATAGTAAAAATATTCCGAATATACCATTAGACTCGTAAAAATATAAGTTTTCCAAAAATATCAATTTCATAATTTTTCGATAAGTAAAAATAATAGATATAGCTATTATGCGCGTATTTTCTTACTACCGATACTTTAATTGTCATATCTACTTTACATTACACTATTCATTACTATTCTACACTATTCTTTTATCTCTACTTTTTCTTACACCTACTCTTACACTCTACATAACCTATAATCTTAACTTTTTACCTTTCCCATAACTTTATATCACATCTACTTTACAAATTACATCTTTCATTTATTAAAAGTCACAAAAATAAATCAAATCCTCCCCCCCCCCCCCCCTCTTCAAGGACATGGCTGGCTCCCCTTTTGCCCCTCTCCCCTCAATTTTTGTTTCAATTTTATTTATTTAAATCACACAAAAATCACTCCACATTTTCCTATAAATACCCCCCTCCTCTTTCACTTCTTTTACACATTCACTACCCACAAATTCATACCAAAACTCTCTCAATTTTTCCTCTCAAAGCTCTCTCAAATTACTATCTCAAAACTCTCTCAAAATAATTCCACAACAACTTCCACCAACAACAAAAACCCATAACCACATAACCATATCAAAGTCTTCTTTAGGTAACCCTTTTATAATTCTTTCTTTTTCTTCATGTCATGTAACTTTACATGACCATAGTGTGAGTTTCCAAAGACTACATGTTATGGAAACTACATTATGTTCATGTATTGTTCTTGTTCATGTCAATCCACTTATGTTTATGTTGTTTTATTATTGTTTATATATCTATACATATATATACATATTCTTTAGAGCATATAAGCTCACTTGCAATTTATTTACTTCATGCAAAGCAATTTATTTATTTATTCCTTATTGAAATAAGACTAGTCTCTAGTCTTAGACTTGTCCTCATCAAGTCAAAACAAGCTTTTCTTCTTTCATTTTTTCATTATGGGACTAGTTTATTTCTTAGTCCCGGGAGCCTTGAAAAAGCTAAGACTCCAATACTTGACTTTATTATTTATGCTTTATGTTATTTTGTTTATTATTATTCTCATAATCATGTTCATTTAGATTGTTGTCCAAAAGTTTTATTTTCTAAAGATAATCAAATAAAAGAAGGCTATTTGTCACTTAGGAATAAGTTTTTGTGAAACATAAAAATATAAGATAACAAAAATAAACTCATTCATTGAAATATCCAAGAAATTCCTATATTGCATGCTAGTATGATATTTGAATGATATATATATATATATGTATGTTTAGTAATATAATTAAGGAATGTGTTATTTTATATATGATTAGTATTATGAAATTAATATTATTGTTTGATATCCATAAATGTGTGAATAGTTTAATGAATGTGTGTGTCTTTTTGTAAATTAATATGCATGCATTATGATTAGAATGTAATCAAATTGTTTTGAAGTTGCTTAATTCATGACAGAAATTTTGTGAATTTTTAAACCCATATTTTGAGCTCAAATTTAACTCAAATGCATTTGAAATTCACCCAAATTAAACCTAGGACAAATATACCCCTTAAAGGTAAGATTTGGATAACAAATTACTCTAATTGGACAAGATAAGTCCTCCTTTTTGGCAGCCATAATTTCCATACGAATTTCATCTTCTTTCTTTCTTTCCTTCTTTTATTAATCCAAAATTTTGAACCCTAAGCCAAGGTTTACTACAAGCTTAAGGATTTGAATAACATTCCAAGCCAAGATTCACTTATGTAAGTTTAATGCAATCTTTGTCTTTTAATTTATGTCTTATAATGTGTTGTTTGTAAATATTAGGGTAGATAGGATTTTGAGATGATGTTTGGTATGAGATTGGATTGATGCATGAATGATAGTTTGAATGGGATTATGTGATTAATGAAGTGGTAGTTTGCATCTCATAGGAATGTGGAAGTGTGGGAATGAGTATTATAGAAAATTGAAGAATGAGTAGTTAATATGTGAATTTGAAGTATGAATGGTGATTTGATAATTAGAGGTGAAATTTATGTTGTTAGGATAGTATTTGATTCATATAACAAGCTTTAGAAAGTTTGGACTAAGTTTGCAAAAGTTTTGAGAATTGATCAAAGTGTATAAAACAGGGGATTTCAAAAATCATTTTCGTATAGGCTAGAATTTGAACGTACGCCGGCATCTGGGGATTCTACGCCGCCGGCGTAGAGGCGGTGTAGAAAGCCCACAGAATCAATTTTCCTAACGCCGTTTGCAACGCCGCCGGCTTTCACTAGACGAGTGAGACGGCGTTCTTTCATCCATATTGTACGCCGGCTGTTTGAAATCAACGCCGCCGGCGTATGTGTCAAAGCTGCCTGCGTACCTAAGTAAGCGGACGGCTTAGACTTCTCTGGATGTTTTTGAAACTTTGGGTTTTGGATTCAACGCCGACTAAAGACCGCCGGCGTAGAAAACATAGGCTGACGGCGTACCCTTGAACACTGCCAGCGTTGGCAGTGTGAATTTTCAGGACATTGAACACCTGCTCAACGCTGCCGGCGTTGAGTGCCGGCGTATCCCCTGAGCTTTTGAATTTTTAAAAGCTTTTTCTAAAATTTTCCAAAGTTTGTTATTCGAGTAATCATATATTTATTAAGCGATCTAGGGTTTGATAGGGTGCTTAAATGCCTTATTTTGACTTTGAATCAATTTATTTGGATTCTTGGATGAATTTATATTTTGAATTAGTCAATTAGAGTCTAAGCTAAGTGTGAATTTTAATATTGATTGAACAGTGATAGATCCGCGCCCATTCAACTCCGTTAATTCCCGAGCTTTATCAGGTACACAGTAACCTGCTTGTCTCTGTTAGGATAGGCATTTGTAAAACTTAAATATATAATAAGAAAAGTTAAAATGTGATTGTTGCTTGTGTTTTATGCCGTTAAAATCCAATTCCTACGCCAGGTCATGTATGAACCTAACGGCGACCCCTCATGGTTTGATGAGTTTGGGATGGAAGTTGGTATCCGGTTCGGGGAGCGGCACCTTGCTTGGTTTAAGCACGATAAATCTAGGCGCTTAGGCCACTCCTGTCATTTGAGATGACTTTCATTAAGTGGTACGGCGGGTAGTCGACGGGGGGTATAGATCGGTGAAAATTTATTTAAACTTGGTAGGAAGTACCATAGTTTAGTTCAAACGTTTATGAGAATGGGTGAACTATATTTTATGATATGGACCAAGTATAAATAGAGCTAAGTAACGGCTATTAACCCTGGAGGAAGCTACTTTTCTCTTTGACTTAACGATATCTAGGACGGTATGAGTACCCGAACTACTTATATCAATCCTCTGAGCGTCCGAGTGTTACTCAGGTCCCCTCGCGATCCCTGTTGTCCGGAGTTTGAATACTCCAGTGTTGATTGATTAATTAAAGATTAAAGAATAATTGAATGGAAGTTGCATATTGCATTTAGACTAAGCTTGTGTGCTTCATCTCGCTTTTGTATTTGTTGCTGTGTACTGGGCCTCTGGCTCATTCTTTTATCAATTTCAGGTGATGACCTGGACGAGTCTTATGCGAGCATGGGTTATGGCTCCGATTTTGAGGACTTCTTGGAGGAATATGAGGACTAGAATTTGACCAGGGCTGGACGGAACCATTCTTTTTGTAATAGACTAGATAGTTAGTTAGGATAGATGTTTGTAAAGCTTTGTTAAGCTTTATATTTTGTCATTTTGTTTAAGGCTTGTAAGAAGCCTGTGGATGTAATATATGTATGTATATATCTAGCTTGATCTACCTTTGTTTGAAGTTATGTATATATATATGTTAATATGTTTTGAAAAGCTACTAAGTAATTATTAATTAAAATGATTTATTCCTTAAGATTAGGTGAACAATTCATCAAACAATCCTTTAAGACAACCTTGCATATAATTCTGCAGATTATATGCGGTTGGAGAACTGCTATTGCTTATTTCAACTAGGGGTAATAGCGGGTCCTTACATTCATTTTCAAGTTACAAAAAGAATTCACTATGAATTTAGAAACTATTTTTACTTAAAAAGCTACTTAAATCTTTGTTACTCTACCTTGTTTTTCAAAAGAAAATATTTTTGTGGACAAAAATGGTTCTTTTCATAAAGAAAGAAAATAAGATGGATGACTAAGGAAATTTTAAATAAAGACCTTTGCAAACAAATAGGCAAAGAAAGTTTATGGTTTGAAAATAATAAAGTTATTTCTTTTCAAGTTACAAGAAGAAGTTAATAAGATTATAGAAATTAGTTTTTTTCTACAAAAAGTCCTTAATTGTTCCATATTGTTTTTATGAAGAAAATAAGTTTTCATGCATGGATAATTATTTTTGAAAAATATGAGACATGAGAAAAAGAATGGGAAATATCAAAGTAAAGATTTTTGCAAAACAAGTAAACAAAGGAATTTACACAAGAAAAATGAAGAAAAGCATATTTCCTAGAAAAACTTCAAATATGGTATTAATGTAACTTAGAAAGTAGAAGATTTTATTTTCAAAGGTCACTTAGAAAAGATAAATGAAACTAATATAAAACGTTTTTAGAAAACAAAGGAAGCAAGATATTCATTTCAAAGAAATTTATAAAAACAATTTCCGAAAAACTTCAAACCAACATTGTTTTACATAAGAAAAATAATTTGGACAACAAGACACTTGAGCATGCTTAAGTATGAGTTATATAGTTATAAAAAGAGAATTTTTCAACTATATAGATAACTAAGTATTTATCAAACGAATTTTGATTTCTTGAACCAAAGTTGTTTTTACTTGGAAACCCGTGGTGAATTTTGTCGCCACTTTTTCGGAACCTATATGGCTTTGTTTATGGAAAATAATTTTAGAAATGGGTAGATCTTTTCGAGTAGATAGAAATCGGTATATTATACGCGCGATTCCGAGTTAAAATGACCAAGCTATGGCCATTTTAAGTTGGAACATTCTTCTATACAAACTTTAACGTTCTTTGATATTGTTTTGTCAAAATTCAAGAAAATCTTCAAGAAAAACTCATTATGGGTATTTTCTTTGGTTAGGTGACCCCGAGGAAGGATTTCTTCACCCCGAGAACTATTACGATTAAGTGGAGTGTGTGAACGACTCATCCGCTTAGAAGAATAGACGACAATGGCATCGTGAGTTTATTTCCATTAAATGCTACACTTGTTGTGCTTGTAAATTAGTTGCACTAGAGTTAGGAAAAGATAAACCGATATGCATGAAAAATAATTCCTTGAAAGAATTCTAAGAATATCGAAGCCCGAATTGTTCTAAGTGATTGTTTTAGTTTAATATTAATTTGTGTGAAATTCCTTGATCACCTTAATGTTGAAAGTAATTATGTTATGACTTTATAAATTAATGAACTCAGGCATACCACGAAGTGAGTCACATTGCATGGTTGGGTTATTATCCTTGGGTGAGAAGGATAGTAGGCTCATGTCGAAAGCAACACTTGGCGGAAGATCCGAAAGCGATTGCTTGGCGGCTTAATGGAATATGCTTGGCGGTTGATCCGAAAGCAAGGTCAAATCAAGTAGATTCGGAATACTTGCCGATGAGTGCTCGCAAGTTTAAAAGTTTTTAATGAATGCTTGGCGATGAGTGCTCGCAAGCTTAAATTTTATATTATTAAAACTACTTGCTTTGAGTATCACCAAACCCCGAATGGAGGGCGTAAATCCATTCAACATATAGTTCCCAGAAAGCTATATGATTGTTTGCCCACGTGTTTGATGCATTACATATGTGTGATTAACCAACTTGCTTGAATCTTGTTACAAGAAGTTATTTATGGAAATAGTTCTCACTAAGCCTATTAGCTTATACCCCGATAGCTATCTTTTGCAGTTCCCGTACTTATGGTTAAGGCCACGTGGACCATGCGGGCAGGTAATTCCTTTTGAACATTAGAAATCTGAATAAAGTATAGCTTAGTATTAGCATGTTAATAGATTGGTAATTTAAGGAGTTGTCCTTAAGTTTGTAAAGTTTATGCCATGGACAAATAATTATTGTGATTCTTCTTTTCTTAATATGTTTTTATATCTCCTTAAACTTCATTATTCCACATATGGTCCTCTAAAATTGTGAAAGTAAGCCTTACACTTAATATAAAAGCTTTTGGAAATGACTGAGGTCGTCATACTTAAGCTTTAATATTGAGTGTGGCGGACTGTCACGTTTAGGGTACCCATCGGGGCGTGACAGAGTTGCTATTTTATTTCTGATATTTCTGATTTTTCTCACTATTCGGAGATTTCCAGATTCGTTCAAAGTTTGGGGACCTATCGAAGTTCAGTTTTAATTCGAAGTGACTTTCAGGGTTTTATTTTCAAAGTTCATCTTTAGAATTATTTACTGAAATTTTCCAGGGCTTATATGTAGAATAGATCGTAGTAATATAAGTTCGTTTAAAAATATCAGATTGGTAAATTTTTTGACTTTTTTCGAACCCGTTCAGATACAGACTTTGAAAAGCATGTCCCAGGGCTCGAGATATCAAAAATATACCCTTAATACGGTTAGCCTCGTATTTTTATAAGGATTTCTAAGATATCATTTTTATAATTTTTCGATAACCTGAATTATCTGATTTTGGCAATTATATTCGTATTTCAGTACTATCGGTAATTAACTAGTTTTTGATACTATTCACTACTATTCATTATACAATTTTATTATTCTTATAAACCCTTATATTTTTAGGTAAATATTTTATATATTATAGAAAAATTTGTTTTTCCAAAATTTAGTTCAATTCGGGTTTTTATGGGATCAGCTTCTGTTTAAGACCCGATACTAAAAATAAAATGAATTAATTTAATAATTGGAAAATATTTGAAAGATATTTTATTTTCATAATATAATTTTTTAGAATTTTTCAAGTTATAAAAATATTATTTATAGCTCATATTCGCGTATTTTAATCATATCGGTAACTTATTTGACAATTCACTAAAATAAATAAATAAATTATCTTATTTTAATTATGAAAAATCTGCTACAAATATTTGGAATGAATTTTCTATTTTTATTTTATTTTATTAAGAAAGTACTCTTACAACCCATACCTTTAAGTACACCTTTCACATATCACTTCTTTTTCACTTTAATCTTTTTACACTTCATTATATCACTTCATGGCAGATTTTGACTTCTTTATGGCTGCCTTGACTCTTGAAATACTCCAAAAATTTATTAAAATAACCCTCTTTCAATCATTCTTCAAGAAGCTACACTTACACATTAATTACACATTACATTTTCAAGTCAAAAACCAACCAAACCTCTCTCTCTCTTGCTCATTTTCACGCCTGCCCTTGTACTTTTGTTGCTGCCCATTTATTTAATTTTTTCTTCATTTAATGTGTCTTTAACTCATTTTTATCTTTCTCTCTCATTCACACATTAACCCTTTGTCATTCTTTACACTTTTTCTCTCTTTCTTTCTTTTTTTGTTCTTGTTCTTGCAAGAACACTTGCCGCCCCTATTTCTTCTATGAGCTCCCACACATATTTCTTCAAGATTCTTTGATAAAACTCTTGTCCAAAGCTTCCATAGATGATATAGTTAAAGTATAGTGAGAGTTTCATGCATCAAATGACCTTCCATAAGCTTAAAAGCTAAGGATGATGATGCAAAAAATGAAACACTCCTCTTCTCCATGATTATTATCTTGTATCATTATTATTTTCTTATTAAAAGTAGTTATGTTTTGTAGATATAACTTTTTGTAGCTTTGATTTTTGTTTATGCTTTAGATCTTGTTATTTGAGTTATTATTTTTGTTATTGCTAATGATTTATGCATATATTCACCATTCACATAACTATCTTAGTGTTCATGCATTTATAACTAGTATAGTAAACTAGATCTAGTGTTTTAGGTTCATAAATGCCTTAGACTTTTGATTTATTTTCTTAAATAATTTCTAATAGCTTGATGGTAGTAGAAAAGTTTTAGAAAGCTTTAAGATCTATTTTAGTTTCAACAAAAATCATTTTTGAAAATTCGGATAGAAATGGAACCATATTTAGAAAAGCTATTTTTCAACTTCAAAATATTTATTTTTCATTTAAAATAAAGGGCTTAAGGAATAGATATAACAAGTGAATGATTTTTAGGAGTAAAGTTTACATCTATGAGTTTATAGTTTACTACCATGCATTTTTTTTATATTCATGTTCATATTATGTGTAGATCTTAGATTTGAACTTGAATAAAAATAGTAAAATTCGTATCTTGATAGAACTTATATTTAAAAATTACTTTCCAAGTCTCAAAATGGATGTTTTAGTTGAGAAAATGAAGGTTTAGTGGATGTATATCATCAAGACTTCTTTTTACAAGAATCAAAGATGATTTTCAAAAGCTATTTTCAAAATAAAAATCTTATTTTCGGATTTAGGCTAAGGCATAGTTTAAAAACATATTTTCTAACTCAAAAATGAAAATTTTATTCAAGAAATGGAAGGCTATTAAGATAGGATATGTAAAGGATGATTTTTCATAAGTTTAGATGGATTTTATCAAAAGATATGTCCAAAAATAAATTTTGTAAATTTGGATCTCAACCAAGACCAATTTTGAAAACTCATTTTTATCATGCCCCAACGGGTACCCTAAACGTGACAGCCCACCGTATACAATATTAAAACTTAAGAATGACTACCTCAGTCACTCAAAATCTTCTATATCAGTATAAGGCGTACATTCACATCAAAGAGAGACCGGTGAAGTAATGCATTTTTAGATATTGACAGTGGAACATACAAAATGACACTTAATATATATCATTGAAATATAAAGTCTTACAACTTCTTAGGGGCATTCCCCAATAATTTCCATAACAACATGGTTCTACTATAGATAAAATAACTAAAGCTAGAAGATTTTAGAAGAAATCTACTCTATGACTTCAAAACAGAATTCGTCCAAAAGCTTCTCAAAATAAAGGTTGTAAACCCCCAAAAATTTTCATAATTCATAGAAAAGAATTCTAAAAGTTTAAAATTTAAATCCCAAAAATCGACTCAAGTTAAAACCAAATTCCAAATCAAGACAAACACCAGAAACAAAACCCTAAAATGCAAATCAAGTTAAAACCTAATTCTAAATAAAGATAAAAACTAGATTTCTTAATTTGAGAAATAGGGAACCCTCAAGAACAAAATGGAAAAATCCAACTATCGGTCAAAACAATATTCGTACATTAATCAAATCACCTAACCGTTTCCTAACACGCAAATCAAGACAATATATCCAAGTACCGATCAACAACAAAATCTTAAAACCCTCGATAAATTTCAGAATCAGAAATTTCAATTTTCACCAAAAGTCAAACTGAGTCAACTCATAAACTTAGACTCAGTTAAACGATCCCGAGAACAAAAAAAACTATTAAATAATCACAAATAAAATAAGATAAACCATAGACGTCAAGCTAAAAATATAAAACGATCAAAACTCAAAAATTATACGATCTTACGAATATCCCGACGAAACCAAAGGTCAAACCGGAACCCTAAAGTCAACAAAACCCATAACGAACCCTAGTGTTTAAGATCCGGCAATCCCGCGTTTTCAATCCCTAGAAAACGAAATTAAGTTGATAGCCTAAAATAGTTCGTAATAATATAGGGTAACATAAAAATATCAGATTCGCGAATTTCGAGTGTCCTTCGGAGTCAATCAGGATCAGTGCTCGAAAAGCTTGTCCCGAAGCTCGGAATATTAAAAATATTCCATTTATACCAATAGACTCGTAAAAATATAAGGATTCCAAAAATATCAGTTTTAGAATTTTTCAGTAGCTAAAAATTACAGATATCGTATTATTACGCGTATTTTTATTACTACCGGTACTTTAATTGTCTAGTCTACTATTCATAGTACCTTTTTACTATTCATTACTATTTCACTATCTCTACTTTTTCTTACACCTATTTCTTACACCTACATATCTATTTTCTTACTTTTTTTCATTTCCAATACAACTTTATTCATATTAACTTTACACATTACTTCTTTATTACACAAAATTAAATCAAAATTGTACAAATTGGTCTTCCCCAGGCCCAAAACCGGCGCCTCCCCCTCTCCATCAATCTCTATTTTATTTCTTTTTCAATTTATTTTATTACATCCAAAATTCACTCCAAAAATTCTATAAATACCCCATTCCTCTTCCATTCTTTCACACAATTCTTTACACTACCAAAACTCTCTCAAATTCACTACACAAACTCTCTCTACAATATTTCCCTCTACCAAAACTCTCTTTCACCAAATAACCACAAGAATTTCTCTTTATGCAATACAACTACCATCTCTCCATAACCACATAACCATACATTCACTACCATCTTCATATCACACAAATACCTTAGGTAAAAATTTCTTTCAACCATTTATCTATTCGTGTCATGTAACTTAGCATGACTATGGTATTGTTTTGAAACTCACATGAGTAGTAAAAGCAACAACATGTTCATGTTTTATTCTTGTACATAAGCTTTCCATTTTATTATGTTGTTATTATTATTGTTATTATTTGTTTCTAATCTAACTTATATACAGTATTATGTCTATTATGTATATATGTTTATTTAGAGCATATAAGCTCATCTGTTATTTATTTACTTTCAAGTTATGCAATTTATTTATTTTATGTTATTATTAAGACTAGTCTTTTTAGTCTTAGACTTGTCCATATCAAGTCAAAATAATCTTTTATTTATTTTCTTTAATCTTTCGGGACTAGTCCATTCTTAGTCCCGGGATGCCTTGATGAAGCTAAGGCTCCAATACTTTATTGGGATTCCTTGATGAAGCTAAGGTTCCCAATGCTTGATATTTTATTTTTTTGCTCATTATTTATTTCTAGTATTTTCTTATGTTTCTATTATTTTATATGCTCATAATACTTGCAATTACATAATGTTAATGTCTCAACTAATCTAAAAATTGAATTTTATTTTACTACATAAACTCAAAGCTAGAATTTCAATTGAGTGATTTATCACAAAATCATGAAGTTACTATCAACAACTTAGAAATAGAGTAATACAAGTTTTCTTAAGTTTTCCTAAATAACAAAGATAGTTTTATCAAGAAAACATAAGAAATAAATATTTTCTTTGTATTTTATGGTAATATAAGTTTTAAGAAAAATAAATCATTAATATTAAAAGTTTAAGACTTAAACTTTTTTCTAACTAAGAAACAAACTAGTTTTCAAAGCTAATATAAAAATCAACTCATAATGAACCCACTTAGGAAAAATAATGATTTCCAAATTTCTAAAAGAAGGAACTTATTTTCAAAAGAATATAAATAAAGTAAGATTAATAATAATGGATTTTATAAAGATGATTCTTTTCAAAAGAAATGAAAGAACGAGTTCTGGAAAGCAAAAGCTTTTATTTTATAAATGAATATAAGAAAACAAGATTCATTTTCTAAAACCATCCTAAATACAAAATTATAAAAAGGTTTTTCAACAACCTAATATGCTTTTTGAATAAAAATTGATCTTTTATCACTAGAAGTGAGATTTATGAAAACTAAGGTTAAAGGAAAATTTACTTGTTTTGGAAAAAGGGAATGAAGGAAATAAAACAAGAATGTACTCATTTATAATGAAAATATAAAGTTTCTTCCAAATACTTGAAAATGAATTTATCAAAATAAGTTTTAACACTTTAAAAAGAATTATTTTATGAAATAAATTGTTGAGACACTACCATTAGAAATTTTGCATATAAAGTGAGCTTACCTATATATTCAAAGTGTTTATCAAATACATATCTATATATACTTATATTGCTGCAAAAGGTTTTTCTTTAAAAAGAAAGTTAAGATTGAAAATGGATTTGCAAAAGTTTAGAAAAATTCGTTTTAAATCTGTACCCGATGTTTTCGGAACCCAAATGACCTTTTATGATAAAGATAACCTTAGAAATGGATAGATCTTTTCGAATAGGTAGAAACGGTATATTATATGCGAAATTCCGAGTTAAAATGAGCAAGTTATAACCATTTTAAGTTGGAATTTCCTCTTATACGATTTTACCGCGATTTTAAGAAAAGTTTAGAATCTCCAAGAATAAAAATTTCATGAGAGACTTATCCTGGGTATTTTTTTTGTCTAGGTGATGAAAGATACGAGAATACCCTACTCGAGGATTTCTACGACTAAGAAGATCGCGAAATGGACGAGTGAGTTATTCCTTCTAATTTCGTTACCTTGCTTGTGCTTGTAAAGTAGTAGCATTAGTATACTAAGAAAAGATAAAAACGGATATATTTGGGGAATTCAGGATTATGTGTGATTCTATGTTTATGTGTGAAATGAATTAAGAATATCGCAACTTCAAACTGCTTGTTTAAATAATTTGTTTACTTACTTGTATGATTATTTATTGTTTGCTAAATTGATTGATCGCCCCTAATAAACCTTAATAAGGTTCGGCTTAAGAAAGCTAAAACGTTCACGCATAGCATCCATCGAGTTACATCTATTTCGAAAGGCTGCTACTCCTATGCGTAGAGTTGGATTGGTTGTGATCGTGCGGTGCCACGAGCCATATTCCTTCCTGGAGAATCCAAATCGCTCGGGGAAAGCGACTCTAGGTTCGGAGCCGAGCCAACCGAATGCTGTGGGTGAGGACTTGGGGACTAGCAGTAGAAGGTTGAGAACCTTCAACCCTGATTCCCTAACCTTTGATACGGAGGGGTAAATCCGTTCTATATATGGTTTCCGGATAACTATATATATTTGTGTAATCATGTGATTGATGCATTGTTTGCATAGCATATGAGTGAAATATAAATAAACTTGTTTGAAAATATGGTGTGAATGAAAAGGAATATCTCACTAAGCTAGTTGTAGCTTATACCCCTATAGATTTTGTTGAAACAGGTATATCCGTGGCTTAAATTGAGGATCATGACATTAAGGAAATCATGGAAGGATGGTTAAGCTTCTATGAAGGAAATAGAATCATAAGATAAGTAATTTTGTAAGGTTCTTTATATATAATGACTTATATGATTAGTGATGTATACTTATTTGAAGATAATAGTTGAACATGCCCCTAAGAATTGCAATACAATATGTTTATGTTTTATGATAAGTATTCTCTTTGCTTTGTTACTTATTTATTATCAATATAAATTGCGCTACTCCAATGCGTTCCATTAGTTGTGATGTACGCCTTGTACATGATATGGAAGCCTTTGCGTGACTAAGGTAGTCATGCCTAGGCTTTAGTATTGTGTACGGCGGACTGCCACGTTTAGGGTACCCCTCGGGGCGTGACAAAGGTTCTACTCGGGTGGTCAGGATGGTCTTAGGGTGCAAAAAGGATAATCCTGCAATATCAAAAGTCTATAGGAGTATAAGCATAACTAGCTTAGTGAGATATTCCTTACGCAAAAGTACTCATAACAAGTAATCAACCAAGTTTATTAATCCAGCATATGAAATGCAACAACCATATGATCAAACATTACATATGATTATCCGGTTCGTATGTGTAATGGATTTACCCCTCCATCGGTGGTTAGGGAATGCTTTGAACTGGGTTCCAAACGACCTCCTCAAAGTTATGCACGTCTTGGGGTTCCAACGAACCGTACTACTAGCCCCCGAGCTTTCTTTACCCAAAGCGATTGATCTAGCTCGACTACAACTTAAGACCGTATTCCCCGAACGTCCTAAACTTTTAAGATTGTAGTAAGGCAACTTATCTTTCCGGTCCCACGCTGAGGAGTAGTAGCAAAATTTCAAAATGATATTCTAAGTGATATGCATGAGCAATTTATTATATGGGGATTCTAATATGACATTAATTCATTTAAAGCGATCAAGCAATGTTTGCACACATAACAATACATACATAGAAACATTTCTATCAATCACAAATCGGGTTTCGATATAGTTATTGTTTATTGATCGCACACAACGATTCACATACATAATTCCCATAATAACCCGCATGCATATCAATTTTTATCTTTTCCTAACATCTAGTGCTTTATTCTACAACCACATGCACGAATACATGAACGTAAAGGAAACTCACTCGTCCATAGCGTTCTTCTAGGAGTCGAAGCAATCCTCGGGGAAGAAAAGATCTTGGTCCTCAACACCTAAACAAAAGAAATACCCGACATGAGTATTTCATCCAAGATCTATTCAAACTCTATAATTCTATCTTATTGAACTCGTCAAAAATCGTACGAATGGAAATCCCAACTTAAAATGGCCATAACTTACTCATTTTAACTCGGAATTTCGCATATTATATACCGATTTCTACCTACTTGAAAAGATATATCTATTACTAAGGTTATTTTTATCAAAAGAAGTCATTTGGGTCTCGGAATAGTAACGTACAGATTTGATACAAAAATTCCAATTTCAAAACTTAAGTTTTCAAACTTTTCTTCATTCAAGAATTTTTGTACAAAAATATAGATAATTGTATGGTTGAAAAATCCTTTGAATACATATATATAGACTCAAACCATATGCATGAATTTAGTGGCGTTGTCCCAACAATGATCTTGTAAAACAATGTGTCTTGAAAGTGAGAAAAGCTAAGACTTGAAAATCTCCTTTTTAATTTTGTTTGGAAAATTTATTAGTAAGTATTTTCTTCTTTTAACTCCGTTTCTTAACTTTGAGAATAATTACATTTTCAAAAAGAAATTTTAATCTTTTAAGATTCTCATAAATTTATTTCTAGTGTTTTGGAAAACATAGTTTTTCTAAATATTTCATGGTTATATGTTCTAAAGTTTTTCTATAGTTGGATCTACTTTAAAAGAATAATATCAATAATTTATAAGTTATTTATTATTTTTATTTCCTAAGTAAGGCTTATCCTTAGAAAGGTTATTTTTTATAATTTTGTAAAACTTGTCTAGACTTTAGTTTCTAGAGTGTTGGTAGAAAACTTTGATAAATAAGTTTTAAGAAAACTCTTGGTTAAATCAAAAATTAAGTTTAAAGAAACTTTCTTATTTTATTGGTTTAAAAGAGAGTTTGTGATAACTTTATTTCATTGATAAAATATCATATAGTATTATTACTCAAACTTGAGCTAACTTATCTAACTTTAGAAAATATTTATTAATATAAAACTTTAAGTCTTTATGGAAAAAAATAACTTTTTATGTGACAAAATTTATTTTTAAAGAGAGCTCTTATTTTTATTACTTAAGAAAACTCATTTTCATTATGGTTAAGACAATAACAACATGTTCATGATGAATGAGAATATGTAACTATGAGAAATATAATAAAAACAACATAACAAGATAAATTATATAAGAGCATAAAAGTAAAATCAAGTATTGGGAACCTTAGCTTCATCAAGGTATCTCCGGACTAAGAATAGACTAGTCCCAAAAGAAAAGAAAAGCAAAGAAAGAAAATTGTTTTGACTTGATATGGACAAGTCTAAGACTAGAAATACTAGTCATAATAATAACATGAAATAAATAAATTACATAACTTGAAAGTAAATAAATTACAAATGAGCTTATATGCTCTAAATAAATATATATACATAATATACATAATACTTTATATAAGTTAGATTAGAAACAAATAATAACAATAATAATAACAACATAATGAAAAATAGAAACATGAACAAAAACAAAACATGAATATATTGTTGCTTCTTTAACTCTCATGAGTCTAAGAAATATACACTAAACTCATGTTAAGTTGTATGAATATGATAAGTGAATAAGAGAAATTTTACCTAAGGTTTATGTGTTTGTTGAAGAAGGATGGAATGGTTTGTAGTAATACATGAGAATGGGTTTTCTAAAGAAAAGAGAGAACTTGAGAGAGATTTTGAGAGAGAGACTTTATGGAGTGATTTTGGTAGAGTTTTAGTATGAATTGTGTTATGTGAAACAATGGAAGAGGAAGGGGGTATTTAAAGAGTTTTTAAGTGGAAATCAGATGTAATTAAATAAATTGAAAAAGAAAATAAATTGAGAGTGATATGAGAGAGAGGGTGGATGGCAAGGGCTTGGAAGAGGGAGAAAAATTGATTAAATTTGTTGTTTTGTATTAAAAAGAAGTAATATGTAAAGTGTGATGTGATTAAAGTTGTATGGGAAAGGTAAATTATAAGGTATAGGTATGGTAGAGTATAAGAATAGAGTGTAAGAAAAAGTAGAGATAGATGAATAGTAGAAAAGTATTATGAATAGTAGACTAGACAATTAAAATACCGGTAGTAAAGAAAATACACGTAAACAGCCTATATATGATATTTTTAGTTACCGAAAAATTCTAAAACTGATATTTTTGAAAACGTTATATTTTTACGAATCTATTGGTGTTGTCGGAATATTTTTACTATCCGGTGCACTGAGGCACGGTTTTCAAAAACTGATCATTTCGGATCCGAAAGACACTAGAAAATTAAGAATATGATATTTTTAAGCTTTTCTATATTATTACGAACCATATTCCTCAATTATCTCAATTTCGTTTTCTAGGGTTTAAGAACATGGGATTGCCGAACTTAGATTCACTAGACTAAACATAGAACTAGGTTATTTTTAGGGTTCCGATTTGACTTCCGATTCTAGGGTTTGCTTATATTATCGAAAAATCTAGGGGCTTAAAATTTTTCAACACCAAAATGAAAGTTTTGTTTAGAAAATGGAAGGCTTATGGAATAGGTATCAATGGGAGATGTTTTTGATAAGTAAATGGTAATTCTACTAGTAGCGATTATCAAAAATAGGAAGAGATTATAAAATATGAAATTCGAGTTTTATCCAAATTTTGTAAATTCGGATGGTTTCAAAACTATGCCTTAAAGCTCCATTTATCAACTCCAAAACTTGTGTTTTATATGAAAAATGAAGAGTTTAGGTCATAGGTATCATCAAGTAATGATCTTTATAAATTAAGAAGAAATTTGCTAAGAAATATATGTAGACAAGGAGTAGAAATAAAATAAGAAAATACGAGTTGTCATTTTAAGAAATTCGTAATAATTGAGTAATGGTATGAAAACTCATATTTTCAAACTCAAATTAGAAGTTTTATTAAAGAAATGAAGTCCTTAGTGGCTAGGCATGGTTGAGCCTTACTTTTCTAAGTATCAAATGATTTTTACTTAAAGGAATCACCTCAAAAACAAATTTTTACAAAATTCGCATTTTGGGATGAACCAATTTTAAAAACATGTTTACAAAGTGTAAAATGAGAGTTTTTATTGAAAAAAAAAGGCCTTAGAGAATATACATAATGAAGGCTTAATTCTAACAAGAATAAATAGATTTTATTAAGGAATTTTTCTAAAAACAAGTAGAGATTGTCAAGAATACAAAACTAGCATTCCTAAGTTAATTTTTCACAAGGTCTAATAAAGAAAAAGTTTTCTAAAAATTCCTTTTGTTCAATACCATCAAGAACATATATATATATATATATATCTTGAAATATCATTTATGGTAGTAACTTGTTCATATTGCATGTATACTTGCTTTGGATAGTAGAAACATTACAAACATTCACAAAACTACTTTTCGGAATTGAATTTTGCTATTGATTAGAACTGATTGGACATTTTCGAAGCTTCTAAGTTTTCAAAACTTAAATATAATATTAGAATTAGATAGATCTTTTGAAGTAGATAGAAATCGATATATAATTTGCTAAATTCCAAGTTAAAACGACCAAGTTATGGCCGTTTTAAGTTGGAATTCCTGCGTAGGACAAAAATTACAAATTTGATAGTTTGTATAAGATAGTTTGGATTAGTTAAGTGATGAAATGCTTATTAGAGTATTTCTTCTTTTATAGGTGATCCCGAAATCGACAATTCCATAACACTGGATTATTTTTACTAAGAGACCGGTGATCCAATGGCCGAGTGAGTTTTCTTCTTATTGTTACCTTGCTTGTACTTATAGCTAGTTGCATTAGAATTAGGAAAAGATAGAATTGAAATGAATTGTGATATAATCTTGGTTGAACAAATGATAAGTATATCGAGGCGGGACTTGTTGTAAGATCATTGTATGAGTTAGCATAGACTTAAATTGTTTGAAATTCTCTATGATCGCACTTAATCTACTTAATTAACATGCCACGATTATACGAATAAATTGTACATGCATATCACATATGTGAGTCACATTGCATAGGTTATTATACCTTTATGGAAAGAAGGCATAATAATTGGGCAACGAGGGGCCTGTAAACTCGAATATTAGCGTATGGGTTAGAATTAAAAAAGTGTATAGGTGGGCACCTGTATCAACCACAGTAAAATTTAAAAGTGTGTAGGTGGACACCTATATCAACCATAGTAAAATTTAAAAGTATGTGGCTGGGCACCTGTATCAACCACAATAAGAAGTGAGAAGAATTTAAATGTTGGTCGTGTCACGCCCCAAAGGGTACCCAAAACGCGACAGTCCACCACACTCGATATTTAAAGTTAAGTATGACAACCATAGTCATCCCATAAGTTTACATACCAGGTATAAGGTATAATTGCACAATTTTTAGGATCACACTTTGAATCGAATAGTCTTAAGAAGGAATACAATAGCATTAAGAATAGAAATCACAACAAAGTAAATAAGTTAAGTTTTTACAAAAGTCAAGGGGGCATACCCCTGCCAAAATAACAACAAAAGTCTATCTGGTCTAAAACCATATTACAAACGTTAGGGTTTATGTTAAAGAGATTTTCTTAGAAGTCCACACCTCTAGCTAGGTCCCGACTTCTTCAAAAGCTCCTTCATCCAAAAGATAACCCCGTGAGAAATGTTCTCTCGAAACAACAAAATATAGGAACACCACAGCAAGACTATCGAGGTTTAAGCTAACAGGCTTAGTGAGATTCATTTCCAAATATTTAATACTCAACAATAGTATATAACAGACAAGTTATTAGCAGCCATATGAAATGCGCAAGCAAATGATCATACAAGCATATGACTTTCCGGAAGCCATATGTGAATGGATTTACACCCTCCATTCGGGGTTAGGATGGTCCATAAGACATGCAACCATAAATTCCAATTTTGAGTGGGGTGGTCCATAAGTCATGCAACCATCATCCCGATCTCTTTCTCTTAGTTATACAACATTTGTTGTTTTATTGTTATAGTTTTATGTGCCTACTCCACATCTGTTAACTTAAGAGATCTCACATCCTTAATATTAACATAGGCCCCCTCGCCTTCCGCTAATATACTTTTGTCCCACCAAAAGTATATTAGCTAATGCAATGTGACTCACTACGTGATAAGCATGTACAATTTATTCATATAATCGTGGCATGTTAATTATGTAGATTAAATGCGATCATCGAGAATTTCAGACAATTCAAGTCCATACTAGCTCACATAATGATATTTACAACAAGTATCATCTCGATATACTTATTATTCATTCAACCAAGATTAAATCACAACTCATCATAGTTTTATCTTTTCCTAATTATAATGCCACTATGATTACAAGCACATACATGAGCATAAGTATTTAAGAGATGAACTCACTCTGCCATGGAGAGAAATCCACTAGTCTTAGTAGTCCTCGAGGAGTGGAAATCCGTCCTCCAAATCACCTAAGTACAAGGAATACCCTCAATGAGTATTTCTAATAAAGTTCTAATAAACTTAACAATTCTATTTACTAAGTTCTTCAATTTTCGCCTAAGATGAAGTCCTAAATTAAAATGGTCATATCTAACTCAATTTAACTCGGAATTGCGCATATTATATATCGATTTCTATCTAATTCGAAAGATCTATCTATTTCCTAAGTTAAATCAAACATACAAGGTCTTTTGAGGGTCGAAAAACCACTATACAGAAGGGTTATGAATGTTCCAGTTTTGAGTTATTAATGACAATTGTTACTCTTATTCCATTTAATCTTTTTAGATCATCTTATATTGGTTCTACACTTGTAAGGAGAACTTCTAGCCAAAGATAAAGAATTAAATACTTATATGATCATCAAGATATCATCCAAATGAAAATTCTAAGAATCTACCTTTGTAAGAACCGAAATTTTGAGTTGAAACTCATTTTTTTGTTTTGAGAAAAATCCTTTGCTAAAACCAACATGACTCAATGAAATTAATTTTCTTATGCCACCTATTATCAAAGCATTCCATTTTCCACATAAAACTTTTGTTTTGAAGTCTAAAATAAGGTTTTCAAAATTCATCTCTTCCAAAATCCGAATTTCTTTCTTGAGTTTTAGAATGAAAATAAGACCTAGACTTGTTTTTCACAAAACTCTCTATTTTAGAAATATCTTTTAGGAAAACTCATCTAAACTTATGAAATTCCAATCCTTAGAATATCTATACCAAGAGCCATTTATATTTTTGTCTAAATCTTCATTTTAGTGTTAGATAATAGGTTTTAAAAATGGGTCTTGGCTTAGATCCGAATTTTCAAAAATCGTTTTTGAACATATCTCTTGATAAAATCCATCAAGACTCATGAAAAATCATCCTTTACATATCCTATCTTAAGAGCCTTCCATTTCTTAAATAAAATCTTCATTTTTGAGTTGTAAAACATGTTTTTAAACCATGTCTTGGCCAAAATCCGAAAATGATATTTTTATTTTGAAAATAACTTTTGAAAATCACCTTTGATTCTTGTAAAGAGAATTCTTGATGATATACATTCATTAAATCTTCATTTTCTAAACTAAAACTCCCATTTTGAGACTTAGAAGAGGGTTTTTAAATATAGGTTTTGTCAAGATACGAATTTCACTATTTTTATTCAAGTTCAAATCTAAGATCTACACATAATATGAACATGAATATAAAAGAAATACATGGTAGTAAGCTCTAAACCTATAGATCTAAACATAAACATAACCAAAGCTTCATAAAAATTAGATCTACAAGTATAATAAAAATATGAAGATAATAAAGTCTTAAAGACAACAAATATAGCAATATTATTATGGATCATCAACAAGAGAAGTGTTTCAAAGTTTTGGCATCATCATCTCTAGCCTTTAGGCATTATGGAGAGTCCTTTGATGCATGAAACCTCCATATAATCAACCTATAGTGTCTATGGAAGCTTAAGAAAAAAGATTTACTTAAAGATCTTTAAGAATGGAGTGTGGAAGTAATAAATGAAAATGGGGGCAGCTTCTATTCTTGTGCAAGAACAAGGGAAAGAGAGGAATAAAGAGAGGAAAAGAGATAGGGTTTTCAAAGAGAGAAAGTGTGTAAATGAAATTCATTTAATAGAGAGAGGAGTGTAAGCCCCAGAAAATTTCAGTAAATAATTCTAAGATGAAATTATAAAATAAACCCTAAAAATCACTCCAAATTAAAACCGAATTTCAACTAGTCCAAAAACATGAGCGAATCCAGAAATTTCCGAATCTTGAGAAAAATAAGAATTCTTAAAAACAAAATAGGAACTCAACATACTTCAATTCCAAAACCACTACGAACGACAAATTCTATACGTAACTTCGACTTATAAAATCGGGTAATATAGAACCCATAAATAAATTATTAAAAAGTAAATAACGATTAACTTTCGGAAATAAAACCCAATTCAAGAATTCCGAAAACGTTAAAAGATATTAAATACTTACAAAAATTAAATGTAAAATAAATTTCTCAAATTATATGTTGTATAAACATAAAATCAGTTTCCAAATTGGCAAAGATCTAAACCGGAAAATCACCCGAAAACCTTAAGTGGAATACAATAGTTTAAGTCCGGCGATCTAGCGCCCCTAACCCTAGAGGCCAAGATGTAGTTTAAATATGTAGAATAGCTCATAGTAATATAAGTTGTTTAAAAATATTAGATTGGTAAATTTTTGATCTATTTCGAACCCGTTCGGATACAGACTTCAAAAAGCATGTCCCGAGGCTCAAGATATAAAAAATATACCTTATTACCATTAGACTCGTAATTTCATAAGATTTCCAAATATATCAGTTATATAATTTTTCGGATTATAAAAGTTCAGTTATAACCTTTTTATCGTATTTTCATTACTATCGATAATTAATTAGTCTTTTGTGCTATTCACTTTTATTTCATTACACAATTTTATTATTCTTATAAAGCCTTATATTTTTAGATAAATATTTTATATAATATAGAAAATTTTGTTTTTCTAAAATTTAGTTCGTTTCGGGTCTTTACGGGATCAGATTCTATTTAAGACCCGATACTAAAAACAAAATAAATTAATTTAATAATTGTCAAATATTTTAAAAATATCTATATTTTCATAAAATAATTTTTCATAATTTTTCAGGTTATAAAAATATCATTTATAGCTCATATTCGCGTATTTTGATCATACCGGTAACATATTTGTTAAAATACTAAAATAATTCAAATAATTATTTAATTTTAATTATGAAAAATATGCTACAAATATTTGGAATAAATTTTATAATTTTATTTTATTTTATTAAGAAAGTACTTTTACAACCCATACTTTTAAGTACACCTTTCACATATCACTTCCTTTTTACTTCAATCTTTTTACACTTCATTATATCTATTCATGAAAGATTTTGACTCCTTTATGGCTTCCATTATCCTTTATTTACTCCTATTTTGACTAAATTAATTATATTCCACTCCTTCTTAAAGAAGTTACATTATACATTTATTACACAATTCAATTTCTAGTCAAATTTCAACAATTTCCCCTCTCTCTCCTCTCCCAATTTCACGTGCAACACCCTCTCTCTTTGGCTACTTTGTTTTATTTTTTTCTCTTCTTTCATTCATTAATACACTCATTTTCTCTCTCTCCTTCATTTACTCCTTCTTTCCTTTTTCATTCCTTAGCCTTTTCTCTCTCTTTTTCCTCTCTTTTCTTCTTCATTTTCGCTCTTGTTCTTAGAAGAACCAAGCTGCCCCCATTCCATTCTTGAGCCTCCACACATATTTCTTGAAGATTTTTAAGCAAATCTTCCTCTCAAAGCTTCTATAGGTGATATAGGTAAAGTATAATGAGAGTTTCTTGCATCAAATGACCTTCCATAAGCTTAAAGGCTTAGGATGATGATGCCAAAAATGAAACACTCCTCCTCTCCATTATCATTATCTTGTATCATTATTATTTTTTTGTTTAAAGTTGTTATATTTTGTAGATCTAACTTTTTGTAACTTTGATTTTTGTTTATGCATTAGATCTTGTTATTTGAAGTTATTATTTTTGTTATTGCTTATGATCTATGCATGTATTCATCATGGTGTTCATGCATCTACAACTAGTATAATAAACTAGATCTAGTGTTTTGAGTTTATAAAATGCATTAGACTTTGTTTTATGTTCATGGATAACTTGTAGTAGCATGATGATAGTAGGAATGTTTTAGAAAACTCAAGATCTATTTTATTTTAAAAAAAAATCATTTTTGAAAATTCGGATGAAAATAGAACCATATTTGGAAAAGTTGTTTTTCAACTTCAAAATGTGTATTTTTCATTTAAAATGAAGGGCTTAGGGTATAGATAACATAAATGAAAGATTTTGATGAGTAAAGTCAGATCTATGAGTTTATTGTGCACTACCATGGGTTTCATTTAGATATATGTTCATATTATATGTAGATCTTAGATTTGAACTTGAACAAAAATTGTGAAATTCATATTTTGGCAAGACCCCTATTTAAAAACCACTTTCCAAGTGTCAAAATGTAATTTTTCCTTAAGATAATGAAGGCTTAATATATGTATATCATCAAGATTTCTTTTTACAAGAATCAAAAGTGATTTTAAAAACATGTTTTCTAACTCAAAAATGAAGTTTTTATTCAAGATATGAAGGGCTCTTAGGATAGGATATGTAAGGAATGGATTTTCATAAGTTTAGATAGATTTTATTAAAAGATATGTCCAAAAATAAATTTTGTAAATTCGGATCCCAACAAAGACCAATTTTAAAAACCCATTTTTCAACTTCAAAACAAGATTTTTATTAAGGAAATAGAAGTCTTGAGGGATAGGTTTGATTAGGAAATGGTTTTTGAAAGACCAAATGAGTTTTACAAAGACAATAAGCTCAAATGAATTTCTCAAAATTCGGATTTGAAAATAGCCACAATTTAAACACCTATATCCAAATGCCAAAATGATAATTTTTATAGGAAAATGGAAGTCCTAGGGAATATATATAACAAAAACTAAGTTTTGATAAGGATAAAAGAAGTTTATCAAAGTATAATCTTAGAATAACAAATGGTTTCCAAGAATAGGTTAAACAATGTTTTTATTCTTTTAAATTTTGTAAAATTCGTACTCAGGCAAACCACCTATGTAAACACCTATTTTCTAACCTCAAAATGAAGGTTTTTATTGAAATAATGAAGGTGATGGTTATATAGATCATCAAGGTTGAGTTTTGATAAAATAAAGTGTAATTTTGCAACAATAAAAACTATTTTTCTTAAGTCTAGTATAATTTAAAGTTTTGCAAAGTAAAAGTTTTCAAAAAGAATTCTTGGTATTATATGTATACATATAGGAAGATCATCTCATAATCTTCATGACAATAGCTTGTAGGTAGTACATATATGCATGATGCATTGTAGAGATAAAGCATGAAAATAGATTTTATCCAAAATTTGTAAATTCGGATGATTTCAAAGCCATGCCTTAAAAACTCATTTATCAACTCCAAAACTTGTGTTTTATATGAAAAATGAGGAGTTTAGGTCATAGGTATCATCAAGTGATGATTTTGATAAATTAAGATGGGATTTGCTAAGAAAAATATGTGGAACAAGGAGTAGAAATGTAGTAGGAAAAATTTGAGTTGCTAGTCAACTTAGGAAATTCGTAATTTTGGAGTGAGATCATGAAAACACATACTTTCCAAACTCAAAATGAAAGTTTCATTAAAGAAATGGATTTCTTAGTGGTAAGGCATGATTAAGCCTTAATTTTCTAAGTATCCAATGATTTTTACATAAAGGAATCACCACAGAAACAAGTTTTGCAAAATTCGGATTTTGGAATCAACCCTACTTGAAAACATGTTTACAAATTGTAAAATGGAAATTTTTATGTAGAGATGAAAGTCATAAGTAATATATATATTTAGGACTCAATTTTAACAAAAATAATTATATTTTCTTAAGTAATAAATCCAAAACAAATGGAAATGATCATAGTTAGAAAACTAGATTTTTCATAAGTAGTTGTCATTATGGTCTTGCAAAATAAAAAGTTATAAAATTTTCCTTTAGCAAGAATCATCAACATCATGCATACATTAAGCTCATCTCATGTCATTCATGTTAGGAAATCATTCATATTACATGTATAGCTAATCTATATAATAGAAACATTACAAACATTTACAAAACTATTCTTCGGAATTGGAACTTGCTACTGTTCTAATCTGATCCGACATTTTTGAAGCTTCAAAGTTTTCAAAACTTAAATATAATACTAGAAATAGATAGATCTTTTGAATTAGATAGAAATCGATATATAATTTGTGAGATTCCGAGTTAAAATAACCAAGTTATGGCCGTTTTAAGTTGGAATTTCCGCTTAGGACGAAAATTGCGAATGTGATAGTTTGGATTAGTTAAGTGATGAAATACTTAATAGAGTATTTCTTCCTTTTTAGGTGATCCCAAATTCGACGATTCCCTACTACCGGATTACTTGTACTAAGAGACCGGTGATCCAATGGCCGAGTGAGTATTACTTCTGATTTCATTTATTGTATGTGATTGTAATAATAGTTGCACTAGATATTTGGTAAAGATAAAATGGATATGCATGATGGGGACAAACGGGGACTTTGTATGCTTGTTGTTGATATGAGAATTGGAATGTAAGAATATCGAAGCCGAGTGGTTAACTATTGCTTGTATAGATAAATTAGAATTGATTGTCTGCGATTATTGATTGATCACTTAAAAGAATTGGTGTAATTGATTATTCGGAATTAAAGATGAAATTAATCTCATTCATATCACGATGGGGATGGAGCGTTAGCATTTGTTGGTTTTTTGTTGTCCTTAAATGAATTATTGAGTTGGTTTATCGTTGTCCTTAAACGAATATGAGTTGGTTAATCGTGATCCAGAAAACGAATTTATAGTTCAGTTGACCGCAAGCTTAAACAGCGTTGTACCGCATGATTCGTTAATCTGCTAACCTGGGATGGAGGGCGTAAGTCCATCCACATATGATTTCCGGCAAGTCATATGTTTGTTGAATTCACATGTTTGATGCATATCATTTGTCTGACTAATCACTTGATTGTATGATGTGTTATAAATGCAATCTTGGAAGTTCTTACTCACTAAGCTAGCGTAGCTTATACCCCAATAGATGTTTGATTAAATAGGTTATCTCGAGAATGTTAAGTGGGGACCATGATGGTTAGAGCCGAGAATGACTTCAGGATTCCGGCAAGGAATAAGAATGCTTGAAGTTATTAGTTAGGTTTTATGATTTGGCTTGTAATAGTTTATTGTAGTGGAATCTTTCGATTAATGTAATTGAAGTGTAATGCTTTGTATTTGGAGTATAGTTAATTGAATTTCCTTTACATTGTTACTTAAGTTATATCAACATAAAATGTATCACTCCGATGAGTCTCCTCCATGTGTTAGATGCCTTGTACATAGTATGGAAGCCTTTACGTGACTGAGGTTGTCATTGTTAGGCTTTAATATTATGTATAGCGGACTGCCACGTTTAGGGTACCCTTCGGGGCGTGACAAGGAGTGTATTAAATGAGTGTGAAATAAATGGGAAAATAAAAAAAAAAAACAAGGAAGAAATGGGGAGGGTTCACGTGAAATGCAAGAGGAAAGAGAGAGAGTAGACAATTTGTAACTCAATTTTTTGAAAGTGTAACTTGTTGTACTTAATGTGCTAATTAAATGAGGCTTTAATTCATTAAATAAAAAAAAAATAAGGAAAAGTGGCTGTTTTGATGAGTATGGTCAGCTGCCATACATTGAAAGTGGAGTGTAGAATGAGTGAAAGAAAGCTTGAATAATGTGTAGAAGTGACAATTGAAGTGTACTTGAAGTATGGGTTGAAAAAGTGCTTTTTATTAGGAAAATATATAAAATAAAATTAAGAAAAATATTTTTAAATAAGTGGCAGAATTTTCATAATTAAAATTAAATAATTAATTGAATTATTTTAGCATTTTAACAAATATGTTACCAGTACGGTCAAAATATGCTTATATAAGCTATAACTGATATTTTTAGATTCCGAAAAATTATGAGCTCAATATTTTTTAAATCCTTATGAAAATACGAGTCTAAAAATATTAAAGATATATTTTTAATTTTCTAAGCCCCGGACACGCTTTCCAAAAATAGTATCCAATCGGGTTCGAAATAAGCTGAAAATAAACCAATCTGATATTTTTAAGAAATCAAATATTATTTCGGAATATTCTACACACTTTACTAAATTTTTGACTTGTTGATTTACGAACATGGAATTTCCGGATCTAAACTGTACGGTTGAACATGAGGTCCGTTGACTTAAGATTTTCGGTTGACTTGCTGGCTTAGGATTAAGGCTTAGGATTACTTCTAAAAACCAAGGGCTTACAGGTCGTATGGGCTTGAAACACCTACCCCGAGTGGAGGGCGTAAATCCATTCATATATGGCTACCGGAAAGTCATATGCTTGTCTGCTCATGTGTTTGTTCATGCATAGCACATGGATGAATTATAACTTGCTTGTTATGGTACAAAATTAAGGGAACTCTCAATAAGCTAGTGTAGCTTATACTCCAATAGATGTTTGAATAAACAGGTTGACGGGAGAATGCTACTTGGGGATCGAGATGGTTGGAGCCGAATAAAACTTCGAGATTTCAGCTGGAAGCAAAAATGCTTAAAGATATTAGCTGGGCGTTATGAACTATCTTGTAATAGTTTATGTAGTCAAATCTGTGGATGAATTGTATATGAAGTATAGTGAATTGTATTTCCTTTACATTGTTACTCAAGTTGTATCAATATAAAGTGTATCTCTCCAATGTTCATACTTATAGAAAATTTTGTTTTTCCAAAATTTAGTTCGTTTCGAGCTTATATGGGATCAGATTCTGTTTAAGACCCGATACAAAAAAATAAAATAAATTAATTTAACAATTAGAAAATATTTTAAAAATATTGTTATTTTCATAAAATAAATTTTTTAGAATTTTTCGGGTGATAAAAATATCATTTATAGCCCATATTCGCGTATTTCGGTAACTTATCTGATAATTCACCAAAATAAATAAATTAATTATGTTATTTTAATTATGAAAAATCTGCTGCAAATATTTGGAATAAATTTTCTATTTTTATTTTATTTTATTTTCTTTTAATAAGAAAGTATTCTTACAACCCATATTTTTAAGTACACCTTTTACATATCACTTCTTTTTCACTTCAATCTTTTTATACTTCATTATATCACTTCATGGCAGATTTTAGCTCCTTATGGCTGCCTTGACTCTTAAAATACTCCAAAAATTAATCAAAATCACCCTCTTTCAATCCTTCTTCAAGAAGCTACATTACACATTAATTACATATTTCAATTTCAAGTCAAAATTCAACAAATTATCTCTCTCTCTCTTCCCTCTCTTTCACGTGCAGCAGCCCCTTCTTTTGCTGCCCTTGTTTTATTTTTTTTCTCTTCTTTCTTTCATTTAATAAACTCATTCTCTCTCTCTCTCTCTCTCTCTCTCTCTTTCATTTACACATTTTTCCTTTACCATTCCTTATCTTTTTCTTTCTCTTTTTCCTCTCTTTCTTTCTTCATTTTGTTCTTATTCTTACAAGAACACAAGCTGCCCCTAATTCTTTTATGAGCTCCCACACATATTTCTTCAAGATTTTTTAATAAAACTGTCACGCCCCGAAAGGTACCCTAAACGTGGTAGTCCGTCGTGCACAATACTAAAGCCTAGGAATGATTACCTTAGTCACGCAAAGGCTTCCATATCATGTACAAGGCGTACATCACAACCAAGGGAACACGTTGGAGTAGCGCAATTTATATTAATAATAAATAAGTAACAAGGCAAAGAGAATACTTATTATAAAACATACATATTATGTTTCAATTCTTAGGGGCATATCCCTCTATTATCTTCAAATAAATATACGTCACTATTCATATAGGTCATTGTATATAAAGAACCTTATAAAATTACTTCATCTTATGATTCCATTTCCTTCATAGAAGCTTAATCATCCTTCCATGACTTCCTTAATGTCATAATCCTCAATTTAAGCCTCGGGTATACCTGTTTCAACAAAATCTATAGGGGTATAAGCTACAACTAGCTTAGTGAGATATTCCTTTTCATTCGCACCATATTTTCAAACAAGTTCATTTAGATTTTCACACATATGTTATGCATACAATGCAACAACCACATGATTACGAAAGTATATATAGTTATCTGGAAACCATATATAGGACGGATTTACCCCTCCGTATCAAATGTTAGGGAATTGGGGTTGAAGCTCATCGACCTTCTATTGCTAGTCCCTAGGTCCTCATCTACAGAGTTCGGTTGGCTCGGCTCCGAACCTAGATTCGCTTTTCTCGAGCGATTTGGATTCTCCAGGAAGGAACATGGCTGTGGCACCGTACGATCACAGCCAATCCAACTTTACGCGTAGGAGTAACAGCCTTCCGAAATAGATGTGACTCGATGGATGCTATGCGTGAGCGTTTTATTTAAGCCAAACCTTATTAAGGTTTATTAGGAGCGATCAATCAATTTAGCAAACAATAAATAGGCATACAAGTAAGTAAACAAAATTATTTAAACAAACAGTTCGAAGTTGCGATATTCTTAATTCTTATTTCACGCATAAACATAGAATCACGTATATACACATAATCCTGAATCCCCCACATATATATCCATTTTTATCTTTTCTTAGTATACTAATGCCACTACTTTACAAGCACAAGCAAGGTAACGGAATTAGGAGGAATAACTCACTCGTCCATTTTGCGATCTTCTTAGTCGTAGTAATCCTTGGGTAGGGTATCTCGTATCTTTCGTCACCTAGACAAAAAAAATACCCGGGATAAGTCTTTCATGAAATTTCTATTCTTGGAGAATCTAATCTTTCCTTAAAATCGCGGTAAAATCGTATAAGAGGAAATTTCAACTTAAAATGGCCATAACTTGCTCATTTCAACTCGGAATTTCGCATATAATATACCGTTTTCCACCTATTCGAAAAGATCTATCCATTTCTAAGGTTATCTTTGTCATATAAGGTCATTTAGGTTCCGAAAACATTGGGTACATATTTAAAACGAATTTTTCTAAACTTTTGCAAATCCGTTTTCTAACTCAACTTTATTTTGAAGAAAAATCATTTTGTAACAGTATATATATATATATATATATATAATTATGAACATATATTTGATAAATACTTTGAGTATATAGATAAGCTCACTTTTTATGAAAAATTTCTAATGGTAGTGTCTCAACAATTAATTTCATAAAACAATTCTTTTTAAAGTGTTAAAACTTATTTTGATAAATTCCTTTTCAAGTATTTGGAAGTAACTTTATATTTTCATTATAAATGAGTATATTCTTATTTTATTTCCTTCATTCCTTTTTTCAAAACAAGTAAATTTTCCTTTAACCTTAGTCTTTCATAAATTTCACTTCTAGTGATAAAAGATCAATTTTATCAAAAAGTATATATAGGTTGTTGAAAACCTTTTTATAATTTTGTATTTTAGATGGTTTTAGAAAGTGAATCTTGTCTTCTTATATCTATTTCTAAAATATAAGTTTTTGCTTTCTAAAACTTGTTCTTTTATTTCTTTTGAAAAAAATCATCTCTATTGATAACATCCATTATTGTTAATCTTACTTTATTTATATTCTTTTGAAAATGAGTTCCTTCTTTTTAGAAATTTGAAAATCATTACTTTTCCTAAGTGGGTTCATAACTTTATGAGTTGATTTTTATTTTAACTTTGAAAACTAGTTTGTTTTCTTAGTTTTATTATGAAGTTTAAAAGAGTTTAAATCTTAAGCTTCTGTAAAGCTTTTAATATTTAACAATCTATTTTACTAAAACTTAGGTTACCACATTATACAAAGAAAATATTTATTCCTTATTTTTCGTTGGTAAACTAATTTTGTTATTTAAGAAAACTTGAGAAAGCTTGTATTACTTTAGTTTTATGTTGTTGATAATAACTTTGTGACAAAATCACATAATAGAAAATCTAGTTTTGAGTTCCTTTAATAAAATGAAATTCCACTTTTTGATTAGTTGAGATATTAACATTATGTAGATGCAAGTATCATGAGCTTATAAAATAATAAGAAAATAAGAAAATACTAAAAACAAATAATAAGTAAGAAAATAAAATATCAAGTATTGGGAACCTTAGCTTTATCATGGTATTCCGGTCAAGTATTGGAGCCTTAGCTTTATTATGGCATCCCGGGACTAAGAATGGACTAGTCCCGAAAGAATAAAGAAAATAAACAAAAGATCGTTTTGACTTGATATGGACAAGTCTAAGACTAAAAAAACTAGTCTTAATAATAGCATAAAATAAATAAATTGCATAACTTGAAAGTAAATAAATAACAAATTAACTTATATGCTCTAAATAAATATATATACATAGTATACATAATATTATATAAGTTAGATTAGAAACAAATAATAACAATAATAATAACAACATAACATAAAGCAAAGAATAGAAATATGAACAAAACAAAACATGAATAAATTGTTGCTTCTTTAACTCTCATGGGTCTAAGAAACATACACTAAACTCATGTTAAGTTGTATGAACAAGATAAAGAATATAGGTAGAATTTTTACCTAAGGTTTTATGGAAGGTTTGGAAAGAGATAAATGGGTTTTGTGTTTGATTTCCTTCTTGAAGAGTAGAAATGGATAGAGAGTATTTTGAGAGGGAATGGTTGGAGAGAGGTTTTGAGAGAGTATTTTGGTACAGTTTTGTTATGAAAAATGAGTGTGTGAAAGAATGAAGGAGGAATGGGGTATTTATAGAATTTTTAGAGTGAATATTAGATGTAATAAAATAAATTGAAAAAGAAAAATAATTGAGATGAAGAAGAGAGAGTGGCCGGCGCATACATGAGGGAGAGAGGGGATATTTTTGTTTGTTTTGTAATTTTTGTAAAGAAAAGAAATAATGTGTAAGGTTTGATGTGAATAAAGTTGTATTGGAAATGAAAAAAAATAAGAAAATAGGTATGTAAGTGTAAGAAATAGGTATAAAAAAAGTAGAGATAGTGAAATAGTAATGAGTAGTAGAAAAGTACTATGAATAGTAGACTAGACAATTGAAGTATCGGTAGTAATAAAAATACGCGTAATAATCCGATATCTATAATCTTTAGCTACCAAAAAATTCTAAAACTGATATTTTTGGGATCCTTGCATTTTTACGAGTTTATTGGTATAAATGGAATATTTTTAATATTCCGAGCTCTGGTACATGATTTTCGAGAACTAACCTCGTTTGGGTCCGAAGGACGCTCGAAATTCGCGAATATGATATTTTTATGTTACCCTCTATTATTACGAACTATTTTAAGCTATTGGTTTAATTTCGTTTTTTAGGGTTTGAGAATACGGGATTGCCGAATCTTAAACACTAGGGTTTGTTATAGGTTTTGTTGATTTGAGGGTTCTAGATTAACTTCTGGTTTCGTTGAGATATTCGTAAGATCGCATAATTTTCGAGTTTTGATTGTTTTATATTTTTAGCTCGACATCTATGGTTTATCTTATTTTATTTGTGATTATTTCATAATTTTTAGTTCTTGGGATCGTTTAACCAAGTCTAGGGTTATGAGTTGACTCAGTTTGACTTTTGGTGAAAATCTGAAATTTGTGATTTCTGAAATTTATCGAAGGTTTTAAGATTTTGCTGTTCATCGTTATTTGGATATATTGTCTTGATTTGCATGTTAGGAAATGGTTAGGTGATTTGATTGATGTACGGACGTTGATTAAACCGGTAGTTGGACTTTATATTTCGTTTCAAGGGTTTTTGTTTTCTCAAGATTGAGAAAATTCATTTTTGCTCTTATTTGGAATTAAGTTTTAACTTGGTTTGATTTTTAGGGTTTCGTTTCCAGTGTTTGACTCGATCTAGAATTAGGTTTTATCTTGAGTTGATTTTCGGGTTTTAAATTTTGAGATTAGACTTGTAGAATTATTTTTTAGGATTATGAAATTTTCGGGGGTTTACAACCTACCCACCTTAAAGAAAGTTTTGTCCTCAAAACTTGTTATGCGTACGTAGGTTTTTAGAATTTGATAAGAAATTGTATGTCGTAATTCATCAATATTCGTGATATTTGGGGTTTTATCTCACATTTATTTGTTGGAATGGTATTATGATTTCGTTATGTCATTTCCTTAGTTTTACTTCCACAATAGGGTTTGGAAGTCTATCATTGTTTTTGAATTTCTTCTTTCGTAATTTCTATTTCTCGTTTATCTTTAGATGGTGATATTGGGAATTTCGTTAATTTTGCGCGTTTAATATTTTATGCAATATAGCATATATAAAATCAATAAGATTTGGTTTTAGCGACTTTTAACCTTCACTTTACTTGACTCTTTTTGAAGAGTTTCAATACTGAACCAACACGATAAACGACCGACGACTTGCCACTTGACTTGACTCAATTTTGAACTGACGACGACTCAATATGACACGACACTGTTATATTCACTTAACGAGGGAAGGTTGTAAATTCGCTTTCCCATTGTTATGTGAGTATATATATGACATACACGTATAAAATACGCAATGTTCATATTTATTCCATTCTTAAGGATATCATTGTTTTATTACGTGATCATCCTGACAATGTTGAGATCAAGATGAAAAATTTAAGATTTGTTTGTTGAGATTTTATCATTACCGGTTCTAGCTTTTAGGTAGTAATAGTTATGCTTTTGATGTACTTTGTTTTCGGTGTGTTCAAGGTAAATGGCAATTGATTTGCTTTCTTCTTTTGATACGTACAAAATTTTCGACAATAATTTTTTTATTCCTTCTGTATTAAAGAAAGATGATGATTACATAATCTATGGTCATTACTAGCAACTGTTGCTTTGGTCCTAGGGGTATAAGGAATCTAACATCGATGTTAACTTGATATCGAATTGCATTCATGACTATCGCCTTTTTCTAAAACAACGAATTCCATCTCTTGGTTGGCTTCCTTGCAAACCCATTGTCCTTGTAAGTTGTACACACGTACTTCTCGTGGGGGTATTACCGGGCATATCCAGATCCTACTATTATCCGTATCCTTCTTCTTAGGGCACTGCTTGGCAATATGTCCTGGTTCCTTACAGATTAGACAGGTGGCAGAGGTTTTCTTTGGACATCTCATGACTTTGTGATTCAGATTCCCGCAGTAGTAACACTTGTGTTGTAACTTAGGACACTGTCTTGGTTGATGTCTCTTTTTGCATTTCCAACATTGGATATCCGATTTCCTTTTATCCTTCTTTCTACTCGGGCTGATCGATGTTTCAAGTTCATTTACTTTGAGGCTTAGGCTAGGTTCATTTATAGATTCTTCCTCAATTATCATGACATTTCCTTCCGTCCTTCTCCTTTTCTTAGCATTATCCACAATTCGTGCTCTTTCTATTAGTCCTCGGAAATCTTTGATGTCAAATTCTATTAACTTGATACGAAGGTCTTCATCCAATCCTTCTAAGAAGACTTGCCTCTTGAGCTCTTCACTATTCTTATATGATTCGGGGGCACTCTATTTCATATTGTTCAAGACTACAACCTCCTTGAGAAATACTTAAGAAATCTGCACTATATTGGATTCTCAAGCTTCTGGGGAAAAAGTTCTCCAAGAATTCATGCCTAAATGTCTCCCATGTGATTGGTGGTAGTAGCTCCTTACTTTTGGATTCCCACTATATCCTTGCATTGAACCTCAGCATAAAAGTCCCATATGTAAGCTGAAGGTGTTGTGGTACTTCAAAAGCATTGAAAGATCGTTCTATTTATGCTAACCAATCCTTGGCTTCATTGGGTTTTCCAAAAGCTCCATCAAAATATCGATTGCACTTGATGAACTCTGGCAACATGCTCTGATAAGGTTTTGGTAATGGCGGCTCAGCTGGTGTCGTTTCAATTGGTGGTGTTGGAACTTCTGGTGCTGCTTTTTGTGCAGGTACTGGTCCAGGCATAGCATGGGCTTGTTGTGCAAAATTCCTTATGAGGTTGGCAAGTTGGTCGATGTTAGCTTGATTCATTCGCGGTTGGTTTGGTTGTTGAGGTTCCTCCGGGTTCTCAAGTTCTACAGGGGGTATTTCTCGATTGCGTTGTGCACGAGTGCGTCTCTTATTTGTTCTACAGGTTTTATTAAGCTAGTGTGAGATTCTTGAACGTTATTAAGTCTTAGACGTTTTTGGGGAAAATATTCAAGGAACATAGAAATCGAGTACGGAAATGAATACAAATATACATGGAAGAAATATTGAAAATTGACTGAAGTTATAATAACGAAAAAAAAAGGAAATTCATTTTATTAAAACAAATACATGGAAACAGAAGGAAGACTTAAATACTTCCTTTACAAAAGTTTAAAGAAAGGATGCAAAACATAATAATTTCAAATCACTACATAGACAACATATACATCATCATTAAAAGCATTACACCTATCGGCATACTAAAGCTTTTACGAGAGGTTTAGCGTCTGTTCCTGCTTTGGATTGTTCTTTACAGGGTAGGAACATTTCCTTGATTACTTGAGCCTTCATCATCAGGAGCTTTTTCTTTCCTTTGTGGTGAGATTCTGTGGTCGGATTTCGAGACGAAGTTCCACATTCTTTCTTAGATGAGTCATTTCCTTTGGTGGGTCGTCTCATAAACCTTGCGACTTTAGATCTTCGTGTACATAGAGGTATCACACCTTGCACATGTAGCACGTTTCCTTGGCATTTGTAGGGTAATTCCTGGTTCTACAGATGAGACGGCTGCATACGTAGCATTTTCTTATTGTTGTTGGGTAAATATTGGCACTGTGTCTTCCCTTTGTATAACCAGAATAGATAGTGCCATTCTTCTTAGGACAATTAAGGATTTTGTGATCTTTGTTTCCACAAAAGTAACACCTGTGTTGTAGTCGTGGGCAACTTTTGGGGAAATGACCTCCTTCACACTTCCAGCATTTGACCTTAGGGTTTACGAAATCCTTAAGAGGTTGGAGTTGTTTATGCTTCTTAACCTGGGGTTCTGGATTGGCCATGAAGGAAGGGACTTGTGCTACTGGTGTTGCTCCGAGTTGGGGTCTTATAACCGGAGCGGGTGCAAAGGTTGTGGGTGTTTATTGTATGTATGCTCTTATCGTCTCTTCTAAACGTCTTATGGTGGCCAATTGTTCTTGAGTTAGATCTTGTGGTGGGAGTGCTCCTTGTTCTTGTTGTTCTTCGAGAGGGGTGCTTGACTATCACATAACTTCCTCGGGTAGCTTCCTAGAGCCAAATGAAGCGGTCGTATTAGATATTCTTTTCATTTCGGGTTTTTACGCACATGTTATTTGTTTATAAGGAAAAGAGGAGCGTTATTGATTTCTGTTCATCTGATTAAGGTTAACTTAGGTACTTAATTAAAGGGGTCTTACCTATAAAAGAGGCATTACACTTATCTTGCTCCTAATTAGTCTTGGCTAGAAGTTGAATAGGGTTACTATGCATCAAGGATTATTGAAATTGCTAAGGTAGGCTTACTTTATTCCATGTCTCAATTCTTTTGTCCCCTTCAGGTTTTCTCCACATTGTTCTGCAAAGTTCTTCCTATAAGTCATTTCTACCATTCTTAATCTTGAGTCAACATTCTAGGGTAAACCTTCTTTATGTAATACTGAATATCCTCCGATTCTTGTATAAGTATTTCTTGCCTTCTTCTAATATTCTCCAAAATAGAGTTCTACCCTTAGACATAAGGATTCTTAAACATAAGATCAAATCCTATCAATCTATCATTCTACTCTTCTTTTTCCTAATTCCCAAAACCTTGTTACTCTGGTACTAACTTAAACTGTCATGCCCCGAGGGGTACCCTAAATGTGACAGTCCACCGTACACAATACTAAAGCCTAAGAATGATTACCTTAGTCAAGCAAAGGCTTCCATATCATGTACAAAACGTACATCACAAACAAGGGAACACGTTGGAGTAGCGCAATTTATATTGATAATAAATAAGTAACAAGGCAAAGAGAATACTTACCATGAAACATACATATTATGTTTCAATTCTTAGGGGCATATCCCTCTATTATCTTCAAATAAATATACGTCACTATTCATATAGGTCATTGCATATAAAGAACCTTATAAAATTACTTCATCTTATGATTCCATTTCCTTCATAGAAGCTTAATCATCCTTCCATGACTTCCTTAATGTCATAATCCTCAATTTAAGCCTCGGGTATACCTGTTTCAACAAAATCTATAGGGGTATAAGCTACAACTAGCTTAGTGAGATATTCCTTTTCATTCGCACCATATTTTCAAACAAGTTCATTTAGATTTTCACACATATGTTATGCATACAATGTAACAACCACATGATTATGCAAATATATATAAGTATCTGGAAATCATATATAGAACGGATTTACCCCTTCGTATCAAAGGTTAGGGAATCGGGGTTGAAGGTCCTCGACCTTCTACTGCTAGTCCCCAGGTCCTCACCCATAGCGTTTGGTTGGCTCGGCTCCGAACCTAGAGTCGCTTTCCTCGAGCAATTTGGATTCTCCAGGAAGGAACATGGCCCGTGGCATCGCACGATCACAGCTAATCCAACTCTACGTATAGGAGTAGCAGCCTTCCGAAATAGATGTGACTCGATGGATGCTATGCGTGAGTGTTTTATTTAAGCCAAACCTTATTAAGGTTTATTAGGGGCGATCAATCAATTTAGCAAACAATAAATAGGCATACAAGTAAGTAAACAAAATTATTTAAACAAACAGTTCGAAATTGCGATATTCTTAATTCTTATTTCACGCATAAACATAGAATCACGTATATACACATAACCCCGAATCCCCCACATATATATCCATTTTTATCTTTTCTTAGTATACTAATGCCACTACTTTACAAGCTCAAGCAAGGTAACGGAATTAGGAGGAATAACTCACTCGTCCATTTTGCGATCTTCTTAGTCGTAGTAATCCTTGGGTAGGGTAATCTCGTATCTTTCGTGACCTAGACAAAAAAAATACCCGGGATAAGTCTTTCATGAAATTTCTATTCTTGGAGAATCTAATCTTTTCTTAAAATCGCGGTAAAATCGTATAAGAGGAAATTCCAACTTAAAATGGCCATAACTTGCTCATTTCAACTCAGAATTTCACATATAATATATCGTTTTCCACCTATTCGAAAAGATCTATCCATTTCTATGGTTATATTTGTCATATAAGGTCATTTGGGTTCCGAAAACATTGGGTACAGATTTAAAACGAATTTTTCTAAACTTTTGCAAATCCGTTTTCTAACTCAACTTTATTTTAAAGAAAAATCATTTTGTAACAGTATATATAAATATATATAATTATGAACTTATATTTGATAAATGCTTTGAGTATATAGATAAGCTCACTTTTTATGCAAAATTTCTAATGGTAGTGTCTCAACAATTGATTTCATAAAACAATTCTTTTTAAAGTGTTAAAACTTATCTTGATAAATTCCTTTTCAAGCATTTGAAAGTAACTTTATATTTTCATTATAAGTGAGCATATTCTTATTTTATTTCCTTCATTCCTTTTTCCAAAACAAGTAAATTTTCCTTTACTCTTAGTCTTTCATAAATTTCACTTCTAGTGATAAACGATCAATTTTATCAAAAAGTATATATAGGTTGTTGAAAACCTTTTTATAATTTTGTATTTTAGATGGTTTTAGAAAGTGAATCTTGTCTTCTTATATCTATTTCTAAAATATAAGTTTTTGCTTTCTAAAACTTGTTCTTTTATTTCTTTTGAAAAGAATCATCTCTATTGATAAAATTCATTATTTTTAATCTTACTTTATTTATATTCTTTTGAAAATGAGTTCATTCTTTTTAGAAATTTGAAAATCATTACTTTTCCTAAGTGGGTTCATGACTTTATGAGTTGATTTTTATCTTAACTTTGAAAACTAGTTTGTTTTCTTAATTTTATTATGATGTTTAAAAGAGTTTAAATCTTAAGCTTCTGTAAAGCTTTTGATATTTAACAAACTATTTTACTAAAACTTAGGTTACCACATTATACAAAAAAAATATTTATTCCTTATGTTTCCTTGGTAAATGATAGATTATTTTATCTTCAAGCGTTATTTTCAATTTATAAAGGCCCGTTCTTAAATTGTTGTAAAGGTAATAGGCAGTGTACCTATCGTGAATGTAGTATAGCTTTTAAAATCGGGATCGTCCTCAGGGAATAAGCAAATACTAGTACTAAATTGTATTCTACTATCTAACTAAACAAAATTGATATTTACTATTTTATCTAATTTTCTTTAAAATAATACTAACACAGTTCCAATAAACAAGATTCAATTAAGATCTAATAATCCAAGTTTTGTCTCTCTTTCAATTTATCATGTGAATCATTGACAATCCATATTAAAAATTAGTTCTTAAGTTATGGAGTTCCTTTAGCAAATTGTTAATTCTTTCGAATCTAACAACTTATCTAAACCTAGGTTAATCGATTAGGATGTCTCCTCAATTAATAGCAACCTAAATTTGCATTAATAACATAAACTCATAAAATAATAGAAGATTCTTACTATTCTATGTTTAGAATTATAAACAAATCCTTTCAATTGCATAGATCCAATCATAAAAGTAATCTTTCAATTAACTTTAATGAAAATTATACATAAGCTTGCATTTTGGATATACAAACTTAAGAAATGATTAACAAACATGCAATTGAACAAGAGAACTTCAATATTTCATTAAGAACAATCGTCTCAACACATGATAAATATGAAATTCGACAAAACCCAGATCTGAAAGACTACTTTGCCATAGTGACTAATGGTAATATATGAAATTCAAAATAGAAATTCGAACTCATGATACTGCCCGAAAAGATTAAAGCTCAAAAGTGTCGGATCTTCAATCCTTGATAATCTTGACTTGTTATTGGAATCTCTAGAACTTCCTTTTTTTTTTTTTTTTTTTGAAAACTCTCCTTATCAAAATTTTTTGTGTTTTCTTTCTCTTCCACAATCTCCTTTTTATAATCATCTTCAATTGAATGGAATTAATTGCTCTTGATGAGGAGAAATGAAAGGTTTCGGAGGTTATGAGTCTCTTGGGTTTTCAAGTAACACTCCTTCCATAACCGAAATAAACGTTTCTATATTAAATAGGAGGTTACTGTAGTTAAAAAGTCGTTTTCAGATTGAATGACTTTTTATTAAATCGACAAGGCGAGTGACAGGTCATGTCACACAAATGTCCCTTGCAAAGTTTAATTTCCATGTTGACATGGTTCGAGACAGGTCATGCCTCACAAATGTCTTTCAAAAGCTTGATAATTAGCCCTTAATTTTGCTTCTTCCTTGTAATGGTTGAAAGACATGGCTTGATCTTGTAATGTTGAGTTCTTCTTAATTCAAACTTTACATTTTTGACCCGTCTTTGCTTTCTTTGAAAAATATCTCCTTTAAAGACTTGAAAGCATAAATTAATGTTTTGAAGTGCCAAATTCTTAATAAAAATGATCAATAAAAGTTCATTTTGGCATTAACAAAATAGGAATAAATTTGGTTTATCAGTAAACTACTTTTGTTATTTAAGAAAACTTGAGAAAGCTTGTATTACTTTAGTTTTATGTTGTTGATAATAACTTTGTGACAAATCACATAATAGAAAATCAAGTTTTGAGTTCCTTTAATAAAATGAAATTCCACTTTTTGATTAGTTGAGATATTAACATTATGTAGATGCAAGTATCATGAGCTTATAAAATAATAAGAACATAAGAAAATACTAAAAACAAATAATAAGAAAGAAAATAAAATATCAAGTATTGGGAACCTTAGCTTTATCAAGGTATCCCGGTCAAGTATTGGTGCCTTAGCTTTATCAAGGCATCCCGGGACTAAAAATGGACTAGTCCCGAAAGATTAAAGAAAATAAACAAAAGATCGTTTTGACTTGATATGGACAAGTCTAAGACTAGAAAGACTAGTCTTAATAATAGCATAAAATAAATATTGCATAACTTGAAAGTAAATAAATAACGAATTAACTTATATGCTCTAAATAAATATATATATATACATAGTATACATAATATCATATAAGTTAGATTAGAAACAAATAATAACAATAATAATAACAACATAATATTAACATAAAGCAAAGAATAGAAACATGAACAAAACAAAACTTGAATAAATTGTTGCTTTTTTAACTCTCATGGGTCTAAGAAACATACACTAAACTCATGTTAAGTTGTATGAACAGGATAAAGAATATAGGTAGAATTTTTACCTAAGGTATTATGGAAGGTTTGAAAAGAGATAAATGGGTTTTGTGTTTGATTTCCTTCTTAAAGAGTAGAAATGGGTAGAGAGTATTTTGAGAGGAAATAGTTGGAGAGAGGTTCTGAGAGAGTATTTTGGTAGAGTTTTGTTATGAAAAATGAGTGTGTGAAAGAATGAAGGAGGAAGGGGGTATTTATAGAATTTTTAGAGTGAATTTTAGATGTAATAAAATAAATTGAAAATGAAAAATAATTGAGATGAAGAAGAGAGAGTGGCCGGCGCATACATGAGGGAGAGAGGGGATATTTTTGTTTGTTTTGTAATTTTTGTAAAGAAAAGAAATTATGTGTAAGATTTGATGTGAATAAAGTTGTATTGGAAATGAAAAAAAGTAAGAAAATAGGTATGTAGGTATAAGAAATAGGTGTAAGAAAAAGTAGAGATAGTGAAATAGTAATGAATAGTAGAAAAGTACTATGAATAGTAGACTAGACAATTGAAGTACCGGTAGTAATAAAAATACACATAATAATACGATATCTGTAATTTTTAGCTAACGAAAAATTCTAAAACTGATATTTTTTGAATCCTTGTATTTTTACGAGTCTATTGGTATAAACGAAATATTTTTAATATTCCGAGCTCCAGGACACGATTTTCGAGAACTAATCTCGTTTGGGTTCGAAGGCACTCGAAATTCGCGAATATGATATTTTTATGTTACCTTATATTATTACGAACTATTTTAAGCTATTGGCTTAATTTCGTTTTCTAGGGTTTGAGAATACGGGATTGCCGGATCTTAAACACTAAGGTTTGTTATAGGTTTTGTTGACTTTAGGGTTCCGGTTTAACTTCTAGTTTCGTTGAGATATTCGTAAGATCGCATAATTTTCGAGTTTTGATCGTTTTATATTGTTAGCTCGACATCTATGGTTTATCTTATTTTATTTGTGATTATTTCATAATTTGTAGTTCTTGGGATCGTTTAACCAAGTCTAGGGTTATGAGTTGACTCAGTTTGACTTTTGGTGAAAATTTGAAATTTGTGATTTTTGAAATTTAACAAAGGTTTTAAGATTTTGCTATTGATCGTTATTTGGATATATTGTCTTGATTTGCGTGTTAGGAAACGGTTAGGTGATTTGATTGATGTACAGACGTTGATTAAACCGGTAATTGGACTTTAGATTTCGTTTCAGGGGTTCTCGTTTTCTTAAGATTGAGAAAACTCGTTTTTGCTCCTATTTGGAATTAAGTTTTAACTTGATTTGATTTTTAGGGTTTCGTTTCCGGTGTTTGACTCGGTCTAGAATTGGGTCTTTATCTTGAGTCGATTTTCGGGTTTTAAATTTTGATATTAAACTTCTAGAATTATTTTTGAGGATCATGAAATTTTCGGGGGTTTACAGAAACTCTTGTCCAAAGCTTCCATAGATGATATAGGTAAGGTACAGTGAAAGTTTCATGCATCAAATGACCTTCCATAAGCTTAAAAACTAAGGATGATGGTGCCAAAAAATGAAACACTTCTATTCTCCATGATTACTATCTTGTATCATTATTATTTCCTTGTTAAAAGTAGTTATATTTTGTAAATCTAACTTTTTGTAGCTTTGATTTTTCTTTATGCCTTAGATCTTGTTATTTGAGTTATTATTTTTGTTGTTGCTTATGATTCATGCATTTATAACTAGATCTAGTGTTTTGAGTTCATAAAAATGCATTAGACTTTTGTTTTATGTTCATGAACAACATGTAGAATCATGATGATGGTAGGAAAGTTTTAGAAAACTCAAGATCTAAATTATTTTCAACAAAAATCATTTTTGAAAATTCGGATGAAAATGGAACCATATTTAAAAAGGTTGTTTTTCAACTTCAAAATGTGTATTTTTCATTTAAAATGAAGGGCTTAAGAAATAGATAACATAAATGAGTGATTTTGATGAGTAAAGTTTAGATCTATGAGTTTATAGTTTACTACCATGGATTTCTTTTATGTTTATGTTTATACTAAGTGTAGATCTTGGTTTTGAACTCAAACAAAAATTGTGAAATTCATATTTTGGTAAGACGCCTATTTAGAAACCACTTTCCAAGTGTCAAAATGAAACTTTTACTTGACATAATGAAAGCTTAATGTATGTATATCATCAAGACATCTTTTTACAAGAGTCAAAGGTGATTTTCAAAATAAAAATCTCATTTTCGGATTTTGGCCAAGGCATATTTTAAAAACATGTTTTCCAACTCAAAAATGAAGTGTTTATTCAAGATATGGAAGGCTCTTAAGATAGGATATGTAAGGAATGGATTTTCATAAGTTTAGATAGATTTTATCAAAAGATATGTCAAAAAATAAATTTTGTAAATTCGGATCTCAACCAAGGTCAATTTTGAAAACCTATTTTTCAACTTCAAAACAAGATTTTTATTAAGGGAATGGAAACCTTAAGGGATAGGTTTGATTAGGAAATGGTATTTGAAAGACTAAATGATTTTTACAAAGAAAACAAGCTCAAATGAATTTTTCAAAATTCGGATTTGAAAATAGCTACAAGTTAAACACCTATTTCCAAATGCCAAAATGATAATTTTTATAGGAAAATGGAAGTCCTAGGGAATATATGTAATAAAGACCAAGTTTTGACAAGTATAAGAGAGATTTATCAACATATAATCTTAGAATAACAAATGGTTTCCAAGAATAGGTTAAACAATGTTCTCATTTTTTAAAATTTTGTAAAATTCGTACTTAGGCAAACCACCTATGTAAACACCTATTTTCTAACCCCAAAATGAAGGTTTTTATTGAAATATTCAAGGTAGTGGTTATATAGGTCATTAAGTTTGATTTTTGATAAAAGCAAGTATGATTTTACAAGAAGAAAATTTTTCTTAAGTCTAGTAAAATTCAAAGTTTTGCAAAGTAAAGATTTTCAAAAAGAATTCTTGGTACTATATGTATACATATAGGTAGATCATCTCATAACCTTCATAACAATAGCTTGTAGGTAATACATATATGTGTAGCCACCCAATTTTTGCCCAATTAATTAAGGCTTAAAATTTAATTAAACTCATTTTTCCAAAAGCCTTAAGTATTGATGAAATTGACTAAGTGATCAAGGCACAGGCCAAATGGCCTGTTGGTTAAACACATTGATCCAAATACAAACTCAAGCTCAAGGACACAGGTTCAAACCCTAGCAAAGGCAAATTTTTTGCCTTTTTATCATTTTTGTCTTTTCATCTTTCTCAAAGTGACTTTTGCCTTACTTTGCATCAGTTTTTAACTGACAAGACATCATTGATTGTCAAAATTGATGATGGAATTGCAAAGTGGTTATAGAATATGAAAGATTAGTGCAAAAAAACAACCCAAAAGTCACAAAATTCAATTTATAAAGCATTCAATTGCACATGAATGAGGAGTTACAAAAATTGATGAAATTGGACAATTAATCCACATTGGATGAATCTGACATGGAATATGAAGGATCAATCATCAATTAATCGGTTAAGAATGAATCAAGCCCAAATTTTTGGTTAAATTCGTGGAAAAACAAAGAGGCAAAAAACGATTCATTTTCGAAACTGTTTGAAACGTAAAATTGAGCTTGCAACCTATAAATAGGAGGTCCTAGGATCAAAAGGCACAAGTCAATTTAAGAAAACACATACATAACCATATCAATTCGAGATTCTCGAATTTAGGAAGAAAAATTCGAATTTTTCAAATTCGAAGTGATTGAATCGAATTTGATCAAAATTGAGTGTGTTAGGAATGTTAGAAACCTAATTTTGATGTTTTTGTGTGCTTGGATTTGATCAAATTGATCAAATTAATCTCTGAAATTTTTTTTAATTTTGTTCATCAACGCCGCCGTACAACCACCACCGGAGCCGCCTCTTGCCGCCGTTCTGGGCGTGAACCACCACCTCCAGAGGACGCGCAACCACCATAGGAGTCGGACCGACAAGCTTCCAGCCACCGAGGACCACCGTAGCCGTCGGAATCCGCTTCGAAAAGTCGCGTCATCGTCTTCTTCACCCGTCGGAGCTCCGAGATCCGACCTGAAGATTCGAATCCAACCCGGTCGGACATCGGTCAACGGTCGTTGGTCAACGGTCAACGGTCAGTTCTGATCAGACGGTCCAGATTCAATCAAGCAGATCAGACGGCCCAGATTTAATCAAGCAGATCAGCGGCTCAGATTTGATCAAGCAGATCAGACGGCCCAGATTCAATCAAGCGATCAAACGGCCCAGATTTCATCAAACGATCAGACGGTCCAGATTAAATCAAGCGATCAGACGGCTTAGATTCAATCAAGCGATCAGACGGCTCAGATCGAGTCAACAAGATCAGACGATCCAGATCGGTCAACACGATCGACGCTCCAGATCTCGTCCGCTTCATCCAACGGTCCAGGTTAATTCGCATTATTTTATTAATAGTTTATTATATAATTAATTTCAGAAAATGATAAAAAATAGCAAAAAATAGTAAAAAATTCATAAAAATTCATAAAAAATTCAGAAAATTCAGAAAAATCCAGAAAAATCAAAATAATTATTTTTTTTATATAAATTAATTTTTTTTGATATTTTTGATATTTTTTGAATATTTTTTAGTATGTATTTATACATAATTTGATTTTGGAAATGCATGTTTAATGCATGAAAAATGATTTTAATATATTATAAAATATTCTGAATATGTTGTGAGTTTATGTGATGATTTTTTTTTTAAAAAATAATAATAATAAATAATAATAATGATAAAAATAGATAAAAATGACAAAATTGGACTTTCCAAAAGCAAAATTTTTTTAAATAAAATAAAATAAAATAATAAAAAATGATTTTTGGACTTAGAAAAAGATGTTTTCATGAAATGAAAATCAATTGATTAGATCATAGGACCATCAAAAATGATTTTCATAAAAATATAAAATTTAATGAACTTAAATTGAGAATAGTTCAAAAATTAAAATTGACCAACAAATTAAAATTTTTTTAAAAGAACTACGTTTTGTCTGATCTCGATTAGCGAGTACGTAGGCACCTGCGGGGCGACATTAAAAATAAAAAAAATGTTTTGTTTTAAATATTGTGAATAATTATTTTGTAAATATAAGTTTTTGTTAAAAAAAAAGGAAACATATTTGTTGATATTGATATTCTAAAAAAAATGAATAAAAAATAAAAATAAAGAAAAATGCATAAAAAAATGAATAATGTGATTTGTGAATATTGTTTTATAATGTATTATTTGAATTTTTGAGCATATAAAGGATAGATTATAAATTTAAAATTCCAAAAGTGGTAACCAATTTGGTTTTAATAGGTTAGCCCCCGAATCCATGATATCTGGTTTTTAAAAGTTGATTTTTCAAATCAAATTTTCGCAGACTAGTAGCTAAGTTAGGATCAACCGACCCATTGATCCTAGCTTTTATTTTTTCTCGATTTATATCGGGTGGCGACTCTAAATCATTTTCAAAAATTAAAATTTCTCTTAACCCCTAGTCGAGGATTCATGTTAAATGGGTTCGGGTTTAATGTGAATCGGGTTAGGAGAAATGAACCAGATAAGTGGAAAAAATCCAGGCTCGACAATATGCATGATGCATTGTAGAAATAAAGTATGAAAATTGAGTTTATCTAAAATTTGTAAATTCGGATGATTTCAAAACCATGCCTTAAAAACCCATTTATCAACTCCAAAACTTGTGTTTTATATAAAAAATGAAGAATTTAGGTCATAGATATCATCAAGTAATGATTTTGATAAATTAAGATAGGATTTGCTAAGAAAAATATATAGAACAAGGAGTATAAATGAGGTAGGAAAAATTTGAGTTGTTGTCATTTTAAGAAATTCGTAATAATGGAGTAATGGTATGAAAACCCATATTTTCCAAACTCAAATTAGAAGTTTTATGAAAGAAATGAAGTCCTTAGTGGCTAGGCATGATTGAGCTTTAATTTTCAAAGTATCAAATGAATTTTTACTTAAAGGAGTCACCTCAAAAAACTAATTTATACAAAATTCGGATTTTGGAATCAACTCTACTTGAAGATATGTTTACAAAGTGTAAAATGAAAATTTTTATGTAGAAATGAAGGTCATAAGTAATAGATATAATTAAGACTCAATTTTAACAAAGATAATTATATTTTCTTAAGAAATAAATCCAAAAGAAATGGAAATGATCAAAGTTAGAAAACTAGATTTTTCATAAGTAGTTGTTATTATGGTCTTGCAAGATAAAAAGCTTTAAAATTTTCTTTTAGCAAAAATCATCAAGATCATACATACATTAAACTCATCTCATGTCATTCATGTTAGGAAATAATTCATATTGCATGTATAGCTAATCTATATAATAGGAACATTACAAACATTTACAAAAATATTTTTTCGAAATTGAAATTGAAATTGCTACTCTTCTGATCTGATCTGACCTTTTCAAAGCTTCAAAGTTTTCAAAACTTAAATATAATATTATAAATATATAGATCTTTCGAAGTAAATAGAAATCGATATATAATTTGTGAAATTCTGAGTTAAAATGACCAAGTTATGGCCATTTTAAGTTGGAATTCCTACTTAGGACGATAATTGCGAAATTGATAGTTTGTACAAGATAGTTTGGATTAGTTAAGTGATGAAATACTTATTAGGGTATTTCTTCCTTTTTAGGTGACCCCGATACCGACGATTCCTTACCACCGGATTACTTGTTCTAAGAGACTGGTGATCCAATGCCCAAGTAAGTATTACTTTCGATTTCATTTATTATATGTGATTGTAATAATAGTTGCACTAGATATTTGGTAAAAATAAAATGGATATGCATGATAGGGACGAATGGGTACTATGTATTCTTGTTTTTGATATAAGAAATGTAAGAATATCGAAGCCGAGTGATTAACTATTGCTTGTATAGATGAATTAGAATTGATTGTCTGCGATTATTGATTGATCACTTAAAAGAATTGGTATAATGGATTATTCGAAATTGAACTCATTCATATCACGATGGGGATACAGCATTAGCATTTGTTGGTTAATCGTTATCCATAAAACGAATATGAGTTGGTTAATCGTGATCCATAAAACGAATATGAGTTGGTTAATCGTGATCCATAAAACAAAATTATAGTTAGTTGACCGTAAACTTAAACGGCATCGTACCGCAGGATTCGTTAATCTGCTAACCCGGGATGGAGGGCGTAAGTCCATCCACATGTGATTTCCGGCTGGTCATATCTTTGTTGAATTCACGTATTTGGTGCATATCACTTGTCTAACTAATCACTTACTTGTATGATGTGATATAAATGTATCTTGGAAGTTCTTACTCACTAAGCTAGTATAGCTTATACTCCAATAGATATTTGATTAAACAGGTTATCTCAAGAATGCTAAGTGGAGACCGTGATGGTTGGAGCCGAGAATGACTTCGGGATTCCGGCAAGGAATAAGAATACTTGAAGTTATTAGATAGGTTTTATGATTTACCTTGTAATAGTTTTATGTAGTGGAATCTTTTGATGAATGTAACTGAAGTATAATGTGTTAGACGCCTTGTACATAGTATAGAGCTTATCAAGGATTATGACTTGGGAATAAATTACTGCCCGGGAAAAGTAAATACCGTTGCAGATGTCATGCCCCAAAGGGTACCCTAAACGTGGCAGTCCGCTGTACATAATATTAAAGCCTAAGAATGACCACCCAAGTCACGCGAAGGCTTCCATAGTATATACTCAAGTTATATCAACATAAAATGTATCACTCTGATGAGTCCTCCATGTGTTAGACGGCTTGGACATAGTATGGAAGCCTTCGCGTGACTTGGGTGGTCATTCTTAGGCTTTAATATTATGTACGGCGGACTGCCACGTTTAGGGTACCCTTCGGGGCTTGACATCTGCAACGGTATTTACTTTTCCCGTGCAGTAATTTATTCCCAAGTCATAATCCTTAATAAGCTCTAACCACCTTCTCTACCTCATGTTTAGCTCCTTCTATGTAAACAAATACTTAAGGCTCTTATTGTCCGTATACACTTCACATCTTTGCCCGTACAAGTAGTGTCTCTAAAGCTTTAAAGCAAAAACTATGACAGCTAATCCCAAATCATCTGGAAGCATAGGCAATGACTTTTCCCTCTTGCATTAGCACATACCCAAGGCCATTTCTTGAAGCGTCGCTATGCATTGTATAGGGTTTTTCTAGGTCAGGTAATACCAAAATCGGTGCTAATACAAGCTGTTGTTAGTTCCTGGAAACTCTGTTCTCTCTTATCTATCCACACAAATTTCTTATTTTTTTGTGTCAGTTGAGTCAAAGGCTTGGCAATCTTAGAAAAGTCCTTTATAAACTTGCGATAGTAGCCAGCCAATCCTAGGAAGCTTCTCACTTCAGTCACTGTTTGTGGCTATTTCTAATCTACTACTGCTTTAATCTTTTCGGGATCAATGGATATTCCTTTTCCCGTCACTACATGTCCAAGGAAAGATATTCAGTCCATCCAGAAATCGTACTTTGATAACTTGGCATATAGCTTATTTTCCCTCAAGATTTGCAATGCCATCCGAAGATGTTCCTCATGTTGCTCCTTGGTCTTCGAGTAGATCAAAATATCATCGATGAACACAATGACACACTTGTCCAAAAAGGGTTTATAGATACGGTTCATGAGGTCCATGAATGCAGCCGGTGTATTAGTTAGTCCAAACGGCATCACTAAAAACTCATAGTGTCCATATCGAATATGCAAGGCCGTCTTTGGCACATCCTCAAGTTTAATCCTTAACTAGTGATAACCTAAACACAAGTTTATGTGTGAGAATACACTCGCCCCTTGGAGTTGATTGAACAGATTATCTATTCTTGGGAGAGGGTATCAATTATTGATTGTGACTTTGTTTAATTCTCTATAATCGATACACAACCTCATGGATCCATCCTTCTTCTTCACAAATAGGACAAGTGCGCCCCATGGCAACACACTAGGTCTTATGAATTTCTAATCCAACAATTCTTGCAGCTGGATTTTTAACTCTTTCAATTCCGTCGAAGCCATCCCATAAGGTACTTTTGATATTGGTTCTGTGTCCAGAGCTAAGGTGATCTTGAAATCAATCTTTCGCTTTGGCGGCAATCCGGGTAGTACTTCAGGGAACACATCCTCATATTCATTAAATACGGGTATGTCCTTTCTCCCTTGAGTTTCCTCTTCATTTAAAACAACATCTATAAGGATTATTTCCTCATCTTCCATCATTAACTCAAAGGAACTTAACCCAAATTCTCTTTGGATTGTGGTCTCTCCAAGGATCTCCACTCTTTCCTTCCTCTGATCATCAAAGCTTATCACCTTTTGTTGGCAATCCACTACGGCGTTAACTTTGCTTAACCAATTTATACTAAGGATAACTTCATATTTACTCATTTCCAAGACTACCAAATCACTCATAGAAATATGTCCTTTGATTTCCAACAAGCAGTCTCTTATTATCTTGCATGTTGACACGACACTTTCGGTGGGTGTCTTAATCCTTAAGCTGGTGATAGTCACGGCTATCGGTAATCCAAGCCGTCTAGCCAGACTAGTAGTGATAAATGAGTGGGTTGCTCCTATGTGAAACAACACATAAACCTCACATTTATTCACCCTTACGCGTCCTGTAGTCAACAAACATCCATCACTACTCGATCCTAAAACACTCTCACAACTACCTATACTATGGTTTCAGGTTCCAGCTTTCATTTTCACAAGTTTTAATTTCTTTAAAGAAAACTGTTAAATAAAGAACTTTCGACTTAAAAAGGTTTTGTTACTGACCTATTACTAGGCCGCTATCCACATCGTCTCCTCGATCTAGGGCGGCCAACTCTACATCCTCATTATTATCCTCCTCAACCATCCATTGTTCTTCAAAGTTGTAGAGTTGCATTTCGTGCATGGCAGACGCCACACGACTTCCTCCTTTGCTTCTCAATCGCATGGTATTGGCGTTGCCCGAACTCCCAAAAGGTCGGGCTGCCACACTTTTCCTTTGTGAGCATTCAGATGCTAAGTGCCCTTTCTCTTTGTAGATGAAACAAGTCACAGCCATTTTCTTTGGGCAAGCATAAACCATGTGACCAGATTCGCCACAAAAGAAGCATTTGTTCCTCGCTGTGGGCATTGCCTCAGGTAATGGCCTTCCTCGCACTTCCAACAAGTAATGTTGGCCTAGATTGAGTGGGCTTCCCACTTGTGTAGTCCTTAAATCCTTGATAGGGCCTATATCTCTTGCCCTTGTAGCCAAAACTTGAGGCGTCAAACTGCCTCTTCCCAAATGCTCTCTTTTCTGGTTCATTGTACTTTCTTTTCTTAGCCCCTTCAATTACACGAGCTTTTTCTATCAATTCTAGATAAGTCTTCAACTGAGATTCCTCTAATTCAATTCTCAGGTCTTTATCTAGACCTCCCAAGAAGAGTTGCTTTTTCAACTCTTCATTATCTCGGAACGATTCCGGAGCATACTGAAGCAAATGATTGAATTATGTTTCATATTGCTCAATAGATCTCCCCAGTTGTTTGACGTGCAAGAAGTCGGCGCTACATCGTACTCTAAGATTAAAGGGGAAGTAGTTTTCCAAAAAATTCCTTGCGGAAGGTTTGCCATGTCACAAGTGGAGCCAAGCTTCTCCTCTTCGACTCCCATCACACCCTGGCATTATGCCTTAGCATGTAAGTGCCATACTCCAACTGGAGGTATGGGGGAATCTCATATGCAGTGAAAGAGTGCTCAACTTGCACTAACTAGTCTTCTGCTTCATTATGCTTTCCAAACGTCCCATCAAAATTGCGATTACTTTTGATGAAGTCTGGCAAAGAGCTCCTTTGGTACCTCCTATAAGGTGGAGGGGATGGAAAAGGTGCGTTGTAAGATTATTCTTCTGGTGGTAGAGGAATTTCTGCAGTCATCCCTCTATGAGCTATAGGTGGTGGTGGTGGTGCTGAATCCCTCACGCTTTGTTCGGGATTAGGTTGCTGGTGAAGGTTCTGGGTTTGGATGAATGCATTGAGCAAGTTTGTCAGTTATCCTATCATTCATCATTGCTGTTTAAGGATTTAGGGGTGCTGCCTCATGTTGATTAGGTTGTGGGTGGTTGAGTAAATTCTCATTACTAGCCTCATTTGGAAGGGGATCCTGCTCCCGATTACGGTTCCTTCGATTACGTCTGTTGCACATTATTTAGCAAGTTTTAGCGTTTTCTTGAAGTTTTTAATTTGTAAAAGTTAATTCAACATACAAGGTTTGTGACTTAAGAAACATTCGAGAAATCATAAAATTTCAAAAAGGGAAATCAATCTTATAAATCTTCATATAATCATAAGGAAGCCCTAAAACAAAAGAATTTATATATAATAATAATTTCACAAGCTCAGAAAGATGATATGAATGAAGTGGTAATGTCATTTATAGCTAATGTGTAACAGGATTGTTTGAAATCTGTGAATCTTTGTAATATAAAGGAATAGCATTTTCCTTCCTTTGAAACAAAACATAGTACTTCATTAATTGAGCTACCCATACGAGGAATTACATTGAAATTTTTTAGTTCGCAAAACTTGGCAAGGTACCATTCTAACTTTAGTCCTAGACATCACCTTCTAGCCGACAACAAAATAAAAGATACAAGAAAAGGAAAGAACAACATATTAAGCCATCAAAGAAACCTAAGGTAAATTAGCATCTCACATTGCCTTCTACCAAAAAGTTTTACTTGGACTCTATGAGTCAAACTTACTTCCTTCCCCTCAATCTTCACTCAAGTCATCGGGGGTCGGGCTAGGGAGCTGTCCTCTACTAGAAGAACCACCGTCATCCTGATGAATGAACTGGCTTAGATATTCTCTCACTGTTAGCCTTCTTCTCCTAGTGGGTTGAACCAAAATCTCATGGGCATGCTCCTCATCCTCCTCATATTCTCCCACTTCTTGCTCCTCCTCATGGTTTACTTCTTCTTCTCCAACTCTCATTCCTTGTCCATCGACATTGTTTTCCTCTATCCCTAATTCTCTTCCCGCTTCTTTCCACAATCGATCCACTGTTTCCCGGGCTTCTCTCCTAATCATCTCGTCTTCATTCTCTACTTCCATTGGTTCAGGGACCATGGGTTCAGGAACCGCTTCATTAATCACTAGAGGGCGCTCATTCTCAACATAGATGTCTCTCCAAACTATGGGATCTATTTCAAAATCCCAAATGGCTTGGTTGGGCTCAGGGTTCACATCTTCCTCCATTCCCATGGGAGGGGTAGGGGTCCTTGGCACTACATCTTCTGCCCAATTAGGGTCCTCCTTGGGATCTTCCTCCTCTTCCTTTACTTCCTCTTCAGCTTCCTCGATCTCATTGTTTCCTTCCAGCACAGGGCATTAATCAACAGCATACCGACATCTCTAGCTGGTGGTGTAAACCTCGGTTTTCTTAGTAACCGAGTAAACTTCGGAAATTGGAAACTAAAACCCTAAACAGGATTAGTATGAGCAACCTAGGAACCCTAGAACAGGCTTTTCTTCGATTTCAATTTAAAAGAACCTCTATAGAATAATTTAATGTAGATTATTGTTTTAAAGTATATTTCAAACCATAAAAAGTTTTGATTTTGAAAAATTTTCTATTCTGGGCTTTCTCGAGCTCCATTACTGAAAAGCGAGCCCCGGAACTAGAAATTCAGAAAAATATTTCGGGATACTCTTTCGAATCGAAATTTTATAAAGATTTCAAAAATATACGTTTTATAATTTTTCGGGTTATAAAAATTACAGTTATGGCATTTTTTCCGTATTTTCTTTACTATCAGTAAAGTAAATGTCTTATCTACTATTTATTACTATTCACAATTACAACCTACTACACACACAACCCATACCCTAGTCTTACAACCTTACAAAAACTCCATTACATTTTCTTTTCTAAGCAAAGTTTGTCTCTTAAGAATTATTACAATTTAAGATATATTATTACATAAATTACAAAAAAAAAAAAACAAACTCTCTCCCTCTCTTCCTCACTCTTGAACCAGCGCTGTAAGCCCCAGAAAATTTCAGTAAATAATTCTAAGATAAACTTCGAAAATAAACCCTAAAAATCACTCTGAATTAAAATCGAACTTCGACCGGTCCTAAATCACGAACGAATCCGGGAATTTCTCAATCTTGAGGAAAATAAGAACCTTAAAAACAAAATAAGAACTCAACATACTTCAATTCCAAAACCACTATGTACAACAAATTCTATATTTAACTTCGACTTATAAAATCAGATAATATAAAGCCCAAAAACAAATTATTAAAATGTAAATAATGATTAACCTTCGGAAATAAAACTCAATTCAAAGAATTCCAAAAACGTCGAGAGATATTAAATACTTATAAAAATCAAATTTAAAATAAATATCTCAAATCAAATATGTTGTATAAACATAAACTATCAGTTTCCAAATTGGCAAAGATCTAAACTGGAAAATCACCAGAAAACCCCAAAATGGAATACAGTAGTTTAAGTCCGACAATCTAGCACCCTTAACCCTAAGGCCGAGGTGTAGTTTAAATGTGTAGAATAACTCGTAGTAATATAAGTTCGCTTAAAAATATCAGATTGGTAAATTTTTTACCTATTTCGAACCCGTTCAGATACAAACTTCGAAAAGCATGTCCCGAGGCTCGATATATAAAAAATATACCATTACTACCATTAGACTCGTAATTTCATAGGATTTTTAAATATATAGTTATATAATTTTTCGGGTTATAAAAGTTACAGTTATAATGTTTTTATTGTACTAATATTATACCGGTAATTTATTAGTCTTTTGCACTATTTTCTTTTATTTCATTACACAATTTTATTATTCTTATAAAGCCTTATATTTTTAGATAAATATTTTATATATTATAGAAAATTTCGTTTTTTTTAAATTTAGTTAGTTTCGGGCTTTTACGGGATCAGATTCTGTTTAAGATCCGATACTAAAAATAAAATAAATTAATTTAATAATTAAAATATTTTTATTTTCATAAAATAATTTTTTAGAATTTTTCGAGTTATAAAAAAAATCATTTATAGCTTATATTCGCGTATGTTGATCATACCATTAACTTATTTGATAATTTACTAAATTAAATTAATTAATTATGTTATTTTAATTATGAAAAATATGCTACAAATATTTGGAATAAATTTTATATTTTTATTTTATTTTATTTTGTACTCTTACAACCCATACTATTAAGTACACCTTTCACATATCACTTCTTTTTCACTTCAATCTTTTTACACTTCATTATATCACTTCATGGCAGATTTTGACTCTTTTATGGCTGCCTTGACTCTTGAAATACTCCAAACATTAATTAAAATAACCCTCTTTCAACCCTTCTTCAAGAAGCTACATTACACATTAATTACACATTTCAATTTCAAGTCAAAATTTAACAAATTCTCTCTCTCTCTTCCCTCTCTTTCACATGCAGCAACCCCTTCTTTTGCTGCCCTTGTTTTATTTTTTTTTCTCTTCTTTCTTTCATTTAATACACTCCAATTTTCTCTCTCTTTCATTTACACTTTTTCCCTTTACAATTCATTATCTTTTTCTGTCTCTTTTTCCTCTCTTTCTTTCTTCATTTCCTCTTGTTCTTACATGAAAAACAAGCTGCCTCAATTCCAATTTCTTGCTTCTACACTTCATTCTTGAAGATTTTTAAGCAAACTTTCTTCTCAAAGCTTCCATAGGTGATATAGGTAAAGTATAGTGAGAGTTTCATGTATCAAATGATATTCCATAAGCTTACAGCTAAGGATGATGATGGCAAAAATGAAACACTCCTCTTCTCCATGATTATTATCTTGTACCACTATTATTTTCTTAATAAAAGTAGTTATATTTTGTATATTTAACTTTTGTAGCTTTGATTTTTGTTTATGCCTTAAATCTTGTTATTGAAGTTATTATTTTTGTTATTGCTTATGATTTATGCATATATTCACCATTCACATAACTATTATAGTGATTCATGCATTTATAACTAGATCTAGTTGTTTTGAGTTCATATATGCATTAGACTTTTTTTTTTAAGCTCATAAACAACTTGTAGTAGTATAATGATAGTAGGAAAGTTTTAGAAAACTCAAGATCTATTTTATTTTCAACAAAAATCATTTTTGAAAATTCGGATGAAAATGAACCATATTTAGAAAAGTTATTTTTCAACTTCAAAATATGTATTTTTCATTTAAAATGAAGGGCTTAAGGTATAGATAACATAAATGAAAAATTTTGAGGAGTAAAGTTTAGATCTATGAGTTTATAGTTTACTACCATGCATTTCTTTTATATTCATGTTCATATTAAGTTTAGATCTTGGTTTTGAACTCAAACAAAAATAGTAAAATTCGTATTTTAGCAAGACCCCTATTTAAAAACCACTTTCCAAGTGTCAAAATGAAAATTTTTACTTGAGATAATGAAGGCTTAATGTATGTATATCATCAAGACTTCTTTTTACAAGAATCAAAGGTGATTTTCAAAAGTTATTTTCAAAATAAAAATCTCATTTTCGGATTTAGATCAAGGCATATTTTAAAAACATGTTTTCTAACTCAAAAATGAAGTTTTTATTCAAGATATGAAAGGCTCTTAAGATATGATATGTAAGGAATGGGTTTTCATAAGTTTAGATGGATTTTATTAAAAGATATGTCCAAAAATAAATTTGGTAAATTTGGATCTCAACCAAGACGAATTTTGAAAACCCATTTACCAACTCCAAAACTCATATTTTATATGAAGAATGAAGGGTATAGGTAATAGGTATCATTAAATAGTGATTTTTACAAGTTGGAATGAGTTTTGATGAGATTAATGTGTAAAACAAGAAATAGAATCAAGATGAAAATTTTTGAGTTAGTAGTCAACTTGTAAAATTCGTAACTTTGGATGATGCCCATGAAAACACCTATTATCCAAGTTCAAAATAAAAGTTTTATGTATTAAGTGAAGTTCTTAAGTAGTAGGTATAGTAAAGTCTTAAATTTTAATGCATTACACAAGTTTTTCCCAAATGAATCATTCAAAAAGTGGATTTTTAAAAATTCGGATTTTTGAGTAAATCCTATTTGAAAACATATTTGCAAAGTGTAAAATACAAATTTTTATGAAAAAGTGAATTCCTTAGTGGTTATGTATGGTTGAGCCTTAATTTTCTAAGTATCAAATGATTTTTACTTAAAAGAATAACTCACAAAAACTAATTTTTCAAAATTCGGATTTTGGAATCAACCCTACTTGAAAACATATTTACAAAGTGCAAAATGGAAATTTTTACGTAGAAATGAAGGTCATAAGTAATAGATATAATGAAGACTCAATTTTAACAAAAATAATTATATTTTCTTAAGAAATAAACCCAAAACAAATGGAAATTATCAAAGTTAGAAAACTAGATTTTTCATAAGTAGTTGTTATTATGGTCTTGCAAAATAAAAATTTATAAAATTTTCTTTTAGCAAGAATCATCAAGATCATGCATACATCAAACTCATCTTATGTCATTCATGTTAGGAAATCATTCATATTGCATGTATAGCTAATCTATATAGTAGGAACATTACAAACATTTACAAAACTATTTTTCGGAATTGAAATTTGCTACTGATCAGAACTGATCGGACCTTTTTAAAGCTTCAAAGTTTTCAAAACTTAAATATAATATTAGAAATAGATAGATCTTTCGAAGTAGGTAGAAATCGATATATAATTTATGAAATTCCGAGTTAAAATGACCAAGTTATGGCCGTTTTAAGTTGGAATTCCCGCTTAGGACGAGAATTGCGAATTTGATAGTTTGTATAAGATAGTTTGGATTAGTTAAGTGATGAAATACTTATTAGAGTATTCTTCCTTTTTAGGTGAACCCGAAATCGACGATTCCCTACAACCGAATTACTTTTACTAAAAGACCGATGATCCAATGGCTAAGTGAGTCTTCTTCTTATTTTATTACCTTATTTGTGCTTATAGCTAGTTGCATTAGAATTATAGGAACAAGATAAAAATCGATATGAATGGGGACGGGATATATGATGGGACTGTGATGAATGTATGCCAAAGAATACTAAAGCATATCGAAACCATGATTCGATTGGATAATCGCACTGTTCATATTATTTCTGTTATATGTATGATATTGGCTGGTCACTCTAAAGATTATATGAATATTTTGACCTAAGCAAAAATTAAATTGGTCATGCATCACATAGGACATATTGCATTTGGTAGCGTGCTACTCCTACGCAGGTCGATCGGTATGGTTCGATGATGATTCATTTGGATAATGAGACCGGTACCAGAGCTCATTCATGGCAACTAAGGCGCATCGGGGATGCATTCCATGGGTGAGCCTAACCGAGTCGATTGCTATGATGCCAGGGCTTGGGGACTAGCAGCGGTCATGTATATTTCAATACCATCCCTAACCCAAGATATAGAGGGCGTAAATCCGTTCTGTGTGTGGGTTCCGGATACCCATACATAATTGTTTGCTCATGTGTTTGTTCATGCATAGCATATGGTTGATTATAACTTGCTTGTTATCGTACGGAATTAAGGGAATTCTCACTAAGCTAGTGTAGCTTATACCCCAATAGATGTTTGAATGAACAGGTTATCTCATGAATGCAAAGTGGGGACAGAGATGGTTGAAGCCGAGAATGACTTCGGGATTCCGACAAGATAGAAGAACGCTTGAAGTTATTAGCTAGGTTTTATTATTTGCCTTGTAATATTTTTATGTAGGGAAGTCTTTGGATGAATGTAATTGAAGTATAATGTTTTGTATTTGGAGTATAGTAAATTGAAATTCCCTTACATTGTTACTTAAGTTATATTAACGTAAAATGTATCACTCCGATGAGTCTCCTCCATGTGTTAGACACCTTGTACATAGTATGGAAGCTTTCGCGTGACTTGGGTGGTCATTCTTAGGCTTTAATATTGTGTATGGCAGACTGCCACGTTTAGGGTACCCTTTGGGGCTTGACAGGCGCACCCCTCCCCCTCTTTGCCTCCATTTGTTTTATTTTATCTACTTTTTATAATACAAATAAACCCTAATTTCACCTAATATAAATAGTCTTTTACTTTCTATCTCCTTTACTTTATTTCATTTGTTTCAAAAGCTCACAAAAACCTCTCTTTTCTCTCCCTATTGCCGTGACCTCTACTTCCCTCACACACACACAACAAGCTTCATTCTTCTTCATTTCTTCACTAAATCCAACCTTATGTGATGATTCTTAAGCCTTACTACCATCTAATCTTGTAATGGCAAGATTATTCATGAGTCTTTTCACTCTAAGTCCCCATGAGCACTTGCTAGGGAAAAAAAATGCTACTACATGAATACCAAGCCATCACAAGGGTGGATCTTGTGTTTGATTAAGTTTTTGTTGAAGTATTTTCATGTTTATGCATGTAAAAATAGGGTAAAGTGGAGATCTAGCATAAAAACCAATGTTCATGCTTTTAAACTTCGTTTCATACATTATAAGTAGTCGATCTAGCTTTTAGATGCTTATACCATGCTTGACATTTATGATCTTATGGATGATTTATGTTTTGCATGCATCAATGCTTATGAAGGCTTTGTTTTGTGTATATAGATGTTGTAGTTGTTAGATCCTTAGGCAAATAAAACAAGGAATTTACAAAGGAAAAGTTTTTGTTTGAAATGTTCAAAGACAAATTCGTATGATTTCAAAGCCTACTTTAAAAACCCTTTTATCAACTTTAAAAACCATGTTTTATGTGAAAAATGAAGGATATAGGTAATAGATATCATTAAGTAGTGATTTTCATAAGTTGAAATGAGTTTTGATGAAATTAATGTGTAAAACAAAGAGTAGAAACAAGATAGAAAATTGTGAGTTATTAGTCAACTTGTGAAATTCGTAATTTTGAATGTAGGCCATAAGAACACCTACCATCTAAACTCAAAATAGAAGTTTTATGTATTAAATAGAGTCCTTAAGTAATAGGTATCTTAAAGTATTAAATTGTGATGCATTAAACAAGTTTTTCCCAAAAGAATCATTCAAAAATTTAAATTCTAAAAATTCGTATTTTTGAATAAATCCTACTTAAAAACATATTTACAAAGTGTAAAATGCAAGTTTTTATGTAGAAATGAAGGCTTAAGTAATAGGTATAATGAAGACTCAATTTGAACAAGGATAATTTGATTTTCTTAAGAAAATAAATCCAAAACAAAGGGGATAGTAAAAAATTAGGAAACTAGTTTTCTTGAAAGTAAATAGTTATGAAGTTTTATAAATAAAAAATTTCTTAAATTTCCTTTTAGTAAACAATGTCAAGAGCGTGCATGCATTAAGTTCATATCATGCCATTCATGATAGGAAATCTTCAATATTGCATGCATAGTTAAACTATATGCTAGAAACATCACAAACATTCACAAAACTATTTTTCGGAATTGGAATTTTTGACCGATCAGAACTGATCAGCTGATTTCGTGACCTAAAAATTTTTGAAACTTGAGAATAATGTTAGGAATAGATAGATCTTTCGAAGTAGATAGAAATCGGTATATAATATGCACGATTCCGAGTTAAATTGAGTTAGATATGACCATTTGAATTTAGGACTTCATCCTAGACGAAAATTAACGAACTTAGTAAATAGAATTGATAAGTTTATTAGAACTTTATAAGAAATACTCATTTCAGGTATTCCTTATACTTAGGTGAATTGGAGGATGGATTTCCACTCCCCGAGGACTACTACGACTAGTGGATTTCTCTCCATGGCCAAGTGAGTTCATTTCTTAAATAGTTATGCTCATGTATGTGCTTGTAATCATAGTGGCAGTACAACTAGGAAAAGATAAAATTATAATGATTTGTGATCTAATCTTGGTTGAATGAATGATAAGTATATCGAGACGAGACTTGTTGAAAAATCATTGTATGAGCTAGTATAGTCCTGGATTGTCTGAAATTCTCTATGATCGCACTTAATCTAGTTGATTAACATGCCAAGATTTTATGAATAAACTGTACATGCATATCATGTAGTGAGTCGCATTGCATTGGTTATTATACCTTTGTAGAAAGAAGGCATAATAATTAGGCAACGAGGGGCCTATAAACTCGAATGATGGCGTTTGGGCCGGAATTGAAAATGTGTGTAGGTGAGCACCTGTATCAACCATAGTAAAACTTAAAAGTGGTGGCTGGGCACCTGTATCAACCACAATAAGAAGTGAAATGAATTCAAATGTGGTCGTATGGGCCTGAAACACCTAACCTCGAATGGAGAGCGTAAATTCATTCAACATAAGATTTCCAGGTGGTTTTATGTATTGTATGCTCATGTGTTTGTGCATTTCATATGGTTGCTAATAACTTGTCTCTTATATACTATTGCTGAGTATTAAATATTTGGAAATGAATCTCACTAAGCCTGTTAGCTTATACCTCAATAGTTTTGTTGTGGTGTTCTTATTCTTGGGTGTTCCAAGAGAACACTTTTCACAGGGTTATCTTTTGGATGAAGGAGCTTTTGATGAAGTCGGGACCTAGCTAGAGGCTTGGACTTCTAGGAAAATCTCTTTAACATAATCCTAACTTTTGCAATATGGTTTTAGACTGGATAGACTTCTATCATTATTTTGGCAGGGGTATGCCCCCTTGACTTTTGTAAAGACTTAACTTGTTTATCTTGTTGTGATTTCTATTCTTAATGCTATTGTGCGCCTTCTTAAGACTATTCGATTCAAAGTGTGATCCTAAAAGTTGTGCAAGTATACCTTACACCGATATGTAAACTTATGGGATAACTAAGGATGTCATACTTAAGTTTAAATATTGAATGTGGTGGACTGTCGCATTTTGGGTACCCTTTGGGGCATGGCAATTTAAGTTGGTATCAAAGCATGGTTAAGAGTTTACAATCATAACTACAATTAATAGCCTTAAAGAGGGATGAAAAGAAAAGCTAGAATAGAATTAACCATGGTGAGAGTCTTAGAATCCTATTTCCTAACTCTTGCGGATAGTAACCACTAGGAAGCAATCTATTTAGCATCGCAAAACATCCATAGGTGATCCAATGAGACTCTCATAGAATATCGCTTTGGTGGTCTTGATTGTTTTCGGAATCACATTGTTATTATTAAATGTTGGTTGTTTCATTGTTGCTTAAAACGGAAAATTTTACTTGAATTTTGTTTATGAAGATTTTTGCACGTGCCGTTTAAATTTCTATAAAGTTATAGTTATGCTTTATGATTTCAAGATTTTATTATTTAAATTCCTGATTTCCTTTTTGTACTTTATTTTCCGCTTTTACTACAATTTCCTTTATTTCCACTTTCTCGTTTGAAAACATTAATAAAATATTGAGAAGATTACTTGACTAGACAAAATAAAAATTTGCAACAGCCGTGGTAAGAGAAGGAGACATCAGGAGAAAAGCGCCTCCAACCAACTAAATATGGAAGAAGGGCAACAAGCTGCGCTACCTCCAAACCCTCCCGCCGATGCTACTCAGGTAGCCTTACAAGCCATGCTTGGACAAATGGCACAAATGACTCAAGTGCTTGAAGCACTTCGGCAGACTCTACCGGTTCATGCACCAACTCTAGCTTCGCCACCACCGGCATCACAAGCTTTTGTAGGGATGCCTGCACAGGAAAGTGCACATTCTCATACTGCGCCCTTGCCTCCTCTACCCCCAGTGAGGCCATATAAGAGCTCCTTACCTGAGTTCATTAAGAGTAACAGGTACTTTGAAGGGGTTTTTGGAAAACCGAATGAGGCTGAGGATTAGTTAGCTCATATAGAGCAATCTTTCAATGCATTTGAGGTGTCGCACCACCTGAGAATTGACTACGGCACTTATATGCTTAGGCTCAACATACGAGTTTTGTGGGACTCCAAGCAAAGAGAACTCATGCCACCAATCACTTGGAAAGGTTCCGCCATGAGTTTTTAGAAAACTACTTCCTCGGTAGTCTCTGGGTGCAATTTAGTGCGGATTTCCTACACATTGCTCAAAAAGGCTGAACAATGGAGCAATATGAAACTGAATTTAGTAGGTTGTTGCAATATGCTCCAGATTCCTACAAGTATAGCGAGGAGCTGAAAAGACAAGTTTTCTTGAATGGATTGGATGAGGAGTTGAGGATGAGGCTGGAGGAATTTGATATTAGATCATTCAACGAATTAGTGGAAAGAGCCTGGATAGTGGAAGGGGCTAAGAAGAGAAAGGGCAAGAGTGCAGAAAAGATACCTTCGGTTTTTAGGAGGAAGTTTCATGGGGGATCAGGATATGGATACTCTCAAAGGAAGTTCAAGCCGTCTTATGGCTTTAAGAGTAACACTAGTGGGGGGACAGCTTACCCCTAAGGGTGTTAGTTGCTAGAAATGTAAGGGGGATCACTACCCTAAGAGATGCCCACAATTAAAGGATAAGTGTTATTTCTGTGGTGAATCATCTCACAAGATTACTGACTACTCAAAGAAGGCCACCACCATATGTTTTGTTTGCAAGCAAAGGGATCATTTTGCCAATGAGTGCCCACAGAGGAAGGATGCCCTAGCTAGATCTTTTGGAGGATCGGTAGTGGCAAGACTCGGAAATGGGATTGGTGGAAATAATGGTAGCCGCTCTGGGTCAACGATGCATGGGATGAGGATCTATAACCTCGAAGAACGATGGGTATGTGAGGAGAAGGGAAAGGAAGATTATGGATTGGCTGCTCTCAAGGAGGATAGTGGTCCGAACTTTGGCCTTGTTACAGGTACATCTCCTACTTTTTGCTCTGTTTATCTGTTGTTTTTAAGTTGTTATGATTCAAGTTTAAGGAAAGAAAAACAAGCTCAGTTAAGTTAAGGAAGTTAGGAAAGTAAGTTAGGATGGCATGAAGTTAGTGATTAGTAAGTGTTGGATGCAGGACACATATGGGTAGCTAAAGCAACTGCCTATGCTTTGTTTGACATGGGAGCCACACACTCATTTATCACCACCAAATTGGCTAGACAAGTTGGTTTACCAATAGTCACTGTTGCCTCTAGCTTTCATGTTAAAACCCCTACTAGAAGCATTGTGACAACAAATGAGATGTTAAAGGATTGTCTAATGAAGATTCACAGACATAGTACGAGGTGTGATTTAATAGTGTTGGAGATGAGTAGATATGAAGTGATTTTGGGAATGAGTTGGTTAGCCGTTGCTAAAGCCGTTGTGGACTGTCGAAAGAAGAAAGTGAATTTTAAGGATGCTAATGGATTAGATGTTGAGTTCATGGGTGAGGCCGTATCTTCAAGAGGAATAGACCTAGGCTCATTTGAATTGATCATGGATGGGAGGTTGAGATTGAAAGTGAAAGTTTTCTTAATGCAACGAGAAAAGAGGAAAGATTTCCTAAGATTGACAATATAACAGTTATCAAGGAATTTTCCGATGTCTTTCTAGATGAGCTACCAGGTTTCCCTCCAAAGAGAGAAATTGATTTTGAGATTAACTTAGTGCCGAACACCAAGCCGATATCAAAAGCGCCTTACCGTATGGCCCCTGTTGAGTTAAAGGAATTACAAAGGCAATTGCAATAACTCTTAGACCATGGATTCATAAGACCAAGTGTGTCACCATGGGGTGCACCTGTGCTATTTGTTAAGAAAAAGGATGGGTCAATGAGGTTATGTGTTGATTATTGGGAGTTGAATAAAGTTACCATCAAGAATAAGTATCCACTTCCAAGGATTGATGACCTTTTTATCAGTTAAAAGGAGCAAGTGTACTTTCATGGATTGACCTAAGATCAGGGTATCACTAGTTAAGAGTCAGATCCGAAGATGTACCAAAAACTGCTTTTCGACTCGTTTTGGACATTATGAGTTCCTAGTGATGTCTTTCGGATTAACAAATGCTCCTGTTGCCTTTATGGACTTGATGAATCGGGTATATAAATCCTTGTTGGATAAGTATGAAATTGTGTTTATTGATGATATTTTGATTTACTCAAAGACGAGGGAGCAACACGAAGAGCACCTTCACGTGGCATTACAAACCTTAAGGGAACATAAATTATATGCCAAGTTTTCCAAGTGTGACTTCTGGCTAGACATGATCTCGTTTTTGGGACATGTTGTGTCAGGTGAGTGCATATCTGTAGACCCCGAGAAGATTAAGTCTGTGGTAGAATGGAAGCCACCTAAGACCGTGACTGAAGTAAGAAGCTTTTTGGGTTTAGCTGGATATTACAGGAAATTTGTCCAAGACTTTTCCAAGATAGCCAAGCCGTTGACTCAGTTGACGCAAAAGAATGAAAAGTTTGTTTGGACGGAAAAGCGCGATCAAAACTTTCAAGAATTGAAACAAAGACTTGTTTCTGCTCTGATCTTGGTTTTGCCAAACCCCGAGAAACCCTACACGATACATAGTGATGCTTCGGGAAATGGTCTCGGATGCGTTCTCATGTAAGAGGGGAAGGTGATTGACTATGCATCAAGGCAGCTAAGGCCACATGAGCAAAATTATCCCACGCATGACTTGGAACTAGCCGCGGTTGTCTTTGCCTTGAAAATATGGAGACATTACCTTTATGGACAAAGGTGTGAGATCTACACCGATTATAAGAGTCTTAAGTATTTGTTCACCCAAAAAGAATTGAACATGAGGCAGCGAAGATGGCTGGAGTTAATTAAGGATTACGATTTGGGAATTAATTACTGCTCGGGAAAGGTAAACGCGGTTGCTTATGCCTTAAGTCGTAAGAATCATGACAAAGTTGCAACTCTTTTGACTGACCAGAAAGAATTGATAAAAGAATTTAAGAAGTTAAGCATTGAATTTGTTGGGCAAGAAGTGGAGATGGAGAGAGCAAGTTTGGTGTTGGAGCCAACTTTAGTGGAAACGATTAAAGAGGCCCAACGCTATGATGAAGTGATTCGAAGGATAAAGAAGGAAGTTCAAGAGGGGAAGTATATTGATTTTACAATAGATGAAAATGACGTGATAAGGATGAAAGGACGACTATGTGTGCCCGATGATGAAGAGATGAGGAAGAAAATTATGAGCGAAGCACACAATTCTAGTTATATAATACACTCGGGAGGAACCAAGATGTATCAAGACCTTAAAGGACATTATTGGTGGAATGGAATGAAACGTGATGTGGCAGACTTTGTGATTAAGTACCCAACATGCCAACAAGTGAAAGTTGAACATTAAAGGCCAGGTGGATTGTTAAAACCCTTTCCTATACCAGAATGGAAGTGGGACCAGATTTCCATAGATTTTGTTTGTGGTTTACCAAGGACACCGTCAGGTCACGATGCTATATGGGTTGTGGTGGGTCAGTTAACTAAGTCTGCTCATTTCCTGCCAATAGGTATGACTTTCTCCATGGATAAATTGGCTAGAATTTACATGAAGGAAACTATTCGCCTACACGGAGTACCGGCCGGGATTGTGTCAGACCGAGACCCAAAGTTTGTGTCTAAGTTCTGGGTGAGCTTGCAGAAGTGTTTGGGAACAAAGTTGCATTTTAGCACAGCTTATCATCCGCAGACTGATGGACAGTATGAAAGAACAATTCAAACTTTGGAAGACATGCTTCGGGCATGTGTGATGGAGTTTAAGGGAAGTTAGGAAGCTCATTTACCTTTAGTTGAGTTCGCTTACAACAATAGCTATCACTCGACCATCAAAATTCCGCCTTATAAGGCTTTATATGGACGTAAGTGTGGATCCCCGTTGTTTTTGGGACGATGTAGAAAAGATGGTTCTTGGACCCGACCTCGTGCAAGATGCGGCCGACAAGGTTCGGGTAATCCAACAATGGATGAAGGAAGCCCAAGATAGATAAAAGAGTTAGGCAGATTTAAAAAGAAGGGTTCTCGAGTTTCAAGTGAGAGATCATGTGTATTTAAAGATAAATCCTATCAAAAGTATTCACCAAGTTCGTTCACAAGGAAAGTTAAGTCTCCGATATATTGGTCCCTTTGAAGTATTGGAACGGGTGGGAGAGTTGGCCTACCGCCTTGCCTTGCCACCAAATCTTTTGAGAGTGCACAGTGTTTTTCATGTCTCAGTTCTTCGCAAGCATGTAGTCGATCGGGATCAAGTCATAGAATCGGAACCGGTGTTCCTAAAGGAAAACCTCACTTATGAGGAGCACCCGGTGCAGATCTTGGATAAAAAGGTACAAAAATTAAGAAATAAGGAAATTAAGTATGTAAAGGTCCTCTGGAGGAATCATACACACGAGGAAGCAACTTGGAAAGCAGAAAGTGAGATGCAGCAAAAGTATCCAAACCTGTTTAAAGAATCAGGTAAACCGTTCAAGTTTTGAGGACAAAATTTGTTTAAGGTGGGTAGGTTGTAAACACCGGTTTTCTTAGTAACCGAGTAAACTTCGGAAATTGGAAACTAAAACCCTAAACAAGATTAGTATGAGCAACCTAGAAACCCTAGATCCGGCTTTTTTTTCTATTTCAATTTAAAAGAACCTCTATAGAATAATTTAATGTGGATTATTGTTTTAAAGTATATTTCAAATCATAAAAAGTTTTGATTTCGAAAAATTTTCTATTCCGGGCTTTCCCGAGCTCCATTACTGAAAAGCGAACCCCGGAACTAGAAATTCAGAAAAATATTCCAGGATACTCTTTAGAACCAAAATTTTATAAGGATTTCAAAAATATATATTTTACAATTTTTCGGATTATAAAATTACAGTTATAGCCTTTTTCCCGTATTTTATTTACTACTGGTAAAGTAAATGTCTTATCTACTATTTATTACTATTCACAAGTATAACCTACTACACACACAACCCATACCCTATTCTTACAACCCTACAAACACTCCATTACATTTTCTTTTCCAAGAAAAGTTTGTCTCTTAAGAATTATTACAATTAAGATATATTATTACATAAATTACAAAAACAAAAAAAAACAAACTCTCTCCCTCTCTTCCTCACTCTTGAACCGGCGCACCCCTCCCCCTCTTTGCCTCCATTTGTTTTATTTTATCTACTTTTTATAATACAAACAAACCCTAATTTCACCTAATATAAATAGTCTTTTACTGTCTCTCTCCTTCACTTTATTTCATTTGTTTCAAAAGCTCACAAAAACCTCTCTTTTCTTTCCCTATTGCCGTGACCTCTACTCTCCTAACACACACACACAATAAGCTTCATTCTTCTTCATTTCTTCACTAAATCCAACCTTAGGTGATGATTCTTAAGCCTTACTACCATCTAATCTTGTAATGGCAAGATTATTCATGAGTCTTTTCACTCTGAGTCCCCATGAGCATTTGCTAGAGAAAAGAAAATGCTACTACATGAATACCAAGCCATCACAAGAGTGGATATTGTGTTTGATTAAGTTTTTGTTGAAGTATTTTCATGTTTATGCATGTAAAAATAGGGTAAAGTAGAGATCTAGCATAAAAACCCATGTTCATGCTTTTAAACTTTGTTTAATACATTATAAGTAGTCGATCTAGCTTTTAGATGCTTATACCATGCTTGACATTTATGATCTTATGGATGATTTATGTTTTGCATGCATTAATGCTTATGAAGGCTTTGTTTTGTGTATATAGATGTTGTAGTTGGTAGATCCTTAGGCAAATAAAACAAGGAATTTACAAAGGAAAAGTTTTTGTTTGAAATGTTCAAAGACAAATTCGTATGATTTCAAAGCCCTACTTTAAAAACCCTTTTATCAACTTTAAAAACCATGTTTTATGTGAAAAATAAAGGATATAGGTAATAGGTATCATTAAGTAGTGATTTTCATAAGTTGAAATGAGTTTTGATAAAATTAATGTGTAAAACAAAGAGTAGAAACAAGATAGAAAATTTTGAGTTATTAGTCAACTTGTGAAATTCGTAATTTTGAATGTAGGCCATAAGTACACCTACCATCTAAACTCAAAATAGAAGTTTTATGTATTAAATGGAGTCCTTAAGTAATAGGTATCTTAAAGTATTAAATTGTGATGCATTAAACAAGTTTTTCCCAAAAGAATCATTCAAAAATTAAAATTTTAAAAATTCGTATTTTTGAATAAATCCTACTTGAAAACATATTTACAAAGTGTAAAATGCAAGTTTTTATGTAGAAATGAAGGCTTAAGTAATAGGTATAATGAAGACTTAATTTGAACAAGGATAATTTGATTTTCTTAAGAAAATAAATCCAAAACAAAGGGGATAGTAAAAAATTAGGAAACTAGTTTTCTTGAAAGTAAATAGTCATGGAGTTTTACAAATAAAAAGCTTCTTAAATTTCCTTTTAGTAAACACTGTCAAGAGCATGCATGCGTCAAGTTCATATCATGCCATTCATGATAGGAAATCATCAATATTGCATGTATAGTTAAACTATATGCTAGAAACATCACAAACATTCATAAAACTATTTTTCGGAATTGGAATTTTCGACCAATCAAAACTGATCAGCTGATTTCGTGACCTAAACATTTTCAAAACTTGAAAATAATGTTAGGGATAGATAGATTGTAAACCCCGGTTTCCCTAATAGTCAAGCAAACTTTGAAAACCGGAAAACAAAACCCTAAACCGGTCTAGTTCAAGCTTAGTGAGAGAAACTTAGAAACCCTAGATCCGGCTTTCCTTCGGTTTCATATCAAAAGAACTTTTATAAAATAATTTAATGTAAAATATTTTTTTAAAGTATATTTCAAACCATAAAAAGTTTTGATTACGAAAAATTTTCTATTCCGGGCCTTACCGAGTTCATTACGGAAAAGCGAGCCCGGATCTAGAAACTCAAAAAAATATTATGGAATACTACCAAAATTTTATAAGGATTTCAAAAATATAAGTTTTATAATTTTTCAGGTTATAAAATTACAGTTATATCCTTTTCCCGTATTTTCTTTACTACCAGTAAAGTAGATGTCTTGTCTACTATTTATCACTATTCACAAGTACAACCTACAACGCACTCAACCCATACTCTAGTTGTACATCCTTACAATTACTCATTATATTTTATTTTCCAAGAAATTTTTGTCTCTTAAATAAATTATTACATTTAATACATTTTATTACATAAATTACAATTTCAAACAAGTTCAAATCTCTCCCTCTCTCTCACTCAAGATGGCTGGCGCATATCCCCAAAATTATCCCCCAATTTGTTTTATTTTTCTCCTTTCATAATACAAAACAAACCCTAATTCACTTAATATATATAGTCCTTTGATTTTCTCTCTCTTCCATTTCATTTCATTTGCTCAAAAATTGCAAAACCCTCTCTTCTTTTCCCTCTAGTTGTCGTGACCACCACCACCATCACACACACACACACACACACACACACATCAAGTTCATTTCTTCACAATATCCATTTTTAGGTGATGATTTTTAAGCTTTCTTACTACTTAATCTTGTAATGGCAAGATTATTCATGTGTGTTTTCACTTTAAATCCCCATGAGCATTTTCTAGGGATAAGAAAATGCTAATACATGAATACCAAGCCATCACAACAGTAGATCTTGTGTTTGATGAGTTTTTGGTTGAAATATTATTATGTTCATGCATGTAAGAGTAGATATCTTGCATAAAACTATAGGTTCATGTTCTTAAAATCCTTTTCAAGCATCATAAGTAGTAGATCTAGCAATTAGACACTCTTATTATGATTGACATTCATGTTCACTTAAATATTTTGTATCTTCATGCATTAATGCTCATAAAGACTTCATCTTGTATATATAAATGTTGTAGTTAGTAGATCTTTATGTATATAAGACAAAGAGTTTAAAAAGGAAAGATTTTTGTTAGAAATGTTCAAAAGAAAATTCGTATGACTTCAAAGCCCTATTTTAAAAACCCTTGTATCAACTTTGAAACTCATGTTTTATGTGAAAAATGAAGTGTATAAGTAATAGGTATCATTAAATAGTGATTTTTATAAGTTGAAATGAGTTTGGATGAGATTAATGTGTAAAACAAGAAGTAGAATCAAGATTGAAAATTTTGAGTTGGTAGTCAACTTGTAAAATTCGTAACTTTGGATGATGCCTATGTAAACACCTATTATTCAAGCTCAAAATGAATGTTTTATCTATGAAATGAAGTCCTTAGGTAGTAGATATAGTAAAGTCTTAAATTTTAATTCATTACACAAGTTTTTCCTAAAGGAATCATTCCAAAATGTGGATTTTCTAAAATTCGGATTTTTGAGTAAATCCTATCTGAAAACATAATTGCAAAGTGTAAAATGCAAATTTTTATGTGGAAATGAAGGTCTAAGGTAGTGTAGGTTATGAAGACTCAATTCTAACTAAGATAACTAGAAATTCCTAAGAATGAATTCCAAAACACTAGTGTGATGTCAAAATTAGAAAGCTATACTTTTAAAGGTAATTATGGTTGGAGTCTTGTGAATTAAGGAGTTCTAAAATTTTCTTTTATCAAAAATCATCAAGATCATGCATACATTGAACTCATCCCATGTCATTCATGTTAAGAAATCATTCATACTTCATATATACTTGAATTATTAACTAGATATAGTTCAAACAAGTACAAAACTCTTTTTTAGGAAATGGAAATAGTTACTGATCAGATCTGATCCCTCTGTTTCGTGACCTAAATGTTTGCAAAACTTGGAAGTAATACTAGAATTAGATAGAACTTTCGAATTAGATAGAAATCGATATAAAATTTGCGAAATTCCGAGTTAAAATGACCAAGTTATGGTCGTTTTAAGTTGGAACTTCTGCAAATAGCGAGAATTACGATTTTGATTAGTTTAATACATAGTTTGGATTAGTTAAATGATGAAATACTTATTAGGGTATTTCCTCCTTTTTAGGTGATTTCGAACCCGACGAATCCTTACCACCCAATTACTACTACTAGAAGACCGGCGAACCATGGCCGAGTGAATATCACTTCCAATTTCAATTATTGCTTGTGATTGTGATGATAGTTGCACTAGTTACTTAGCAAAGATAAAATGGATATGCATGATGGGGTTGAATGGGAGTTATATATGTCTGTTGTTGTTATGTGAAGTGAATTCAAAGAATATCGAAGCCGAGTGATAAATCATTGCTTGTATAGATGAGCTAGGATTGATTGTCTGCGAATATTGATTGATAACCTAAAAGAATTGGTATAATTGATTATTCGAAATTAAAGATGAAATTTCGAATAATCAATTGAACTCATTCATAACACGATGGGGATGGAGCATTAGCATTAGCATTTGTTAGTTTTTCGTGATCTATAAAATGAATGTAAAAGTCGGTTAATCGTGATCCATAAAACGAATTATGAGTTGGTTAATCGTGATTCATAAAACAAATATATGAGTTGGTTGTCCGTGAGCCTAAACAGCGTCGTACCGCAGGATTCGTTAATCTGCTAACTCGGGATGGAGGGCGCAAGTCCATCCACATATGATTTCCAGCTGGTCATATGTTTATTGAATTCACGTGTTTGATGCATACCATTTGTCTAGTTAATCACTTGCTTGAATGATGTGTTATAATTGTGATATGAAAGTTTTTACTCTCTAAGCTAGTATAGCTTACGCCCCTATAGTTTTTATTTGTTGCAGCACGAGTATATTTGGCTTAGACTAAGACAGGCTATAGTTCAGGTACAAGAGCTAGGCATTACCTATAGAAGTGGTATTCAAATTGCTTAGACTTCCACAGAAAACCAAAGGACTCTGGATGACTCTGATGGACCTTTAAATATTCTTTTGTGGGGGAATGCCCCTTAGACTTTGTAACTCTTTGTTTATGCGTTTTGATTTATTATCTAATGCTATTGAATGCCGCATTAAACTTCTTAACTCCATTGAATAGAGTATTCTATTGTTGCAAAGAGACACCTTACATCTATACAAGACTCCCAAAAGACTCGGATAGTAATTCGAGAGTCTTATATGGCATGTGGTGGACTGTTACGTTTAGGATAAACCTATGGGGCGTGATATAGATCTTTCGAAGTAGATAGAAATCGGTATATAATATGCGCAATTGGAGTTAAATTGAGTTAGATATGACCATTTTAAGTTAGGACTTCATCTTAGGCGAAAATTAACGAACTTAGTAAATAGAATTGTTAAGTTTATTAGAACTTTATAAGAAATACTCATTTTGGGTGTTCCTTGTACTTAGGTGAATTGGAGGACGGATTTCCACCCATTGAGGACTACTACGACTAGTGGATTTCTCTCCATGGCCGAGTGAGTTCATTTCTTAAATAGTTGTGCTCATGTATGTGCTTGTAATCGTAGTGGCGGTAGAATTAGGAAGAGATAAAATTATGATGATTTGTGATCTAATCTAGGTTGAATGAATGATAAGTATATCAAGATGAGACTTGTTGAAAAATCATTGTATGAGCTAGTATAGTCTTGGATTGTCTGAAATTCTCTATGATCACACTAAATCTACTTGATTAACATGCCAAGATTTTATGAATAAACTGTACATGCATATCACGTAGTGAGTCGCATTGCATTAGTTATTATACCTTTGTGGGAAGAAGGCATAATAATTGAGTAACGAGGGGCCTGTAAACTCGAATGATGGCATTTGGGCCAAAATTGAAAATGTGTGTGGGTAGACACTAGTATCAACCACGGTAAAACTTAAAAGTGGTGGCTGGGCACCTGTATCAACCACAATAAGAAGTGAAAAGAATTTAAATGTGGTCATATGGGCCTGAAACACCTAACCCTGAATGGAGGGCGTAAATCCATTCAACATAAAATTTCCGGATGGTCTTATGTATTGTATGCTCATGTGTTTGTGCATTTCATATGGTTACTAATAACTTGTCTGTTATATAGTGTTGTTGAGTATTAAATATTTGGAAATGAATTTCATTAAGCCTGTTAGCTTACACCTCAATAGTTTTGTTGTGGTGTTCCTATTCTTGGGTGTTCCGAGAGAATACTTTTCACAGGGTTATCTTTTAGATGAAGAAGCTTTTGAAGAAGTCGGGACCTAGCTAGAGGAGTGGACTTCTAGGAAAATCTCTTTAACATAACCCTAACCTTTGTAATATAGTTTTAGACTGGACAGACTTCTATCATTATTTTGGCAGGGGTATGCCCCCTTGACTTTTGTAAGGACTTAACTTGTTTATCTTGTTGTGATTTCTATTCTTAATGCTATTGTACGCCTTCTTAAGACTATTCGATTCAAAGTGTGATCCTAAAAGTTATGCAAGTACACTTTACACCAATATGTAAACTTATGGGATGACTAAGGATGTCATACTTAAGTTTAATATTGAGTGTGGTGGACTGTCGCATTTTGGGTACCCTTTAGGGCATGATAGGTGGAGGTTGGATGTTCATGTAAGGTGGAAGGATGTCTAAGTACACGGCATGTCAAACTATGTGATTCCATGCGTCTGCTATATTCAAATCATGATGGTCAGAGAGAATGTCATGTGCATAAACATAAAGGGGTCCTATGGTAGTCCATACTCGGAAGTCTGGAGGGGCTAGGTTCCCTTCGTTTTTCAGAATTAAGGTGGCTTCCCTAGTCATGGGTTCACACCCGTACTCCATCATGATCCTCTCTATAGTGTAGATGGTTTCTAACTTGGTCCATCTCCTCCTCTTCATGGGGTCATATCTCACTTAATCAACCATTGATGCCCATCTAGTATACCTCAATCCCTCTTTCCAAAGTTTAAACATTTCTCCTAAAGTCCGGGGACTTCTTGCCAAGGCAAAATCTTCACATAACTCCCTTAACCTCAATTGATACTCCACAAAAGTTTCATCATTCCTCTTTGCAAAATTCCTAGCACGCTCACGAGTCTCTCCTAGGGACACCTACAACAAGAAAAGACTTTTAATTAGCCTAAAATTTTAACTCCATTTTAACCTATTTGTTTAACTTCAAGGTTCAATTTCTTTTAATTCTATTTTCCTTCTTTATGACCTAGTGCTCTGATACCAACTTAAACTGTCACGCCCCATAGAGTATCCTAAACGTAACAGTCCACCACATACCATATAAGACCCACGAATTACTACCTTAGTCCTTCGGGAGTCTTGTATAGATGTAAGGTGTCCCTTTACGATAATAGAATACTTGAATCGATGGAGAGAAAGAGTTTAAATTGACATTCAATAGAATTAGAATATAAATCAAAACACATATATAATTAGTTACAAAGTCTAAGGGGCATTCCTCCGCAAAAGAATATTGTTAAGCGGTCTATTACAGTCATCAAAAGTATTTTGGTTTCCTATAGAAGTCTAAACAGAATTGAATACAACTTCTAAAGGAAACGCCTAGCTCCTGTACCTGAGCTATAGATTACCTCTGTCTAAGCCATATGAACGAGTGCTGCAACAAATAAAACTGTAGGGACGTAAGCTACACTAGCTTAGCGAGTGAGAACTTTCATTCATAACACATCATACAAGCAAGTGATTAATCAGACAAATAATATGCATCAAACATATGGGATCAATAGACATATGACTAGCCGGAAATCATATGTGAATGGACTTTCGCCCTCCATCTCAGGTTATCAAACTAACAAATACTGCGGTACTACTAAAATATGTCGTTTTGGATCACGGTCAACAAACTTATAAATTCATTTGTAGATCATGCTTAACCAACTCATTAATTTCTTTTATGGATCACGATCAACCAGTAAATGCCAATGCTCCATCCTCATTTATGATATGAATGAGTCGATATTTATTATCAATTTCGAATAGTCAAGTAAACCAATTCCTTAAGTGATATATCAATAATTGCAGACAATCAATCCTAATTCATCTATACAAGCATTTGTTAATCACCCAACTTCGATATTCTTATCTTTAGTTTATCATATCAACAGCAACCAAACATAATTCCCAATCATCCCCATCATGTATATCCATTTTATCTTTGCCAAAATCTAATACAACTATCATTACAATCACATACAATAAATGGAATTGGAAGGAATACTCATTCGCCATTAGGTACACCAGTCCTCTAGTAATAGTAATCCGGTGGTAGGGAATTGTCGATTTTTGGGTCACCTAAAAAGAAAGAAATACCCTAGTAAGTATTTCATCACTTAGCTAATCCAAACTATTTAACAAAACTAGTAAATTCGTAATTCTTGTCATTTACAGAAGTCCAGACTTAAAACGATCGTAACTTGGTCATTTTAACTTAGAATTTCGCAAATTATATATCAATTTCTATCTACTTAGAAAGATCTATCTAATTCTGATATTATTTCCAAGTTTTGAAAATGTTTGGGTCACAAAACAGTCTGATCAGTTCTAATCAGTAGTAAATTCCAATTCTGAAAAATAGTTTTCTGAATGTTTGTAATGTTTCTACTTTATAGATCAATTATACATGCAATATTGATGATTTCCTATCATGAATGGCATGTTATGAGCTTGATGTATGCATGATCTTGGTGATATTTACTAAAATAAAATTTTAGAACTCTTTATTTTGTAAAACTCCATGAATACTTACTTTTAAGAAAACTAGTTTCCTAACTTTGATAATTTCCTTTTGTTTTGGAATTATTCCTTAAGAAAATCTAGTTATGCTTGCTAAAATTGAGTCTTCATTATATCTATTACTTAGGACATTTATTTCTACATGAAAATTCCCATTTTATACTTTGTAAACATGTTTTCAAATAGGGGTTATTCCAAAATCCGAATTTTTAAAAATTAGTTTTTGAATGATTTCTTTGAGAAAAACTTGTTTAATACTTTAAAATTTAAGGCTCTATTATACCTATCCCTTAAGGACTTCATTTCTTAATTAAAACTTTCATTTTGAGTTTGGAAAATAGGTATTTTCATGACATTACTCCAAAATTACGAATTTCTTAAATTGACTCGCAACTCAAAATTTTCCTATCTTGTTTCTACTCTTTGTTTTGCAAATTTTTTCTTAGCAAATCTCATTTCAACTTATAAACATCATCACTTGATGATATCTATTACCTATACTCTTCATTTTTCATATAAAACACAAGTTTTAGAGTTGATAAAAGGGTTTTTAATGCATGGTCTTGAAGTCATCCGAATTTTTATGGTTTGAAATATACTTTAGAACAATAATTCATAGTAATTTATTTTACCAAAGTTCTTTAGTTGAAATCGAAGGAAAGCCGGATCCAGGGTTCTTAGGTTTCTCTCTCTCAGGCTTAAGATAATCCGGTTTAGGGTTTTGGTTTCTGGTTTCCAAAGTCTACTTGGTTACTAGGAAAAACGGGGTTTATAAAGACCGAATAGGCCGCTATCATACCACATAATTCCATGATAATTCTTATTTTTAATAACTTCATTGCTAAAAAAAATGTATGTATAATTCAACATTATTTGTAGTTTATTTCCGAGCTACTATATAGCTGCCAAATATATTTTATTCGAATATTTTCTCATCGCTAGTTGATTCGGACGATGCCTTGTCGCTCTATATTTCCACTTAAACTTGTAATTCTATTGTTACTAGGTTCGTCAAAATTCATATAGAGCGAAGTTCCAACTTAAAATGGCTGTAACTTGCTCATTTTAACTCGAAATTTTGCATATAATATACCGATTTCTACCTACTCAAAAATATGTATCTATTTCTAAGGTTACTTACTACATAAAAGGTCGTTTGGCTTCCCAAAAGTTTCAGTACATAACTAAAATGTGAAATCCGAGTTTTTTGTAAAACAATTTCCAAACTCAATTTTTATTCAAAAATCCCTTTGGCAAAATATAAATGTAAGCCCCGGTTTCCATTTTATTCAAGCTTAGCTTCGAGAGCCGAATCGGAAACCAAAACCCTAAACTAGAATAGCTAGGGTTAGTAAGAAACTTGGAAACCCTAAGTTTTGCTACACCGAGAATAAAACCATAAATATTTTGAGATCAAGTTAATATAGATTATAGTTCTAAAGAATATATCAAAACATAAAAAGATCAGTTTTAGGGAAATTATCTGTTTCGAACCCGACCGGGATCCATTCCAAAAAATCAGCCTCCGGGACTCAAAATTAGAAAAATATTCCAGAATACTCATTAAGACTAGAATTTAATAAGGAATTCAAGAATATATTTATTATAATTTTTTGGTTTATAAAAATTACAGTTATAGCTGTCACGCCCCAACGGGTACCCCAAACGTGACAGCCCGTTGTACGCAATATTAAAACTTAAGAATAACTACCTCAGTCACTCGAAAGCTTCCATATCGGTACAAGGCGTACATTCACATCAAAGGGGGACCGGTACAGTAATGCATTTTAAGATATTGACAGTGGAACATGCAAAATAACACTTAATATAATTCATTGAAATATAAAGTTTACAACTTCTAAAGGGCATTCTCCTGATAATCTCATAACAACATGGTCTTACTAAGAGAAATAACAAAGCTAGAAGATTTTAGAAGAAATTTACTCTAAGACTTCAAAACAGAATTCCTCCAAAAGCTTCCCAAAATAAAGATTATACCTGGGTGATCAAGATAGTCTCAGGTGCAAAATAACTATCCTGCAATATCAAAAGTCTATAGGGGAATAAGCATAATTAGCTTAGTAAGATATTTCTTACGCAATAGTACTCATAATAGGCAATCAACCAAGTTTATTAATCAAGCATATGAAATGCAACAACCATATGATCAAACAGTACATACGACTATTCGATTTCATATGTGTGATGGATTTACCCCTCCATCGGTGGTTAGGGAATGATTTGAAATGGGCTCCTAACGACCTCCTTAAAAGTTGCGTGCGTCTTGGGGTTCCAACAAACCGTACTACTAGTCCCTGGGCTTTCCTTACCCAAAGCGATCGATCCAGCTCAGCTACAACTTGAGGTCATATTCCCTGAACGTCCTAAATCCTCAAGATGTAGTTAGGCAGCTTACCTTTTCGATCTCACGCTGAGGAGTAGTAGCAAAATTTCAAAATGATATTCTAAGTGATATGCATGAGCAATTTATTATATGAGGATTCCAATATGACTTTAAATCATTTAACGCGATCAAGCAATAATTGCACACATAGCAATACATACAGAGAAACAATTATATCAATCACAGATTGGGTTCCGATATACTTATCGTTCATTGATCGCACATAACAATTCACACACATAATTCCCATGATATCCCACATGCATATCGATTTTATCTTTTCCTAACATCTAGTGCTCTATTCTACAAACACATGCACGAATACATAAACGTAAAGGAAACTCACTCGTTTATAGCGATCTTCTATGAGTCGAAATAATCCTTAAGGAAGAAAAGATCTTGGTCCTTGACACCTAAACAAAAGAAATACATGAAATGAGTATTTCATCCAAGATCTATTTAACTCTATAATTCTATCTTATTGAATTCGTCAAAATTCGCATAAATGGAAATTCCAACTTAAAATGGCCATAATTTGCTCATTTTAACTCGAAATTTCGCATATTATATGCTGATTTCTACCTACTCGAAAAGATCTAATCATCTCTAAGGTTACTTTTATCAAAAGTAGTTATTTAGATCTCAGAATAGTGTAGTATAGAATTGATACGAAATTTCTATATTTCAAAACTTAAGGTTTCAAACTTTTCTTCATCCAAAAATCTCTGTACCAAAAATATAGATATTTGTATGGTTGAAAAATCCTTTAAATATATACATATAGAATCAAAGTATATGCATGAATTTAGTGGTGTTGTCTCAATAATGATTTTTTGTAAAACAATGTATCTTAAAAGTGAAAAAATGTTAAGAGTAGAAAAATTCCTTTTTAGTTTTGTTTGGAAAATTTATTAGTAACTATTTCCTTCTTTTTACTTCATTTCTTAATTAAATTTTTGAAAAGTAATTTTGATCTTTTAAGATTTCCACAACTTTATTTTCAGCGGTTTCGAAAAATGTAGTTTTTTTAAATATTTCTTGGTTATGTATTCTAAAGTTAGATCCACTTTAAATAAATGATATCAATGATCTTATAAGTTATTTATTATTTTTATTTTCTAAGTAAAGCTCATCCTTAGAAAGGTTATTCTTTGATAAAACTTATCTAAACCTTAGTATGTTGATGAAAACTTTATATATGAGTTTAAGAAAACTTTTGGTTAAACAAAGAATTAAGGTTAAAGAACCTTTCTTATTTCGTTGGTTTGAAAAGAAAGTTTTTGATAACTTTATTTTATGTATTTATTGATCAAATCCCATATAGTGTTATCACTAAAACTTGAGCTAAACTTATCTCACTTTAGAAAATGTTTGTTGAGATAAAACTTTAAGTTTTTATGGAAAAATCATTCCTTATGTGACGAAATTTATTTTTATAGAGAGTTCTTATTTTTAATAATTAAGAAAACTCATTTTCATTATGGTTGAGACAGTATCAACTTGTTCATGCATAAATGAGAATATGTAATTATGAGAAATATAATAAAAACAACATAATAAGATAAAAGAGCATAAAAGTAAAGTTAAGTATTGGGAACTTTAGCTTCATCAAGGTATCCTGAGACTAAGATTAGACTAGTCCCAAAAAGAAAGGAAAAGAAAAGAAAGAAAATTGTTTTGACTTGATATGAACAAATCTAAGACTAGAAAGACTAATCTTAATAATTTGCATAAAACAAGTAAATAAATTGTAAGGCATAGAAATAAATATATAACAAGTGAGCTTATATGCTTTAAAGAAATATATATATACACATAATATACATAATACTATATAGAAGTTAGATTATAATAAATAATAATAACAATAATAACAACAACATAATAATAACATAATGGAAAATAGGAACATGAACAAAAACAAAACATGAACATATTGTTACTTTTTTAACTCTCATGAGTTTAAGAAACATACACTAAGCTCATGCTAAGTTGTATGAACCTGATGAGTGAATAAGAGAATTTTTTTTTTTTTTTTCCTAAGGTTTATGTGTTTTTCGAAGAGGAATAGAATGAGTTGTAATACTATGTGGAAATTGGTTTTATGGAGAAAGGATAGATCTTGAGAGAGATTTTGAGAGAGGGATTTTATGGAGTAATTTTGGTAGAGTTTTAGTAGGAAATGAATTGTGTGAAAGAATGAAGGAGGAAGGGGGTATTTATAGAGTTTTGGAAAGAAAATTAGATGTAATAAAATAAAATGAAAAAGAAAAATAAATTGATTGAAGAGAGAGAGAGAGAGGAGGCACCAGTTTGCGTGTATAGGAGGAGGGAAATTTATTTATTTTGTTTATTTTGTAATAAAAGAAGTAATGTGTAAAGTGTGATGCGATTAAAGTTGTATGGGAAAGGTAAATTGTAAAGTATAGGTATTGTAGTGTGTAAGAATAGAGTGTAAGAAAAAGTAGAGATAGATGAATAGTAATGAATAGTAGACTAGACAATTAAAATACCGGTAGTAAAGAAAATAGCGTAAATAAACTATATTTGATATTTTTGAAATCCTTATATTTTTAAGAGTCTATTGGTGTTATCGGAATATTTTCACTATCCGGTGCACTGGGTCATGGTTTTTTAAAACTAATCCTGTTCGGATCTGAAAGATATTAGAAAATTATGAATCTGATATTTTTAAGCTTTCCCATATTGTTAGAAACCATTTTCTACAATTATCTCAATTTCGTTTTCTAGGGTTTAAGAATACGAGATTGCCGAATCTAGATTCACTAGACTAAACATACATAAAACTAGGTTAACTGTAGGGTTCCTATTTGACTTCCGGTTCTTAGGGTTTCCTTATATCTACCAAAAAAATCTAGGGGCTTACAACCTACCCTCCTTAAAGAAAGTTTTGTCCTCAAAACTTAATTATCATACCTGACTCCTCAAAAAGATTCGGATATTTGTGTTGGATCTCATCCTCAGCCTCCCAAGTTGCCTCCTCATAAGTGTGATTCCTCCAAAGGGCTTTGACATATTTGATCTCCTTATTCCGTAGCTTTTGGACTTTTCGATCCAAAATCTGCATTGGGTGTTCCTCGTATGTGAGGTTCTCTTTTAGCAACAATGGCTCCAACTCTACTACTCGATCTAGATCCGCTACATGTTTACGCAAGACCGATACATGAAACATGTTGTGTACTCTTGACAGGTTTGGCGGCAAGGCTAGGTAATAAGCTAAATCTCCCACTCACTCAAGCACTAAAAAAAGTCCAATGTACCATGGGTTCAACTTTCCTTGTGAGCGTACTGGATGTATGCTCTTGATCGTACTTATCTTTAAGTATACATGATCTCCCTCTTGAAATTCAAGAACTCGTCTTTTCTGATCTGCCTAGCTTTTCTATCTATCTTGGGCCTCTTTGATTCGCTGTTGGATTATTCTTACTTTGTCTGCTGCATCTTGTACCAAGTTTGGTCCAATAGCAAGCTTTTCCACATCATCCCAAACTAGAGGCGACCTACAGCGTCGTCCGTACAAAGCTTCATATGGCAGCATTTGTATGGTAGAATGGTAACTATTGTTTTAGGCAAACTCTATGAGCGGCAAACGAGTATCTAAGCTTCCTTTAAATTCCATAACACAGGCTCGTAACATGTCTTCCAAGGTTTGGATCATCCGTTCCGATTGTCCATCGATTTGGAGGTGATAAGCCAGCTAAAATGCAACTTTGTCCCCATACACTTTGTAAACTTGTCCAAAACTTAGATATGAACTGGGGTTTCGATTTGATATAATCCCGACAGGTACTCCATGCAAACGTACTATTTCCTTTATGTATATCTTGGTTAGCTTGTCCATTGAGTACATCATATTGATTGGTATGAAATGAGCCGATTGCTGGAGTTCTTGGTAGTCCACACACGAAATCCATCGAGATTTGATCCCACTTCAACTCGGTTATCGGCAAAGGCTTTAGGAATCCTCCAGGCCTTTGATGTTCCACCTTTATTTATTGATAAGTCTAATCGGCTACATCCCATTTCATTCTATTCCACCAAAAGTGGCTCTTAAGGTCTTGATACATCTTAGTTCATCCTGGATGTACTGTGTATCCCTAGTTATGAGCTTCGCTCATGATTTCCCTTCTCATTTCCTCATCATCCGGCACACATAGCCTTCCTTTCATCCTCACTAGATCATCTTCATTTATAGTGAAGCCAGTATACTTCTCCGCTTGCACTTCCCTTTTGATCCTTTGTATGACTTGATCATATCGTTGAGCTTCTTTAATCCGTTCCACAAGGGTTGGTTCCATCATCAAGTTAGATATTCCCACCTCCACATCTTGTCCAATGAACTCGATACTCAGTCTTTTGAATTCTCTTAGCAACTCCTTTTGGACGGTCAACAAAGCGGCGACTTCCTTGTGGTTCTTTCAACTTAAGGCATCAGCGACAGCATTAACTTTTCCTGAACAATAATTGATCCCAAGATCATAGTCCTTTATAAGCTCCAACCATCTCCGTTGTCGCATATTCAACTCTTTCTGAGTGAATAGGTACTTGAGGCTCTTGTGGTCCGTATATATTTCACATCTCTATCCATACAAGTGATGCCTCCATATCTTGAGTGCAAAAACAACGGCAGCTAGCTCCAAGTCATGTGTCGGATAATTTTGCTCGTGGGGTCTTAACTATCGTGAAGCATAAGCAATTATTTTTCCTTCTTGCATTAGTACACATCCGAAACCATTTCTTGATGCATTGCTATGCACCTCGTACAGCTTCTCAGGGTTTTGCAAAACGAGTATCGGTGCGGATGCAAGCTTTTGCTTGAGTTCTTGGAAACTCTTTTCTCTTTTATCGGTCCATATAAACTTCTCATTCTTTTGAGTAAGTTGTGTTAACGGCTTGGCTATAGTTGAGAAATTCTTTACAAACTTTCGATAATAACCAGCTAGACCAAGAAAGCTTCTTACGTCCGTTACCGTCTTCGGTTGCTTCTGTAAGCCTCGAAAAATTTTAGTAAATAATTCTAAGATAAACTTCGAAAATAAACCCTAAAAATCACTCCGAATTAAAACCGAACTTCGATAAGTCCCAAATCCCGAACGAATCCAGAAATTTCCGAATCGTTAGAAAAATAAGAATCCTTAAAAAATAAAATAGGGACTCAAAATACTTTAATTCCAAAACCGCTACGCATGACAAATTCTATATTTAACTTCAACTTATAAAATCAAGTAATATAGAGCCCAAAAACAAATTATTAAAAAGTAAATAATGATTAACCTTTGGAAATAAAACTCAATCCAAAGAATTTCGAAAATGTTGAGAGATATTAAATACTTATAAAAATCAAACTTAAAATAAATTTCTCAAATCAGATATGTTATATAAATATAAAATATCAGTTCCCAAATTGGCAAAGGTATAAATTGGAAAGTCAACCGGAAAACCTAAGTCCACGAAACTCCCAAGAAACCCCGTAGCCTAGATCCCGTAATCCCATATTCCTAAAACAAGGAGTAGGAATAAGAGAAAAAGGAGTAGTTGGTTCGTATTAAGTCTAAGATGCTCTAAAAGATGAGATTAACGAATTTTCAATCTATTCCAACCCGATCAGGTACAGACCTTGAAAAGCATGCCCCGAGATTCAAAATATTAAAAAAAATATATGTTATTAATGTCGTTAGACTCATATTTTTATAAGGATCTCTAAAATATTAGTTTTATAAATTTTCGATAACTAGAATTACCTGATTTTGCGATTTTAATTGTATTTCATTACTACCGATAATTAGCTAGTCATTTGGTACTATTTATTATTATTCATTATACAATTTTATTATTCTTATAATGTCTACACCGGTTTCTTAGTAATTGAATAAACTTCAGAAACCGGAGAATGAAACCCTAAATCAGTTTAGTTCAAGCTTAGTGAGAGAAGCTTAAGAACCCTAAATCCGGCTTTCCTTCGGTTTCATAACAAAAGAAATTTTATAAAATAAATTAATATGAATTATTTTTTTATGGTATATTCCAAACCTTAGAAAGTTATAATTTCGGAAAAATTTCCATTCCGGGCCTTCCCGAGCTCAATTACAGAAAACGAGCCCCGGACCATAAACTCAAAAAAATATTCTGAAATACTCATTAGAACCAAAATTTTATAAGGATTTCACAAATATAAATTTTATAATTTTTCGGGTTATAAAAATTACAGTTATAGTCTTTTCCCGTATTTTCATTACTACTGGTAAAGTAGATGTCTTGTCTACTATTTACCACTATTCATAAGTACAACCTACACTACACACTACCCATACCCTATTCTTACATCCTTATAACTACTCATTATATTTTCTTTTCCAAGAAATTTTGTTTCTTATTAAATTATTACATATATTACATTTTATTACTTAAATTACAAATTCAAACAAAACAAATTCACTCCCTCTCTTTTCCCTCTAGGTGGCCGGTGCACCCCTTCGCCATTTCCCCTCTTTTATTTCAATTAAACCTTAATTCCTTTAATATATAATCTCAGTTTCTCTCTCTCCTAATTTTTACTCATTCAAAATTTTATAAAGAAGCAAAACTCTCCCTCTCCTTCCTCTTTGTGCCGTGACCCTACACACACACACACTCACTCACAAGCTCATCTCCTCTTCTTTTCTCCTCCAAATCTTCATTTAGGTGATGATTCCAAGCCTTGTTATTACATGATCTTGTAATAGCAAGACCATTCTTGTGCGTTTTCCACCTTAAATCCCAAGGAGCAAATGCTAGGGATAGGAAAACACTAATACAAGAATATCAAGCCATCACAAGAAGTAGATCTTGTGTTTAATAGGTTTTTGTTGAAATAATATTATATTCATGCATTTAAAAGTAGGGATCTTGCATGAAAAAATTATGTTCATGTCCTTAGGCTCATGTTCATGCACTATAAGTTGTAGATCTAGTGTTTAGGCATTCATATTTTTCTTGACATTTATGTTCATGTGAATATTTTGTGCTTTCATGCATTAATGATCATAAAGGCTTACCCTTGCATATATATAAATGTGTTAGATGATAGATCTTTATTAATATAAGACAAGGATCTTAAAAAGAAAATATTTTTGTTAGAAATGTCTAGTGGAAAATTCGGATGAATTTCAACCCTTGAAACCATTTTGAAACTCATATTTTACATGAAAAATGAAAGATATATGTAATAGGTATCTCTAAGGAATGATTTTTACAAGTTGAAATGAGTTTAGGCATGAGTAAGGTGTAAAACAAGTAGTGGAATTAAGATGGGAAATTTTGAGTTAGTGATCAATTTGTCAAATTCGTAATTTGAGATGATGCATATGTAATCACCTAGTATTTGAGCTCAAATTGCATGTTTTATATGTTAAATGAAGTCCTTAGACAATAAATATAGTAATGCTTTAAATTTTGATGCATTAAACAAGTTTTCTCATAGGAAATGTGCAAGAAATGAAATTTTCCAAAATTCGGATTTTTGTGAAAAGCTTAATTAAAAATATACTTGCAAAGTGAAAAATGTGAATTTCTATGTAGAAATGAAAGTGTTGAATAGTATAGATGATGAAGACTCATTTTTATTTAGATAGCAAGTAAATTCTAAGAACAAAATCCTAAAACACTAGGAGATGCAAAATTGGAAAAATGGATTTTTAAGAAGGACTATTGTGGAGTCACGTAATAATTAGGAGTTCTTAAAACTTTCATTATCAAAAATCATCAAGATCATGCATATATTGAACTCATTACATGTCATTCATATTAGGAATTCATTCATATTTTATCTATACATGAATCATCAACTAGAAACATTTTTATTAAATGCAAAACAATTTTTCGGAAATGGGAAAGTTACAGAACAGATCTGATCCCTCTGTTTTGTGACCTAAATGTTTTCAAAACTTGGAATTAATAATAGAAGTAGATATATCTTTCGAAGTAGATAGAGATCGATGTAAAATTTGCGAAATTCCGAGTTAAAATGACCAAGTTATGGCCTTTTTAAGTTGGAACTTCCGCAAATAGCGAGAATCACAATTTTGTTTAGTTTAGATGTATAGTTTGAACTAGTTAAGTGATGAGATTCTTATTAGGTTATTCTTATTTGGTAGGTTATCCCGAGAACGATGATACCCTACCACCTGACTATTATTACTATGAGACCGGCATACCATGGCCGAGTGAGTATCTTCCGATTTCAATTATTGCTTGTGATTGTAATAATAGTTGCACTAGCTGCTAAGTAAAGATAAAAAGAATGATTATGCATGATGGGGTTAGTTGGGAATTATAATTTTCTGCTGTTGATCTGTGAAGTTGAACTTAAAGAATATCGAAACCGGGTGATAAGTTATTGCTTGTATAAAGAGGAGCTAGAATTGATTTTCTGCGAATATTGCTTGGTCACCTAAAAGAATTAGATTAATCGATTATTAGACATTCAATATAAATTCGAATTCATTCATATCACGATGGGGATGGAGCATTAGCATTTGTTAGTTTTTCGTGATCCATAAAACAAATATGTTGGTTAATCGTGATCCATAAAACCAATTTGTTGGTTTTTCGTGATCCATAAAACGAATATGTTGGTTAATCGTGATCCATAAAATGAATTAATATTTAGTTGACCGTGAGCTTAAACGGCATCGTACCGCAGGATTCGTTAATCTGCTAACCCAGGATGGAGGGTGCAAGTCCATCCACATATGATTTCCGGCTGGTCATATGTTTGCTAAGTTCACTTGTTTAATGCATTTCACTTGATTGAGTAATCACTTGCTTGAATGTTATGTCTTAATTGCCATATAGAAGTGTTCACTCACTAAGCTAGTATAGCTTATACCCCAATAGTTTCCTATTACAGTATGAATACTTATGGCTATGCCCGAGGAGCCGAGAACATCAGGTACAGTTCTTAGATATTGAGGCGCATTTTGTTGAAGCTGGGATATAAAAGTAGTTGCAGACTTCCAATCATGTCTCCTAAATTATTGTTGAAGAATAATACAAGGGATTTTGTGAGCCTGAGCTCTCTTGACGTTGTTAACGGGGGTATGCCCCCTAGTTTATGTAATAATGCCCCCTAGTTTATGTAATAGAATAGTTCTATATGAGACGGTTATGATTTATATTCTTGTTGCTATGTATGTCTCCTTAAACTACTACGAAGCAAAGCATGGTCTTTGTATGTTGAGAGTGAGCCTTACATTTAATGTTCAAACTCATGGGAAGACTAAGGTTGCCTTACTTGAGTTTAAACATTGAGTGTGGCGGACTGTCACGTGTAGGGTACTCTTTGGGGCGTGACAACTTCCACTCCATTATTGCTTTAATTTTTTCGGGATCAATCGATATACCATCTCCTGAAACGACATGTCCTAAAAAGGATATCTTATCCAACCAAAAGTAACACTTTGATAATTTGGCATACAACTTATGTTCTCTTAATGTCCGAAGTGCCATACGGAGGTGTTCCTCATGTTCCTTTCGTGCAGTCGAGTAGACTAAAATATCATCGATGAAAACTATAACGCACTTATCCAACAAAGGCTTATAGATTTGATTCATCAGGTCCATGAAAGCGGCAGGTGCATTTATCAATCCAAAAGACATCACTAATAACTCATAATGTCCATATCGAGTCCGAAAAGCGGTCTTTGGTACATCTTCCGGTATAATCCCCTTGATTTTACATAACCTAGTTATAATAAATATTACAAATAAAATGTAGAATCATAAAAGAACTATAACAAAAATATCAGAAATCACTCCAAATTTTTTGTGATTTAAAATTTTAAGTATGAACAAATTAGAATAAAGAATTTTTATCATTAAGACTTTAAAAGTTCATAATAAAGAATAAAGAAAACTATTTAATACTTAAGAACCTAAGTTATAATGTTCAAAAAAATATTAAAACCTTCAAGTTAAATAATTTTGAGTCTATAAAAACTAAAATTCTGATCTAATCTAGTAATTTATAATTAGTAAAAAGAACTAAGTAACAAATATAAAATTAAAATTAAATTTCTAATCGAATAAAAAGTCTAGAATAAATTTATAAATAGAAATGAATTCATATGTAATTTCAAATCTTAAAAATTTATAATAAAGTCGAATTAAAGGCAATATAATTATTAATTTATCAAAATACCACCAAACAAAACTTTTAAACAAATAAAATATAATTTACAATATCAGGTATAAAAACTGAAAACTAAAAGTATTAAACTAAAGATTCAATGTATACTATCGTATTCAAAATATTTAATATTGTTAATATGTAAATTTTTATCCAAAAATATTATCAAATCAGTATTTATCATACGTGTCATTTAGATCCACAAAATTAATTTTTTTCACCAATTTATATTTTTCCTCACTCCTTACATATTTATTAGTTATAAATTTATCATCTTCTTTTTGTTTTTGTATTTCTATACATCATAACTCAATTTTTTTTTTTTTTTGCTTTGTTTCGTTTTACGTATGTGATTTGCTTTTATTTTGAACTCTATTGGACGTAAACAAGTTCTAACAAAAAGCGAAAAATTAAACACATATACACGTATCTTTAATAAAAATTCTATGTATATCATAGTGTTCAGAATATTTAATAACGCGAATATGAAACTTTTCATCTAAAAATATTACCGAATAAGTATTTAACATACGTATCACTTAAACTCGCAAAATTAATTTTTTTCACAAGTTTATATTTTTCCTCACTCTTTATATATTTATTGGTTATAAATTTATCATCTTCTTTTTATTTTTGTATTTTCATTTATCCTAACTCACTTACAATTTTTTTTTGTTTCAATTTACGTTTCTAATTTGTCTTCAATTTAAACTTCACTAGAACGTGAACAATTTCAACAAAAAGCAAAAAATTAAACACATATACACATATCTTTAATAGAAATTCTATATATATCATAATGTTCAGAATATTTAATAACGAGAATATGGAATTTTTCATCTAAAAATATTACCGAATCAATATTTATCATACGTATCACTTAGATCCAAGAAATTGATTTTTTTCATAAGTTTATATTTTACCCCCTCCTTACACAGTTGTTGATCATAAATTCATCATCTTCTCTTTATTTTTGTATTTATATCTACCCTAAAATTTAAATAATTATCAACTAAAACAATATTATAATATTTTTCTCACAAATTACGGAACCCATACGTATCACATACTAAATACACAGCTAATATTCCCTCATTTTGTGTGCAGCCATAATACATCTCGAGTTGATCAAATAATGCAACTATTTGGTAAAATTTTCACACACAAACCATCCATGCCATGCCCCCCCCAAGCAAGCTAGCACACACACACACACACTTAATACACTTAAAAATAGTACACACACACTCAAATGAAGCTGCAAATTTCTGATGGAACACATGAACAAACCGTCCCCCTATACCTTCTCTTCTTCTTCTTCTTCTTCTTCATATAAGCTCCTAAGGAGCCAACAAAGGCCATTAATATACAACCAAACCAGTATACAAACACACCCTAGTAAGCAAAAAATCACCTCTGAAAACAACTCAACACAACTCAAATTCATCTTCCATTAAAACACACATAAGCTTGGATGCAAGAACATCAAGGTAAGTTAAGCTACTTTAATTTGTTATTTGTTAAAAACTTTGGTTTAAGCTAACTCTTGATAATCTTAGGATAAAAAAAAAAAAAAAAAAAAGCAGCTCCAAAACTGCTTACAACAATATCTACAATAGCTCAAACAAGATAAGATAAGTAAACTTGAGTTACACCATCCAAAAATTATAGATTGAGGATGAGTTTTGATGATTTTAGTTGTTATATGTGTAGAAAATCTATATAAGTGCTTAGGTATGATTTAGAATGAATTTGGACATGTAAAATACACAAAATAAGCCTTGAACCAAGCTTGAAGATGAACAGTACGCTGGTTATCAAAAGTAAACATGAATTTGCAGAAATTTAAAAAATAATAATAATAATAATAATTTTAATTATTTTTTTTTATTCTAAATGGATGAATAATTACTAATAATATATATTTATTAATTTTAAGAGTGAAAATTAGTTTTATACTTTTTAGAAATTATTCTTATTAATATTAGTTATTTAGAATGTGTATGTAAATACTTTAGCATTATTAATGACATAGAAATATAATTTATTAATTCTGATTAGATAAAATAATTAATATTATTGTATTTATTAATTCTGGGTTATTATTATTTTTTAAATAATTTTTAATATAGTTTTATTAGTATAGCATTAAGATATAGATTGTATGTATATGTATTAGTAATGCAAAAAGTATAAAAAAACTAATATTATTATTTATTATGAATTTTATTATAAAATTAGTATATTTAAAAAAAACTAGAACACAAACGATGGAATGGTAATAGCATGTACCTGTTGTCCATTCTTGGAAAAATAATAATAATAAATAATTAAATAAAAAAAGAAATGGAAATCTCGAACTCCATCCCTGTAGTCCTCTTCAATGGGGAATAAATTTTTTAATAATAATAATCATTAAATAATTAAATTAATTAGCTAATTAATTAATTAATTTAAAAAATAAAAAAAAACTGGAACCTTGGACGTGAATCACGTCCCTTGTAGATGCTCTCCATCGGCGGGTGAAATTTAATAATAAATATAATAATAATAATAATAAATATAATAATAATAATAAAATTAAAAATAATAATAATAATAATTGTAATTGCTAATCTAATTTACTTATTCCCAATACAAATTACTTACGTTATAGAAGTATAACTTAAATTACTTACGTTATTAATGAAATAATATTATTATTAGTGATTTTATCATTAAAATTATTTTTTTATGTGCTATTATTGTTATCTTTAAGTTTCTACTATTTAATACAGTATTATGAAAATATTATTGAATTACTAGCAAATTACCTTATAATTAACATTATTATATTACTAGCATTATTATCATTATTGTTTATATTATTGTTCTTTATAATGAAAATAAAGTATAATATTGTAAAATACTTTTGTTATGCAAAAGAATAGAAATTTAAATAAGATAAATTTTTGAATAATATAATACCTTTTACATATCAAGAAAATTATTATGAAATATGTAAAAAGAAACACGACGACACTAAATAATAGTAAATAAATACGAGTACTATAATGAGTTGGGTAAGGAACAATATAAAAACAACAATAATAATAATAACTATAAAAATATAAGCCTACTAAATATCAATTTTTCCAATGCTCGATAGAAATAAAATTTTTAAGATCAAGACAAGCAAAATGAAATAAATATTAAATAATAATTAATTATCATAAGATCATTAAAGGACCAATACAGGTAATGGAAATTAAATTTTATATCAGGTTAGGACACCTAGTAATTATAGAAGTTTAGTACACTATTTATTTATGTTAAAAATATTTTGTCATAATAAGTGACAATGAATTGTAAAATATAATAAAACTAATATATCTTAAATAAATTATTTTACTAAGTAAAACCATAAAAGAAGAAGAAGTAAATTTCTAAAAATATGTTTAGTTTAAAATTAGCGTAAATAGTAGTATAAGTTATACCTTGACTAATCTGGTGAATATGTTATCTCAAATATCTTATTTTTAGAACTAATAGAAGAATGGATTAGTTAAATAATAAATATATGTTATTTCATTTTCATAGAAAAAATAGATCAATTTTCGAATTTCCAGTAGCATATTCCGATAGTTTAGTAAGGACCACAGATGAGTAACTTTGACTTTATCATACTATTTGTGCTTGTAATAGCTGCATTTATAATAATAATATATTAAGCCAATATGCATGTGGGATTTGGGTATATTGCATGATGTTTGGTGTATGCTTGATTGCCAAAATTACCCTATTATAAGTGATAAGTTTATTGTATGATAATTACTGTATGAAGCATGTTGATATTGTCTGTGAATTGTATGATCACCTTAAACCTGACTAAAGGCTTTTGACACCATAAAAGAAAATGATCATGCATTATGCATTTGAGCAAGTGGCAGCTTACTATGTGTTAGTATTTCGGCCCTCTAATAATGTTTGGTTGACCTAGGCTAAAAGCCATTAGATCAACGCAATGTTACCTTTGAGCTGTCGATACTATAGGAACTAAATGATAAACGAAGGACGCCGCTTATGGTATCGCTTTGAAAGGACTAACACTTAATGGAGTTTCTAAGGCGGAAAACAGGAAATGAGAGATTTAAAATATGGTTAACTTAAAGAGATAATTAAAGTGAGTATTGTTGTGTTACTATATGCTTAGTCTTTCCTTGGTAGGTAGTCCATAGCAATGTGATCCTTCAATCCCGATGAGAGGGCGTAAATCTCCATCCTGCTTTGGATTCTAGATCATCCAAGCTTGTAATGTGCATATGATTGATTGTTACATTGCATATGATTGGTAATTATACTTGTTTGTTATTGTTTGATGTGTGGTTTAGTCAGGTTATCTCACTGAGCCCGTGGTTCACTGTCATGCCCCGAGGGTATTCTAATAATAATAATCAAGAACCACTCGATTACCATTATTAGGTTACCTTCTAGGAGTGACATGATTTCCAAAAACAGGATCTTTTAGTTGCTTGGATGGAATAAACAAACATATATAAGATGTAAACTAGTAAACAACTCTTACAAACTATAATATTACAGATCATATGCTTTATAAGTCCTTACAACTATAGCTGATGATTCTAATGTACTTTAAATGCATCACAAGTCTATTACAGATATAGATATTCTAACCCTATACTAAACTTTAAACTTCTGGCTTCTAATCTCTTACCGGGACCATGCTCCTGCTAGTAATGAGCCAGGGTCGCAAAGTGAACCTGAAAGGACTGTGGGAGTGTGAGCCATAACACGAGCTCAGTGAATAACCAAAACTTATTACATATAACATACAGGTTATTTAACAATCATATGAAATGCATTAATCACACAAATGAACATTACAAGCTTGGATAACCCGGAATCTAAACAGGATGGAGATTTACGCCCTCCCTGTAAGCCCATAGATTTTTCGATAATATTAGCAAATCCTAAGAACCGGAAGTTGAAACGAAACCCTAAAATTAACCTAGTTCTATGTTTAGTCTAGTGAATCTAGATCCGGCAATCCCGTGTTCTTAAACCCTAGAAAACGAAATTGAAATAATTGTGGAAAATGGTTCGTAATAATATAGGGAAGCCTAAAAATATCAGATTCAAATTTTTCTAGTGTCTTTCGGATCCGATCGAGATCAGTTTTCGAAAACCGTGCCCCGGAGCACCGGATGGCAAAATTATTCCGACAACACCAATAGATTCGTAAAAATATAAGGTTTTCAAAAATATCAGTTTTAGAATTTTTCGGTATCTAAAAATAATAGATATAGGCCTTTTACGTGTATTTTCCTTACTACCGGTATTTTAATTTTCTAATCTACTATTCATAGTACTTTTCTACTATTCATTACTATTCACCTATCTCTACTTTTTCTTACACTCTACCATACCTACATCTTACAATTTACCTTCCCCATACAACTTTAATCACATCACACTTTACACATTACTTCTTTTATTACAAAACAAACAAAACAAATCAATTCCCACCACCCCCCCATCCTCCCCCCCCCCCCCCCCCCCCATACAAGCAAAACCGGCGCCTCTCTTCCCCCCATGCATCACAATTTATTTTCTTTTCCATTTTATTTAATTACATCTAATTTCCACTCCAAAAATCTATAAATACCCCCTTCCTCTTCCATTCTTTCACACAACAAAAATTCATACTAAAACTCTCTCAAAATCACTCCACAAAAACACTCTCCCAAAATCTCTCTCAAATTCCCTCTTTTCTTTAGAAAAATCAAGTTTCACATAATACTACCACCCATTCCTTTCTTCTTCAAACTTTAGGTAAAAGTTTCTCATATTCTCTCATGTTCATATAACTTAACATGAGTTTAGTGTATGTTTCTTAGACTCAATGAGTTAAAGAAACAACAATTTATTCATGTTTTGTTTTTGTTCATGTTCTTATTTTCTTTATGATACTATTATGTTATTATTGTTTCTAACCTAACTTATATAAGTATTATGTATATTATGTATATATATTTATTTATAGCATATAAGCTCACTTGTTATTTATTTATTTTTAAGTCTTGGAACTTATTTATTTACTTGTTTTATGCAATATTAAGACTAGTCTTTCTAGTCTTAGACTTGTCCATATCAAGTCAAAACAATTTTATTTCCTTGCTTTTCTTTTCTTTTGAGGACTAGTCCATTCTTAGTCCCGGGATACCTTGATGAAGCTAAGGTTCCCAATACTTGACTTTATTTTTATGCTCTTATTTTATTTATGTAGCTTTTATGTTATATATATTCATGCATGAATATGTTGTTATTGTCTCAATCATAATAGAAATGAGTTTTCTTAAAATAAGAATAAGAACTCTTTTTAAATATAAACTTTGTCACATAAGAAGTTATTTTCCTTAAAGGTTTGAAATTTATCTTAAACAAATATTCTTCTAAAGTTAGATAAGCTAGCTCAAGTTTTAGTAATAATATGTAGTTTTCACCAAGAAATACATAAAGTAAAGTTATTATAAATTCTCTTTTCAAAGAAATAAGGAAGTTTCTTTAGACCTAAACAAAGGGTTTCTTAAAAATTCAATTGTCAAAGTTTTCAACCAACACTAAAGTCTAAGATAAGTTTTCCAAAATTTACTTATAAGATAATTTCTTTTAAAAGTGGAACTAACCATAAAGTATTTAGAAAGACTTTGTTTTCTAAAACGCTAGAAATAAATTTATGGAAATCTTGAAAGATTAAAATAACTTTTTGAAGGAATGGAGTTAAAAGGAGGAAATACTCATTTATGATAATTTAGGGAATTTTTCAAAAAAATAAAATTCTTTTCAAGCCTTAAGCTTATCTCACTTTCAAGACATTTGTTTTACCAAACCATTGTTGAGACAACACCAAATTCATGCATATAGTATAAGATTATACATATATGCATATACATAAATTCAAGGGATTTTTCAATCATACTATATATCTATATTTTTGTACAGAAGCCGTTGAGTGAAGTAAAGTTTGAAAACTCTAGTTTTAAAGGTTGGAAACTTCGTATCAAATCTGTACGCTGCTATTCCGAGACCCAAATAACTTCTTTTGATGAAAATAACCTTAGAAATAGATAGATCTTTTCGAGTAGGTAGAAATCGGTATATAATATGCGAAATTCCGAGTTAAAATGAGCAAGTTATGGCCATTTTAAGTTGGAATTCCCATCCCATACGATTTTTACGAATTCTTTAAGAGAGAAGTATACAATTTGAATAGATCTTGGATGAAATACTCATGTTGGGTATTTCTGTTGTTTAGGTGTCGAGGATCACGACCTTATCTTCCCCAAGGATTACTTCGACTCCTAAAGCGCTATAGACGAGTGAGTTTCCTTTACGCTTATGTATTCGCGCATGTGCTTGTAGAATAGAGCACTAGATGTAGGAAAAGATAAAATTGATATGCATGTGGGACATTATGGGAATTATGTATGTGATTCATTGTGTGCGATCAATGAACGATAAGTATATCGGAACCCGATTTGTGATTGATATAAATGTTTCCATGTATGTATTGTTATGTGTGCAAATATTGTTTGATCGCTTTAAATGATTTAATGCCATATTGAAATCCCCATATAATAAATTGCTCATGCATATCACTTAGAATATCATTTCGAAGTTTTGCTACCACTCCTCAGTGTGGGACCGGAAAGGTAAGCTGCCTAGCTACATCTTGAGGGTTAGGACGTACGGGGAATACGGCCTCAAGGTGTAGCCGAGCCGGATCGATCGCTTTGGGCATGGAAGGCCCGGGGACTAGTAGTACGGTTTGTTGGAACCCCAAGACGCACGCAAACTTGAGGAGGTTGTTCGGGACCCAGTTCAAAGCATTCCCTAACCACCAATGGAGGGGTAAATCCATCAAACATACGAAACTGGATAGTCGTATGTAATGTTTGATCATATAGTTGTTGCATTCATATGCTTGATTAATAAACTTGTTTGATTGTTCTTATGAGTACCATTGCGTAAGGAATATCTCACTAAGCTAGTCATGCTTATACTCCTATAGATTTTTGATATTGCAGGGTTGCCTTTTTGCACCCGAGACCATCTTGATTTCCCCGGGTAGTATCCTCATTTTGAGAAGCTTTTGGAGGCAATCTATTTTGAAGTTATAGAGTAGATTTCTTCTAAAATCTTCTAGCTTAGTTATATTATATTTAGAACCATGTTATTATGAATTATTGGGGGAATGCCCCTTAGAAGCTGTAAGACTTTTATTTCAATGAAATATATATTAAGTATTATTTTGCGTGTTCCGCTGCCAATGGCTTAAAATGCATTACTCCACCGGTCTCCCTTTGTTGTGAATGTACGCCTTGTACCGATATGGAAGCTTTCGAGTGACTGAGGTAGTCATTCTTAAGTTTTAATATTACGTATGGTGGGCTGTCACATTTAGGGTACCCGCTAGGGCGTGACACTCCCATCGGGGTTGAAGGATCACAATCTATGGTCCACCTACTCAGGAGAGACTTAAGCTTTCAGGAAGTAATAATGTCCAATTTAATTATCTCTTTAAGCTTATCATGTTTCATTATTTATTTCCTGTTTAGCTTTAGAAACTCCACTAAGTGTTAGTTATTCCTATGTAATACCATAAGCGGCGTCCTTCGTTTACCATGTAGTTCCTATGGTATTAACAGAACAAAAGTAATCTTGCAATTAACTAATAGCTTTCTGGCCTAGATAATTCAAGCATTACCAGAGATCCGAGAAACTAACACGTAGTAGGCTACCACTTACTCCAATGCTTTTTATGCATAGTATGTAATGCATGATTATTTTCCATTATGGTACCAGTAGTTTTTAATCAATTTAAAGGTGATGAAGCAATACAGACACTCAATTAGATACTACATATATTATCAAGATACATGCATTTGTGTTATCATTTATTTTAGAGTGACATGGCAATCAATGGAATACAATACACAACTTTCATATTTCAAACAGATCACCAATTTTTATTATCTTTTTATTTAAGGTTCACTACTAGTACAAGCACAACCAATGTAATAAGACTGAGTCACTCACCTGCCCATCTTATTTAATCGTAGTAATCTTCAGGTAGGTCCTCCCTAATACCCGAGTCACCTATTAAGATAAATAATATAATCATTAAAATTTCTAGACTATACAATCTAGTTTCTATGAATATTTAAGTGTTCTACTGGGTTGTTGGGTTTCTGTTTTATTCTTAACTAGTTCTTTCGAAATAACCCTAAGTTCTAATTCATGGTATTCACAGTTTTATTTTATTAATTCTGGTTGGATCTTTGAATCTGTTGATTGGGTATTTGGAAAGTTTAACAACTCAGTTAATTCATTTTTATTGTCCAAAACTATTAATTTTCTTTTTAATTTACTTAATAAATTTTTCTTATAGAGTATAGGTATTCCTATACTCGTAATTTTAGATTATCTAAATTTCCATTGTTATCCATTCCTTTTTAAATATGTACGTAGTATTTACTAAACTCCATATTATATATAGATATATATATGTGTGTATATTTTCCAATAAATTAGTTAAATATTATATTTATGAAAATATACTTACTAATAAAAGGATTTATAAATTTTATTATAATTATTTTCGAAAATTTCTCCTTTTACCGTAAATAATAAGAATATTAATAATTTTTAGCAAAAGTAATACTAAAAATAATTATAACATCAATAATAATAATAATAATAATAATAATAATAATAATAATAATAATAATAATAATAATAATAATAATAATAATAATAATAATTTCCGAAATAGATTAGATAGAATAATTATATTCCATCACATTTGTAATTATACTAATTGTCTTATTCATATTATTACTAAAATAATTTTAGTCTTATATTCATATTTATTATTATTTCAGAAATAATATTTTCGAAATTATAAAAATTCTTTTGATGATATTAAGAATATTAATAATTATAATTAGAAACTTATTATGCGGAAATTACTTAACAAAGTAATTTATATTTCTAAAAATTCTTTTTGGTTTAATAATAATAGATTAAATATTTAAACATCACATATTTAATAAGGTCAGAAAAATAATTTTATTTTTAAATTTAAATAAATAAATTTCTGATTTAATATTATTATACTATAATATTATTATTACTATTCCCCGAAAAATAAATAAATGCAGAAATAATAATAAAAATTCTAAAATTACTTATATTATTATTTATTATATAATTATATTTACTTAGTTTCGTTTTTCTCTTTTTTTTTTTTAAACTGGCCGAGAGGTTCACGGGTTAAACACGCCCGTGTACCCAACCCGTGCTCATTGAGGAGCACTGTTCATCTTCTTCCCCGATGAGCCGCGGCCATTTCCAATCAATCTCGACGTTAGAACATCGGGATTTTGGATCCTATAGACTCCTAGGAACCTAATCTACTTAAATATGTAAGAAAAACAACATAACAACAACATGTTACCCACGAATTTGGATCATCAAGCTCGGTTAGGGTTTGGGAAAATCACCTTCGTTGTGACCTCTCGGTGAAATCCGAAGCTTCTAGTGGCCTTGGTTAGCTTCCTAAGATGTTTAAGAGTCAATCTCAATCCTTAGAACTGAAAGAAAACTCGCGGAATGGAATCACTTACCTCAAGCTCGTTTTTCATGCGTTTTTCTAGGTTTTTGTTCGAATTTTCGAACTGGGTTGATGCGAGCATTTAAAAATCTATTTCTGGGTTGGTTCGACTCCTAATAAGATGTAGATGGATTCTGGAAAGTTTGAGAAGGTTTGGAATTCGTTTGCTTGTCCATCCGAGTCTCTAGCATATATATATATATATATATAAGAAAAGGTAGAGGTTTGGCTGCTCGTTTTTCCTTCGTTTTAGAAATGAATTGCTCGTGTTTGTTGTTGTTGAAGTAGTTTGTTCTATTGTCATTAATGCAAGGGTGATTTGTCATGTTTACATTGGCTTAGGAGAGGATTGGGATTGACTTTGGTGCATCTTGTTGAGGAAATTTCGGTTCATCAAATTTTAGAAGATCACAGCCCTTAAAACGAATTAGAGACGTCTCCTGCAAGTTGAAATTATATATATATTAATTATATATTAGTTAGATATTATTTAGTTAAGTTTTCGGGTAGTTTATTACATTATTAGGGTATATTTTAGCTTATATATGTAAATATATAAGTACAAAGGTCTTAAGTGAATCCTACAAGGTGTTTAGTTTAACAAAAAGTACAAAATTTAGGTTTTAATAATACGTATTTATTTGTTTAAGAAAAGTTTATCCTACGCGATTTAGGTTTTATAAGTTTTCGGTCAATTTTCGTTTCAGGCTCCAAGAGCTTTAGAAAACCCTAATTCGAATATTGGTATGATTCAATTCTGTATTTGAGGTCTAGATCTCAAGTTATACATCAGTTTATGTTTTTATTAGGTATTTATAATCCTAACCGTTTATCTTAAGATCACAATTTTCTAACTAAAACCCTATCGAGTCGTTTACTTAATATTACTACTAATATATAGGCTAAATTAGCTATATGTATTAGATTTGATACTCACTATGAAATCTTATCAATGTAGTTTATTACTACTAGAACTCTCAAATTTTAGGGTTCCAACAAATATAGTTCATTACTATACCTTGTTTTAATTCCCGGTCTCTATTGAATACTAAGGTAATCACTTAATATCCATATTTAGGTTTTCCTATATAATCTGTCTATTTGACAAGGATTCGGGTTTAGGATTTGAAGTTTCCTTTGATCACAACCTGAATTATTAACTCGGAATACGAAATCTTGTTTTTGGAATCAATTGGGGTCAAAGAAGTCCTTTTATAAAGTTTATAAGTCCCAAACCGTTCAAATTTAAAGTATCTATCTAAACTAGAGTTTCTAATTAACTCCTAGGGTTACTAGTCAACTCATAATTTCTAATCTAGGGTCGTATCGTATGGTGAAAGTTTTCGGGGTTTACATTTTCTCCCCCCCTAAAAATAAGCTTTGTCCTCAAAGCTTGAGAGCGTACCTGGATTTTTGAACAGCTGTGGATAATTCTTCTTGATTTCTTCTTCCAACTCCCATGTTACTTCTTCAGTCCAAGGATCCCATAGCACTTTGACGTAGTGGATCTCTTTATTTCTGAGAACTTGTATCTTCTTTTCTAGGATTCTGATAGGGTGCTTTTCATAGGTCAGATTTTCTTTCATATCAATCGGTTCCAGCTCAACAACCTTATCTGGATTTGGTACATACTTCCTCAGTACCAATACATGAAAAACATTATGTATACCAGATAGTTTGGGTGGCAATGCAAGGCGATATGCCAGATTTCCCACTCGTTCCAGTATTTCAAATGGTCCTATATATCTAGGACTTAGCTTTCCCTTTACTTGTCTGCTATGAAGACTTTTGATTGGACTTACTTTCAGGTAAACATGTTCGCCTTCTTGAAATTCCAATTCTCGTCTCTTCAAATCTGCCCAACTTTTCTGTCTATCTTGGTTCTTTCATCCTTCTTTTTATCGCTGAAACTTTGTTAATTGTTTCTTGAATCAGCTCGAGTCCAACTAATACTCTTTCCAGATTATCCCAGAATAATGGAGATCGACACTTCCTACCATATAAAGCTTCATAAGGTGGCATCCCTATACTCGAATGGTAGCTATTATTATATGCAAATTCCACCAGTGGTAAATGTTGATCCCAATTTCCTTTAAATTCCAAGATACATGATCTCAACATATCTTCCATTGTCTAAATTGTTCTTTCTGTTTGTCCATCGATCTGGGGATGATAGGCAGTACTAAACTTCAATTGAGTTCCTAATGCTTTTTGTAATCCTTGCCAGAACCTAGAAACAAACTGTGGATCTCGATCTGACACTATATTAGCTGGTATCCCATGTAATCGCACAATTTCCTTTAAATACAACTGGGCCAACTTCTCTAAGGGATAGGTCATATTGATTGGCAAGAAATGGGCTGATTTAATGAGTCTATCCACAATAACCCAAATAGCATCATAACCTGCACTTGTCTTAGGTAACGAACATACAAAATCCATAGATATTTGATCCCATTTCCATTCTGGAATAGGCAATGGTTTTAACAGTCCTCCTGGTTTTTGATGTTTCGCTTTTACTCTGTGACATATCTCGCATCTGGCCACAAATTGGGCAATATCATTTTTCATTCCATTCCACCAATATGCATTCCTCAGTTCTTAATAGGTCTTGGTTTTGCCTGGGTGTACGGTATATCCAGAATAGTGTGCCTCATTCATTATCTCTTTCATCAAAAAACTTTCATCATGTGGTACACACAATCTTTTATTCATCTTTAATACTCCATTCTCGTCTATATGAAAATCCTTATATTTCCCTTGTGATGTTCTTTTGATGATTGTCTGAAATTCTTCATCCTTTCTTTGAGCCTCTTTTATTCGTTGCAGTAAAGTGGGTTCCAGGTTTAAACTGCCCAGTTTTGTTTCCAGACCTTGTATTGTAAATTCCAATTTTAAATTTTCGAATTCTCTGATGAGTTCTTTCTGTTCCGTCAACATTGAGGCTACTTCTCCATAATTTTTATGGCTTAAAGCATCAGCTACCGCATTTACCTTGCCAGGATGGTATTTAATCTTTAATTAATTCCAACCATCTATGTTGCCTCATGTTCAATTCCTTCTGGGTGAATATATATTTCAAGCTCTGATGATCTGTATATATTTTACACTTCTGCCCATACAAATAATGACGCCAAATTTTGAGTGCAAAGACAATAGCAGCTAATTCTAGATCATGAGTAGGATAATTCATCTGATGGGGTTTTAACTGCCTAGAAGCATAGGCTATCACTTTTCCATTCTGCATTAATACACATCCCAAACCATTTCTGGATGCATCACTATAAATAGTGTAAGGATCCTGGTCATTGGGCAGAACTAATATTGGTACAGAAACCAGTCTCTTTTTCAACTCCTGAAAACTCCATTCACGTTTCTCATTCCACTCAAATTTTTCATTCTTCTTAGTTAATTGTGTCAGTGGTCGTGCAATTCTCGAAAAATCTTGTACAAATTTCCGATAATATCCTGCCAATCCTAAAAAGCTTCTTACTTCCGTAACAGTTCCAGGTCTTTTCCATTCCACAATAGGCTTAATCTTAGCAAGATCAATAGAGATTCCATCTCCTGACACAATGTGTCCTAAAAAGGATATACTTTTGAGCCAAAACTCACATTTAGACAACTTGGCATAAAGCTGATTGCTTTGTAATATTGCAGCACGGTTCTTAAATGTTCATCATGTTGCTCCTCTGTAACCGAGTATACTAATATGTCATCTATGAAGACAATCACACAAACGTCCAATAAAGGTTTAAAAATGCGGTTCATCAAGTCCATGAAAACAGCAGGTGCATTCGTCAATCCAAAAGGCATAACTAGGAATTCATAATGACCATACCTAGTCCGGAATGCTGTTTTTGGTATATCTTCTGCCTTGATTCGGATTTGATGATAACCAGATTTCAAATCAATTCGAGAAAACACCTTTGCTCCCTTTAATTGATCGAAAAGATCGTCAATTCGGGGCAAAGGGTATCTGTTCTTAATAGTTACTCGGTTTAATTCTCTGTAATCAATACAGAGTCTCATTGAACCGTCTTTCTTCTTGACAAACAATACTGGTGCTCCCCATGGTGATACACTTGGTCTGATAAACCCTTTATCCATCAATTCTTGTAATTGCACCTTTAGTTCTTCAATTCTACTGGTGCCATGCGATATGGAGCTTTTGATACCGGTTCTGTTCCAGGTATCAAATCAATTGAAAACTCCACTTCTCTATGTGGGGGTAATCCTGGTAATTCATCAGGAAATACTTCTGGATAGTCACATACTGTCCTGATAGTATGAACATTTGTCTTTTTGGATTCGTCCTCATTTGTCTCATGGATACCTCCATTCGATTCCATATCTATTTCATTTTCACCTTCTATGGTCATTATCCGACCTTCGACTTTCTTGAGGACTTCCCCTTTAAATTCTTTTCTTTCTCCTTGGTTATTCATAAAAGATATTGTCTTAAGACGACAATCGACTTTTGCCTTTACAGTAGTCAACCATGTCATACCTAAGATAACATCATATTTTTTGATGTCTACCAAGATTAAGTTAGCAAAGGATTTTTGTCCCCCAATTTCTAATGGATATCCCTTCATTATTTCACGAGCCATCACTAAATCTCCCATGGGTGTAGTAACTCCTAGTTCCTTAGTCATGATCTCAATGGAATATTCCAATCTTCTTGCTAATCTAGTATTGATAAAAGAATGTGTTGCTCCCGTATCAAATAAACCATAAGCAGGTTGACCTTTCAATTGGATTGTTCCTATTTATTAAACACAGGTTATTATTCTCTACAAGAATGTTTGTTTATCCAAGTAGGGTTATACCGACTAAACTACTTAAATAAATAAATTAATTATCAGATTAAGTACCTGCAATGAGACCGTAGTCGTCTGGATCAGCTTCATCCCACACATTTTCTTCATCCTCCTCTTCTATTTCTACTTCCTCAATTGGGGTTCCCTGCATAGCATATACCCTTGCTGCTGTCATGGCTTTGCTAGTATTAGCATTCCCATTTTTGGGTCCAGTTGTGTTGGCAATGCCTTTAGGGTTGGAAGATCCAGCAACTGCGTTCACTCGTTGTGGACAATGAGTTGATATATGTCCAATCTTCTTACAAATGAAACAGGTTGCACTATTTTTCTTTGGGCATGTAAAAACCATATGTCCACTTTCACCACAGTAATAACATTTTTGTTGTAGATGTGGACAATTCCTCGGGTAATGAGCTCCCTTGCATTTCCAGCACGAACATCATTCCTTTCAACATTCCTATTTTTCACATTTCCCATAGGTTTAAAGAATCTCTTTTTCTTAGGAACAAAACTTGTCCCTGTCTCCTCAAATGTTCTTTTACCAAATGTCAACCCCCGTTTTCTATATCTTTCCACTTCATATTTCTTGGCACGTTCAATGGTTTTGGCTTTTTCAACCATGGCTGCAAAATTGGAAATTTCAAACTCGGCTAGTCTCCTTTGAAAATTAGGTTCTAATCCTGCCATGAAGGTTTGCCTCTTTAATTCATCACTGTCTCTGTAAGCATCGGGTGCAAATTGAAGCAACCGATTGAATTCGTGCTCATATTCATCAATTGTCTTATTGCCTTGTGTTAGATTCATCAGGTCAGTACTATACTTGGCCTTTAAATTGCTGGGAAAATATTCTTTTAGAAATTCCTGTTTAAACGTTTCCCAACTGATGGGTTGAGGCAATATCCTTTGTTTAGAGTTCCACCACAATCTTGCTCTCAACCGGAGCAAATAAGTTCCATATGGTACTCTTAAGGCTTCTGGTACTTGAAAAACATCAAGAGATCGTTCAATCTGAGCTAGCCAGTCTTCAGCTTCTTCGGGCTTCCCAGGTAATCCTTCAAAATACCGATTGCATTTGATAAATTCAGGCAATAAATTTCTTTGAGGACGCAATGGTGGTGGCGGTGGTAATTCTAGTTCATATCTCATTGGTCCTTGTACCTCAGCCGCCGATTCATTTGGATTTACCGGTCCATTTTCTTGAAATCGAGCAGGTGTAGTATATCTTTCATTCCTCCCAGTGTTCACAGGAGGAGCTTCTGGTACTCCAGTTGGAGGTACCGCATGTGTAACTCGCATATTCTGTAGAGCTTGCAGGATTAACACATTTTGTTGTTGCAGGTTTTCAACACATCCTCCAATTGATTCTGAGGTGGTGGAGGAGCATTTGTTGATGGATTTTCAGATATTCTTATATTTCTACCCCTGCCTCTTCCTCTTGGCATTCTAGTATCATAAAACATATTACTTGAGTTAATTTTAAAACTCATACTCAAAGAAAGATTACAAGTAATCATACATATTTCACATCCATATTTCATAATCAAAACACTCATAATATTATATAGTTAGTGCTTTATATACAATCCAAAATTTGCACTAACACTAGTTCTATTTTCTCCACAACTACTTCAAGGTTATCATGCTTCATACTACATAACCTATTATACTCATATGACAGTAAGTTCATCAAAACAGTACATTAGTTATATTATCTATCAAAGCATCTATCAAGGCTAATCTATGGGCTAGGGTACAGAGGTCCCTTGCCCTTTTCCCGAGGGCCCAACTGTGGATAGTGATCCTCCTCCTCTGAACTACTATCATCACTCTCAATTCTCTCTTTACCCCCTGGCGGTGCTAAAGTCAGATTGGTATCCATCATCCGGATACCTTTAGAAGCAGGTTTCTCCATAATGCCAGAAGGTGTCACATCTTCCTCAATCCATCCCCCATGAGTAGTCCCAGTCCAATGAGCATAATTATAGTTGGAGACAAATTTTTCCGCTTCCCTCCTTCTCTTTTTACCTTCTTTTTCATCTATCATAGCTGTAGTCACACTTTGCATAACCACTGTGGTCTGCATTGCTGCTTGTCTTCTTTTGCCAGCTGATCTCCTGATGGAATGGGTCTCATCTTCATCTTCTGGTATGATAGGGGGCCTGTTTGTCAAAACACTTCTGGGGAAATGGCTTCTGATCACATGTGTCAGCATCCACTCATCATCAGGAGCAGTATCCTCTCGAACTAAGGCATGATCATACCTGATATCATGTGCATATACCCAATCACCTCCAATAGGAATCCAGATCCTAAAGTCTGGAAGATTGGGCCTCACTGATCGGGCTGACACAATGAAGGCTATATTATCAATCTCTATGCCTCCACCCTTCTGGATGATCAATCTCTCAAACCTGTAGATGGTCTCTACTGCTGTGCCATTATTTGGAAAAGTTCTTTCCACTAGAAATAACCAAGTCTTCAACAGGGGTTGTAAACCTTTCTTCCAAGCACTGAAAATTTCATCCAAGGTTTTTGTAATGCCAGACAATGCCAAATCTTCCACTAAGACTCGAAGTCGGCGCCTATAATCAGTAAGGGTTTCCTCCTCCATCATGCTAAAGATTTGCCATTTAATATGACAAACTGCGGGATTGGTCTGCACATAATAAAATTTGTATGATTAACAATCACACAGATTTTATTCCTAATTGTGCATCTAATCCTACTAATAACTACCCCACTAACTCAAATGAATCTAGTTGCATCTAATTTGGTATTTTTAGTTGCACATTTACTAATTCATTTTCTTACATATATTTGTTTTTCCTATACCAGCAACCAGGCTTTGATACCAACTTAAATCTGTCATGCCCCGAGGGTATTCTAATAATAATAATTAAGAACCACTCGATTACCATTATTAGGTTACCTTCTAGGAGTGACATGATTTCCAAAAACAGGATCTTTTAGTTGCTTGGATGGCATAAACAAACATATATAAGATGTAAACTAGTAAACAACTCTTACAAACTATAATATTACAGATCATATGCTTTATAAGTCCTTACAACTATAGCTGATGATTCTAATGTACTTTAAACGCATCACAAGTCTATTACAGATATAGATATTCTGACCCTATACTAAACTTTAAACTTCTGGCTTCTAATCTCTTACCAGGATCATGCTCCTACTAGTAATGAGCCAGGGTCGCAAAGTGAACCTGAAAAGACTGTGGAAGTGTGACCTATAACACGAGCTCAGTGAATAACCAGAACTTATTACATATAACATACAGGTTATTTAACAATCATATGAAATGCATCAATCACACAAATGAACATTACAAGCTTGGATAACCCGGAATCCAAACAGGATGGAGATTTACGCCCTCCCATCGGGGTTGAAGGATCACAATCTATGGTCCACCTACCCAGGAGAGACTTAAGCTTTTAGGAAGTAATAATGTCCAATTTAATTATCTCTTTAAGCTTATCATGTTTCATTATTTATTTCCTGTTTAGCTTTAGAAACTCCACTAAGTGTTAGTTATTCCTATGTAATACCATAAGCGGCGTCCTTCGTTTACCATGTAGTTCCTATGGTATTAACAGAACAAAAGTAATCTTGCAATTAACTAATAGCTCTCTGGCCTAGATAATTCAAGCATTACCAGAGATCCGAGAAACTAACACGTAGTAGGCTACCACTTACTCCAATGCTTTTTATGCATAGTATGTAATGCATGATTATTTTCCATTATGGTACCAGTAGTTTTTAATCAATTTAAAGGTGATGAAGCAATACAGACACTCAATTAGATACTACATATATTATCAAGATACATGCATTTATGTTATCATTTATTTTAGAGTGACATGGCAATCAATGGAATACAATACACAACTTTCATATTTCAAACAGATCACCAATTTTCATTATCTTTTTATTTAAGGTTCACTACTAGTACAAGCATAACCAATGTAATAAGACTGAGTCACTCACCTGCCCATCCTATTTAATCGTAGTAATCTTCAGGTAGGTCCTCCCCAATACCCGAGTCACCTATTAAGATAAATAATATAATCATTAAAATTTCTAGACTATACAATCTAGTTTCTATGAATATTTAAGTGTTCTACTGGGTTGTTGGGTTTCTGTTTTATTCTTAACTAGTTCCTTCGAAATAACCCTAAGTTCTAATTCATGGTATTCATAGTTTTATTTTATTAATTCTGGTTAGATCTTTGAATCTGTTGATTGGGTATTTGGAAAGTTTAACAACTCAGTTAATTCATTTTTATTGTCCAAAACTATTAATTTTCTTTTTAATTTACTTAATAAATTTTTCTTATAGAGTATAGGTATTCCTATACTCGTAATTTTAGATTATCTAAATTTCCATTGTTATCTATTCCTTTTTAAATATGTACGTAGTATTTACTAAACTCCATATTATATATAGATATATATATGTATATTTTCCTATAAATTAGTTAAATATTATATTTATGAAAATATACTTACTAATAAAAGGATTTATAAATTTTATTATAATTATTTTCGAAAATTTCTTCTTTTACCGTAAATAATAAGAATATGAATAATTTTTATCAAAAGTAATACTAAAAATAATTATAACATCAATAATACTAATAATAATGATAACAATAATAATAATAATAATAATAATAATAATAATAATAATAATAATAATTTCTGAAATAGATTAGATAGAATAATTATATTCCATCACATTTGTAATTATACTAATTGTCATATTCATATTATTACTAAAATAATTTTAGTCTTATATTCATATTTATTATTATTTCAGAAATAATATTTTCGAAATTATAAAAATTCTTTTGATAATATTAAGAATATTAATAATTATAATTAGAAACTTATCATGCGGAAATTACTTAACAAAGTAATTTATATTTCTAAAAATTCTTTTTGGTTTAATAATAATAGATTAAATATTTAAACATCACATATTTAATAAGGTCAGAAAAATAATTTTATTTTTAAATTTAAATAAATAAATTTCTGATTTAATATTATTATATTATAATATTATTATTACTATTCCCCGAAAAATAAATAAATGCAGAAATAATAATAAAAATTCTAAAATTACTTATATTATTATTTATTATATAATTATATTTACTTAGTTTCGTTTTTCTCTTTTTTTTTTTTAAACTGGCCGAGAGGTACATGGGTTAAACACGCCCGTGTACCCAGCCCGTGCTCATCGGAGAGCACTGTTCATCTTCTTCCCCGATGAGCCGCGGCCATTTCCGATCAATCCCAAAGTTAGAACGTCGGGATTTTGGATCCTATAGACTCCTAGGAACCTAATCTACTTAAATATGTAAGAAAAACAACATAACAACAACACGTTACCCACGAATTTGGATCATCAAGCTCGGTTAGGGTTTGGGAAAATCACCTTCGTTGTGACCTCTCGGTGAAATCCGAAGCTTCTAGTGGCCTTAGTTAGCTTCCTAAGATGTTTAAGAGTCAATCTCAATCCTTAGAACTGAAAGAAAACTCGCGGAATGGAATCACTTACGTCAAGCTCGTTTTTCATGCGTTTTTCTAGGTTTTTGTTCGAATTTTCGAACTGGGTTGATACGAGCATTTAAAAATCGATTTCTGGGTTGGTTCGACTCCTAATAAGATGTAGATGGATTCTGGAAAGTTTGAGAAGGTTTGGAATTCGTTTGCTTGTCCATCCGAGTCTCTAGCATATATATATATATATATATATAAAAGAAAAGGTAGAGGTTTGGCTGCTCGTTTTTCCTTCATTTTAGAAATGAATTGCTCGTGTTTGTTGTTGTTGAAGTAGTTTGTTCTATTGTCATTAATGCAAGGGTGATTTGTCATGTTTACATTGGCTTAGGAGAGGATTGGGATTGACTTTGGTGCATCTTGTTGAGGAAATTTCGGTTCATCAAATTTTAGAAGATCACAGCCCTTAAAACGAATTAGAGACGTCTCCTGCAAGTTGAAATTATATATATATTAATTATATATTAGTTAGATATTATTTAGTTAAGTTTTCGGGTAGTTTATTACATTATTAGGGTATATTTTAGCTTATATATGTAAATATATAAGTACAAAGGTCTTAAGTGAATCCTACAAGGTGTTTAGTTTAACAAAAAGTACAAATTTAGGTTTTAATAATACGTATTTATTTGTTTAAGAAAAGTTTATCCTGCGCGATTTAGGTTTTATAAGTTTTTCGAGTCAATTTTCGTTTCAGGCTCCAAAGCTTTAGAAAACCCTAATTCGAATATTGGTATGATTCAATTCTGTATTTGAGGTTTAGATCTCAAGTTATACATCAGTTTATGTTTTTATTAGGTATTTATAATCCTAACCGTTCATCTTAAGATCACAATTTTCTAACTAAAACCCTATCGAGTCGTTTACTTAATATTACCACTAATATATAGGCTAAATTAGCTATATGTATTAGATTTTGATACTCACTATGAAATCTTATCAATGTAGTTTATTACTGACTAGAACTCTCAAATTTTAAGGTTCCAACCCAAATATAGGTTCATTACTATACCTTGTTTTAATTCCCGGTCTCTATTGAATACTAAGGTAATCACTTAATATCCATATTTAGGTTTTCCTATATAATCTGTCTATTTGACAAGGATTCGGGTTTAGGATTTGAAGTTTCCTTTGATCACAACCTGAATTATTAACTCGGAATACGAAATCTTGTTTTTGGAATCAATTGGGGTCAAAGAAGTCCTTTTATAAAGTTTATAAGTCCCAAACCGTTCAAATTTAAATTATCTATCTAAACTAGAGTTTCTAATTAACTCCTAGGGTTACTAGTCAACTCATAATTTCTAATCTAGGGTCGTATCGTATAGTGGAAGTTTTCGGGGTTTACATTCACTCACCCCCAACAGTTTCTGTGCAGGTATAACGCTAATTGGGTTTGGGATAGGGATGTGTGAAGAGTGCTTCTCCATCAGACTATAGTGAAGCTAGATACATAAGTGGCATTGAACTTAGAATGTAAAATTTATTATTTGTATAAACAAATGAGACTTTATATTTTGTAAGTTAGAACTCAATTTCATCATTTGGTAAGGGATACCGATTCTCTACGGTATTGGTAGAGAGTTGACAATCGAATTTCATAGTTGAAATCCAGTAATATAATATATCATCTATATAATAGACATTGATAAATAAATATAGTCTTGTAAACCCTGACTTACAAGACGGCTCTCATATAACGGTTGCACACATGGTATGATAGCTTTAGATTAATCTTACTAGGCCCTTTTTAAGGCGTGAGATCCAGCCTTACTCGTAACTGATGGTATCCAGACCTCAAGTCGATACGTGAAAACACACTTGCTCCTTGCAACTGATTAAAAAGGTCATCAATCTAGGGTAATGGATACTTATTCTTGATTGTAACCTTATTCAACTCCCAGTAATCAATACATAGCCTCATAGACCCATCCTTTTTCTTAACGAACAAGACTGGTGCTCCCCATGGTGATACACTTAGGCGAATAAATCCTTGATCCAAAAGCTCTTGTAATTGCTTCTTGAGTTCCTTCAACTCTACTGGTGCCATGCAGTATGGATCTTTCGATATTGGCTCGGTATTTGGCATCAAGATAATCTCAAAATCGATCTTCCTCTTTGGTGGCAATCCAGGTAATTCCTTAGGAAAAACATCAGGAAACTCATTGACTATAGGTATATCCTCCACCTTTGGTCCTTCGCTTTCTTCTTCTACAGCATTGATTTTCGGTCGACCTCCTCCTCATTCGTCACTAACTCGAGCAAACTTAATCCTTGCCTCCTTACGATCGCGGATTCTCCTTTGAACTCAATATCCTTCCCATTTACATCCTTAAAATTCACCTTCTTCTCTCGACAATCTACCGTGGCTTTAACATGGGTCAATCAACTCATTCCAAGAATTACTTCATACTTATTCATTTCAACACAATCAAGTCACTTGTCGTATGGTGTCCTTGGATCTCTAAGGGACATCCTTTCAACATCTCTCGAGTGGTTACGACACTACCCGTAGGTGTCTTTATCTTGAAGCTGGTAACGGTGGTGACTATAGGTAAACCAGTCTTCTTAGCAAGGTTGGGGGTGACAAACGAATGGGTGGCTTCGGTATCAAACAAGGCATAAGCGTTCTCACTAGCTACTCATATACTTCCTGCGTTCAACATGCACTAGTTACTAACCATTCTATACTTATCTAACTTTTCTAAAGCTTTAGGCTAAAGAGATATGGGGATTCTATTGCTACATATTTGATAACGTAAAAAGATACTATAAACAAACAAAACAATAGCTTAAGGTTAAGGCTAACCTACAACGAGTCCATGATCATAGCCTTCCTCTCCCTCCAAGGCAGCAAACTCACATCCTTCTTCCTCATTTCCAACTTCCTCACACAACCACTGGCTTTCCAGGTTGTAAACTCTCATTCCATGCATCGAGGTGCTAGAGTGGTTCTCATTTCCATTTCCATTGTTGGTTCTGACAAGCGGATCCTCCCAAGGTGTTGGACGACCTCACTAGAGCATTTGTCCTCTTTAGGCATTCATTTGCAAAGTGCCCTATCTGCTTACATACATAGCAGGCGCTGGTGTTCTTCTTGGGACACTTTATGTAAAGACCCGGTCCCCTAAATCCCGAGACTTAGAGTACCGAATCCCAAACCACATATAACGTTTTCACATTATATGTAAGGTTGTCCTAAAACTAACAGTTTATGAAAATTGTTTGATCAAAATCACTGAACTTTGTAAATAACTTTTAAATAAAACAAGATTGCTAACAAAAGCAATCGATACATACATTTACATCAAATAAACATCGTTTAGTGCCAATACATGACACTACAAAAATTACATGTTTTCTCAAAACATGAGAATCCTAAAGGATCTTAAGGTCATTACAAAAGGAATTTGGCTTAACTATTACGCCATCTATACATAACTTCTCCATCTCAAAAAGTCTTCCAAAAGTCCAGGGTGATCGAATCCTATTCGTCCCACTCATCCAAAAATCTTTCGAAATCGGACCCATAGCCCAAGTCATCGTAATACTCGTCTCCATGACCTGCAAAGCAGCAAAAGTGAGCCAGAGGCCCAGTACACAATAACCAATGCATAATAAGTCATCCAAATCATGTAATGCACCATAGAACAAGTGGTTATCTTTATTACATTTTGATTCACAAATCAACACGCGGGTATTCAAACCCCGGTCACACTTCGGGAGTCCAGGGATCCTGAGTAACAACAGCTGCTCAGGGGGTTGATATAAGCAGTCCGAATACTTATATCTCCTATATCTATTTCATGAAGATAATAGCTTCATCTAGAGTTTAAAAGCCGTTGCCCGACTCTACTTAAACTCAGTCCATAACATGAGCCTAGTTCACAAGTTCCCATAAACCTTGAACTAAATCATGGTATTTCCCCCTAAGTTTAAGCAAACGTTACACAGATACAATCCCCCCCTATCAGCTACCCACTTAACCAAAAGAATCGCTATTGCATCATAGCGTACCATTGCATCATGGTAAAGTCATTGCATCATGACTTGGTTAAGCGCCTAGCTAACATGTCATTGCATCATGACAGGTTTGCTGCTCCTCGGACCAGATTAAACAGCGTAATAGACATCCAATTCATCCAAATGTTAAATCGAATCAATTTAAGTCAAATTAGAAATGTCTGGTCCTAGCAAACATCAGACAAATTATTGCGTACCTGAACTCGTTAGAATAGAACTAGGATCTCTCGGTGATGAACTAACCGAAGAATCCTTAACTGTAATAGAAATGTCACAATAATTAATAAATCAACATTTATAAATTTCATTCTCACAAATATATACATATATTATATCCACATATCACAAATTATCAAAGAAATTCAAATAATTGAATATACAGTCACGAATAAGCATTTAAACGTCCTAATATATCCCAAATTGCTTACCAAATACTCAAATGCTCAAATAACAACTTTGGAAAATTTTTAGAAAAAGTTCTCAAAATTCAAAAACTCAGGGGATACGCCGGCACTCAACGCCGGCGGCGTTGAGCCGGTGTTTAATGTTCTGAAAATGTACACTGCCAACGATGGCAGCGTTCAAAGCGTACGCCGTCAGCCTTTGTACCCTACGCCGGCGGCTTTGAGCCAGCGTAGAATCCAAAACCAAAGTTTTCAAAAATGTCCAGAGAGGTGTAAGCCGGCCGCTTACCTAAGTACGCGGGCAGCCTTCACATGTACGCCGGCGGCGTTGATTCCCAGAAGCCAGCGTACAAGTTAGAAGAAAGAACGCCGGCTGACTTCCTAGCGAAAGCCGGCGGTGTTCAGTCGGCTTTAAGAAATTTGGTTATGTGAACTTTCAACACCGCCTCTACGCCGGCGGCGTAGAGACTCAAATTACCGGCGTACGTTCTGAAGAACAGACGCTGGCAAATCTTCAGCATATAAGCCGGCGGCGTTGCAAACGGCGTTAGGAAAAACAATTCTGTGGGCTTTCTACACCGCCTATACGCCGGCGGCGTAGAATCCCCAGATGCCGGCGTACGTTTTAAAAATAAGCTTAAACGAAATTTCAAATCCCCTGTTTATCAACTTTGCAAACTTACATCTTAATACACTTTAAAACTTTGCTCAACTACACTTCCCCTTCATATACTCACTCCAACATACACTACTCAATTCTAGCCACTCAAAGCATGAATTCAACATCATTAAACACTCCAAAAATCTACTTCCATCAATTCTAAATTCTCCTACACAAATCCTCTTAACAACTTCCCCACATTTCATAAACATACAACAATGCATGCACAACCTCACACACCCATATAACACTTTCTCAACTCATCCCATGCATGAACAAACCATTTGATCAACATTAAGCTCAATTCATTCAATAATCCATGCATCCACTTCAAGAAAGGAAAAATAAAACAACACAACAACCTTAACTAAATTAATTCAAGTATATATACATACCTTGTCTTGAGAAAACTTTGGTTTGCAACTTGATATAAACCCTAACTTGAGCTTGGAAATGGAGTTGGAATTGGAAAAGAAAAGAAAAGGAAGAAGAAAAGGAAAATTCGGATAAAATTTGGCTGCCTTCAAAAAGTAAGTTAAATTAGCTTAATTTTGACTTTTTCACATTCCAAATTTACCCCTTAATGCATATAATAACTTAGGATGCATTTGGCTTTAATTTGAACTTCATTTGGCTTGTATTTGGGCATAAATGCTACCTTAATTACAAGAAACTTAATCAACTAACTTAAGTGAAATTATGGTTGATTTACAAATCTAGCTTAGCTTAACCTTTTAATGAACAAAAGACAACATTAATAATTTCATTACTCACACATTAATGCATATAAAACAAAATATTAATATCAACATATACACATATAAAATCATATATCTTAGACTACTAACAACATAACCATACTCATTCAATTCAACTCCTTGAAATAAATTAATAAACACATGGGATTTGAATAAAATGTAAATCTAGGTCATTTCACTTTAATCACCGAAAGGAGCTCATTTTGTGTAAAGACCCGACATGCTCAATTCTCAAATTAAGCACACCAAGTCCCCAACCACGTATAACTCTTACGAATTATACGTAAGGTTGTCTTAAAAGAAGGTGCTTATGTTGAACATTGCTATTCGATTTTAGATTATGAAATCATTTAGTTAGATTCTGGCAACAACTGGATTTAGCAGCGGAAATAAATTTTATAAAACAATTTAGAAATAAAGACATTTCAAAACTTTCACTCTTCTCAAGTGGAGAATTATTAGATTAAACAAAGCTTTGCAAAAGTTAAATTATAAAATATGGGCTCTAATATGCCCTTTAAAGAATATAACAAGTTTAAATCATAAATCCAGCTCTCACTTAATACAAAACAAAATGAATAGAATAACTAATTACATCCATGATCCTACTCACTTCACTCATCCACAAATTCTCTCCGAATCATCGCAAATGCCCAAAACCCGAGTCAAGCATCACTAACATCAACAAGAACTCATCATCATCAACATCATCTTTATCAACAACAAAACCTGTAAAAAGAATAACAACAACAAGAATGAGCTGAAGCCCAGTACACAGCAACACAATCACACACGGAGTGACACACGAGCTTAACTAAATGCAAATGCGACAATCACAAGTTATTATCTTTCTTTAAAGTAAACAAATCAACACGGGAGTATTCAAACTCCGGGCAACAAGGATAGTGGGGGAGTCCTGAGTAACAACCTTGACGCTCAGGGGGTTGATATAAGTAGCTCGGATACTTATACCGTTCTAGATAATTTTACAGAAAACACCTAAATCTACCATGCCCAATCTGAGCAGGGTGCCGCTCCCCGAACCGGATACCAATTCCATCCCAGGTTCACCCAATCTGTGAGGGGGCGCCCCTAGGCACTCATGCCACCCTGGGCAGGGATTGGATTTAACGGCGTAAAACACAAATCAATACTCACAATTAAGTTTTTTTTTTTTCTTAATATATGTAGTTTTCATAAATGCCTATCCTAACACAGAGACAAGCTAGTTACTGCGTACCTTGAATATGAAATCCAAACATAGCCTTAGAAGGTTGATAAAAGCCAATCCAAAAGAATCAGAACCAAAACCAAAACCAAACATCTGTTTCAAGAAATCGAACTCACATAAGAACTTAATCTAGTACTCATTCATATTAAATGTAAACCATATCACAACCTATTATTCACATATCAATATATATATATACAAAACAACATATATATATATATATATATACATATAACAACACGTTACTCCCATAACAATATATATATATATATATAGACAAAACAACATATTCCTCTTGTTATTCAAAGATCACTCTAACGCCTTCATTTAACTCTATTATTTTTTACTAACCCATTTTAGCTTAACATTAGCCAAATTGATTAGAATTAGTCATTTGATTCATTTACTAAGTCAAAGTGATTAAACTATATCAATCTAATTCATTTTTAGCTTAGTAAAGTTCATTAAGCCAAGTTGGACTTAAATTAATTGCTTATTCATTATACATATAGGATCTATGTCAACTTGAGCTCACATTAACTTAAACTTAGCCAAGTTAATTACCCTTAATCATTTAATTCAAAAACTAAGTCAAAGATGGTTAAAGTAATTCAATCTAATTCATTTTAACTCATTCAAGTCTATTTAATCAAGTTGAACTTAAGTTTGTTAACTAAGTTCATTTTATGTAAAACTTGCATATTTAGCTCAATTATTCATTAAATCTATAAATCTATCTAAATCATGTTTAATTATATCACTAAATCATCATTACACATCAAATATTATTTATCCATCTCATTTTATGTCAAAAAGATCCATTTGTTCAAGTAAATACACATAAAACAATCTATAACAAGTTTTTAGCTTAGCTTGAAAAATGTATCAGTTGGAAAGAATTAAAATTTAAGTACTGAAATATTTCGAATTTTCAAAAACTCAAAACATAAAAGTTGTAGATCTCTTTCTTATCTTTCCAACTCAACTTGAATCACCTCAATCATAGATCGGATGAAAAAGTTATGGCTAAAATACAAAGAGGCTGCAAAACTAGGAAAAGTTGCAAAACGAACACCGGCTTTCAACACCGGCGGCGTAAATTAAAAATTTTCCAGTGTTAGAGGTCCACCAATCTGGTCCCCGAATGACTCCCCAACACCGCCAAATTTTGCACGTACGCCGGCAGCGTAGAATTCAACACCGGTAGCGTTGAATGCCGACGTACATGCATTACGCTGCTGTCAAATTTTCCCCTGTTTTCATTTTGCAAAAACCATTTGTTCAAAATGTTTCAAAATTCTCCAAATTCATTTCAAGCTTCTTAAAACTTGTTATTTGATCTCAATACAATCTAATAAACACAAACTCCCACTTCAATCCATCAAACATCACTATAATCATCATAAACAACTTCAGACCCCAATTTCACTATTCATCCTCTTTTTCACCATTTCCAACTTCCATCAAACATTAAACTAACAAATACAAACTTAAACAACACTTCTCAACTCATGTATAACATTAATACAACATTTAAGCTCTAATTCATAAAGAAAATAACAATTTACAAAGTATACTTAGCTTTAGAGAAGAAAAGAAGTTGAAGCTCATCCTCTAGCTCGGTCTTCTCTATCTAATTCATCTTCTAATCTTGATTCATCCTCTAGTTGGCTTTGATCTTGAGATTGGTTGAAGAATTTGAAGAAAAGAAAGAAAAATGAAGAAGAAAGGAAGAGAGAAAGAGAACCATCGGTTGGGAGAAAAAAATAAAAGGAAGGGAAAAGTGAGAAGAGAGAGGGGCAGAGGAATGAGAATAAAAGGGTAAGGATAAGGGCTAAAATTAATATAAAGCATAATAGGTATATGTTTAGAACTATCAGATATCTATAGTTTCAAGAGTATTTAAAAGTTTGTTTCGGAACCAATATGTTAGAAATTAAGAACTTGCAATAAGAACTTAATTTGAGAATTTATTTTAGATAAAAGATATTTAATTTGAGTTCGGGTTTAAGAACTGATATTTTAAGATAAGCAAATGAACTTAAATTTTACTGAGATTTAGGAATTAGTGTTTAGGCTAAGAATCAATGGTTTAGGAATTCTCTAAACACTTTGATGACATGTTTAGGGAATTTGAAACTCAAATCTCAATTAATAGCTAATTAAATTATATCAACTTATCTAATTAAATCCTATAATTCATTTTAGTCATTTAAATCTATCTAAACCCAATTTCTATTTTAGGTGAAAATTTGGGATGTTACATTTTGATAATAGCTTGAGTGTCGTTCTACTACTATTGCCAAAGCTCAAAACAGGTCAAATCACTTATAATAGCTTAAAATGTCTTCTTTGCTCTTAGTCAATTAAATCATGTGCTATTAAAATCTTAAATATTTTATTTTAACCAAATTTGCGCTTCGTGCACTGGCCTTAGACACCCTAACAATTTCTTCATTGATGATGTGTCTTACAGTAGCTTTGGTTACTTTAAGAAATCAACTATGTTCTAAATTGATTTATGTTGTTCATGTCGATTGTATACTTTTAGTTTCTAAAGTGGTTGCAACTACCTATCAAAGTGCAACTTGATTGAACTCGATAATACAATAAATTGGGATTTCCTCAATACGGGAGCTAATTGCAAATATAATATTTACAACATGGGCCAATTCTTATTTAGTCCTTTGAATGTAAACTTATTCTAAACACTTTAATCGTAATATATAAATAAATAATATATAATGAGGATAAAAGTGTCATTTGTTGAAAAATAAGACGGTTTTATGGTCCACCTTGATATAAATATATAAATTATGTTAAATGACAGACACATGATTAAGGATAAGAAGACGCAGTTGTATACCGTCTTATAGGCCATTAGGCTTGATATTTACGCCGCCGACCTTTGAGTTATACATTGTCGGTATTGGGTGTCGGCCTACAATGCATCATATTCGTCTTTTGAGTTATAAGCCGCCAGTGTATATTCTAGGCCATGTGCTTATTTTCTTACTCAACCAGCCTTCATACCAGCATACATGTTCGGATTTTCAAGTTTTTCTATCTTCTATGTATAACCTTAGCTTAGTCTCCTTTTTGTTAAAAGCTCTTCTAAGCTATTGTAAACCCTAAAGAACCACTATAAGCTTTAATCTTACGTCAAGGAGGAGGAATTACCGAGAAAAAGGTAAGTTGATCCTTCCCAAATCCTATTAGTGATCTAAAAGTGCTATCTTTCCTTAAGTAATTATTTTGTTAAAGTGAATCAAGTTCTTGGAGAGATTTTGGAGAAAACCTTAATTTTGGTGGTTGGAGATTTTGTGATTCTATAATTAAAAGAAGAAAGGTGTGTATGAATTTAGGATTTGTAGTTCTTTTTGGTTTAGGGTTTAGTTGATAACAATTTATGATTATTTTGTAAAAACATATTTTGAATGAGTATTTGATTGTGATAGAGTGTTTTTCGTGAAGTTAGAGTTTCTTTTCCTAAAGTTATTTCGGATACATCCTTATCTTATTTGTTTTTTGTGATCATAGGCTTAAAATCTATAAAAAAAAAAAAAAAAAAACTTAATGATATCCGACTTTAATTGGTTTGCTACTTGTTTTTGGCTAGGTCTAGTAGATCGAAAGTACTGTTGCTACTAGGAAGGCACCATGATGATTTATGTGTGGCACTATCTTGAGTAGAGTTGTGCACAGAGTTGATTCTAGTAGTCTAGGAGTGGTATGAGTACGGTACCTAGGGTGTATAGGGAGTGCCAAACACCAATATATGTATATGTTATTATTTTCTATATTGATTGTTTCTATGGAGGTATGAGTTACTCTAGGTTTAGGACTAGTGGCTAATGGTTCTAAATTGTGTTTTTCACCTAGCTAACTAAAGATAATAATCTATGACTATTTCATATGATGATGCATGTGAATTTGTATATTGTTTGCTCTTGCACATATGTTTGTGGTATGGCGTACTGAACCTTTATGCTCACTCTTTTATTTTTTTTCTAAGAACAGGTAATGATCCAGTAATGTTTGATTTATCTAGATATGTAGGGGTGGGCATGGACCGGTTAACCAGTTCATGATCCCATTTTTTGAACCTAACCATTATGATCGATTTTTTAAAATACCAAACCTAAACCGGTCCATTATTAATGATTAACCATTAAGACGGTTAACCATTTTTCTCTATTAATATTTTCGATTTTCGATTTTTAGCCATTTAACATAATGGTTAACTAAAAGTTATAGTTAATCATATTTTCAATTGGTCCATAAAAAATTAAATTATTTTGTTTCTTAAAGTTACATGCTATTAAAATCTCATCTTAACTATAATGGATAAAATCATGTCAATTCATGCATAAAAGGAGAATAATACGAATAGCAACCTAAAAATAATTTTCATATCTATTGTTTAAAAACCTCTCAAGCTTATCCCTAGAAAAATCAAATGCTCATATTTGTTATTACCTCTTTTCCATCACAACACCTACAGCTTTTAAAAGAAAATAAATAAATAAATAAAAACTTTGTTCATATAGATATAAAACACAAGTAGTTGAAGTCATTTAGACCATAACTAATGCTTAATAATATCACATTTAGGTTTCAACTCTTTAGCCTTTTATATTAAAAAAATTAATTATATATAATATTATATATTTATAGATATTGGTTAACTATTAACCATCGGTATTTCATGATTACAAACTGAAACCGAAACTGAAAAAAAAAAATTAAAACCATAAACCTAAATCGAAAAGATAGACTGGTTAACCATATTTTTTGGATTAGTTTTATGGTTTCAGTTCGGTTTCTCGGTTTAGTCGATTTTTTTTCCCCACCCTTATAAATATGATGTTTTTGTAGATTATAGGGATGACGAGAGCGGAACTGACTTTCTTGCTGACTATTAGATATCTAATGTTGAAGATATTTAAAGTTGAAGAACTTATGATGATTATTGGAATTTCCAATATTTGTTTTTATGTTTTATGATGTATTTAAACTTTTGTTTTTAAGATGAATTATCTATTGACATTTAGTTTAAGCTAACCTAGTTGCTATGAAATTTTTATTATGAGATAACTATTTTAAAGTATCCTTATACGTGAGATATATAAGTTATTTTATATTATAGTTATGGCTTAGTGGAATCATATCCTTAGCCTGTCTATCTTTAGTGAAGACATATGGCGAGCCAAAAAGGCCTTCAGTTTAAAACCCCCATCAATTAGATAGCAAAAGCTACAAAAAAAAAAAAAAAAAAAGAGCCTTTTAACATGAAAACTCAGCCATCAATTTATTTTCTCTATTTTTATGCAATTGAACATGGAGTGAACAATTCATTAGTAGAAATGGTTATAGAAGCTCAATAAATGTCAATATTTATTGCAATTTAATAGATATAAATTTGTGATTTCACACATCAAGTGCCGGTTGAATAAGTATTCAATTACGGTGGATTTAGGAATGAGGCAGACTAGGAAATTAACATACTTTAAGAAACATGAGCCATTGCGCTCATCAAAAGATGTTTTTCTTGGACAAAACCACATATCTCAGATGACAACAACAATTTTACAATTTTGGTGCGAAAAAGAAAGTTTTTTAGTGTAATTATTATCATTTTGCTTGTGCTATGATTTCTTAGCATTCATCATTATATTTCTAATTTAATTTTGTGGAACTTTCCCATATTTCGTTTTCATTATCCTGCAACATGGCTTTTCTTTTTGTTAATTTAATAAGATAGACTACATGTTAGAAGTGTACAGGTCAACTAAGCCAGCCTATCCGGCATAAACTAGCAGAGTTTGCTTAGGTACTACGTTTAGCATAAATTGAAGATTGCCAAACGTTCATGCACCGAGTTGGACTTTGTTTGGATTTATACGGCATTTATAAGAATCTTATGGTTCCGTCTTTAGAAGGAAATCCTATGATTCGATTATGTTTTTCATAAGATCGGTCCCATCTGTTATTCGGTAGCTTAAATCTATATCTAATTATAATTGCATTACTTAAATATTTAATAGATCATTTATTATATTTGTTTTAATAAGACTGCGACTTGATAAAAAATTTTACTGCATAAAAGAGAAGATGCCCCTATAAAAGGAGGGCCATGCAACCATTAAGTAATAGAATCTTATGCTTTCCCAAAAACATAGCTTGGATTCCTCACTCGAGCTATTCACTGTCTAGCACTCTTTTTGAATTCCTTATCCATCGTCCTATTATAATCCAAAGTGAGATTGAAACACTGGCTCAGGTCGAATCTGATGCTTTCCCACTTTTAAAGCGTGAAATGCTCAATGCATGATTCCCACGCAGCAATGGTTGTCGTATAGTGGAACTTTTGCCTGTGGAATTGGATAACAAGGGGAAAATGATAACCCATTAGTGATTACACAGGTTAATTTCCTTGATGTATCCGAACGTTTTTTATATAATAGTTTTATACTTAAAAAAAATTTTAAACCATAAAAACATTTAAAGTTTTTAAATTTTATGCTCATGATACTTTTAGTCTGAATCCAATCAAAAATTTAATAAAATACTGACGTTATAGGATATCTATATTAAAAATATAATCTTTCTTTGCATTTTTTTTTTTTTCTTTTTTCATTTTTTTACCTTTCTCTCTCTTTATTCTTTTTTTTTTTTTTATTCTTAACTTCTCTCTCTCTTCCCCCTCTCTTTACTTCTTCTTCTTCTTCTAGGAAAATAAAAACAATAAAAAAAAAACTCAAATCAAACCCAAATTAAAAATAAATAAACAAAAACAAACCACCATAGTAAATCAATGCCTCATATCACCATTATCATCAACAACACCAACTTTCTTCTTCTCACAAAATCATGTGATTTTAAGTATATTGCACCATATCCTACCCTATTTTGTATGATCGATTTGGTAAAAATTTAGCTAAAAAGCTTTCATCTTTATTATTAGCTTTTCCTAGGTTCTACTTTTTTCTTGCTATTTCTTAATAAAAAATAAAAAAAAATCCATAAAATTATTGCATCCTTTTCATATCATCTAAGATGGTTTATTATTATTATTATTATTATTTTAAAAGGTTTTCCCTTATTTTACGAAAGTTCAAAACTTTTTTAAAAAAATCCGTGTAATTTCATGTAATAATTCTAGGTTTTTATTTTCTGTTTTTATTTTCTCATTTCTTTCCTTTCTTTTTCGTTTCTATTTTCTTCTTCCAACTTATTCCCTTCTCCAGCAGTAGGCACACACATGACTACAGTTAATTTAACATTTTGAAAATTTTAATCCTATGAATTTAATTAAACTTGCCTCAGGGTTTTCGGTTTTACCTGACCAATGAGGAGTTTCTGGTGTAAGTCACCAATTTAGCTTGCGAATTATTGGTGACATTGATTTATACAAGTTTGCACAGTTGGGAGATTGGGTTTTGCGCCAATTCTACAAGAAGAACTCAAGTGCTCAAAAATCTATGTTGGGTGTTTCAAGCGAAGAACATAGTCATGGTCATGCGCCCCGTCGTCTTCCTTCGACGAGATGCCCAATGTTTTGCGGAAAAAAAAATTAACAGTTTTTTTTTTTTTTTGGTTTGATTTAATTGTTAAAAGGAAATTTTTTTTTTTTTTACATTAAGAAAGATGTAGAAAGAGGAAGGAGGAGGAAGAAGAAGGAGGATGATAGAGAGGGGAAAGTAAAAAGGAAATAAATAAATAAATATGTTGATATTGAAGAAAAAAAGTATACTTTTAATATAGATTCATCACCACATTAGCATGTTGCTGGATTTTTTGTTAGATTCTAATCAAAAGTACTATAGATGCAAAATGTAAAAGATATTTTATGGCCAAAATTTTTGTAGATATAAAACTAATATATATATATATATATCTTTTTTTTTTTGTTAATGTAAAATTGTTATATTAAGAAAGTTCATATACCATCAATGAAATTAACCCATAATTACACCTATGTGTATGAAAAACTGTTATAAAACTAACAATAAAATCCTAATAATTTATTTGTAAACTTCCATTTGTGAGTTTTATAAGTTAAATGGAGTTAAAATTTTATTAATATAATCGTTCATCACCTATCAAGTGAACCAATAATTTCCCTATCAAAATAATTATAGGATTTAGTATAATGGTTATATAATTTAGTATAATGAGTATTTTAATAGTGTGATTGCATAAGCCATTTAATATTTGAAAGGATAGATCCATGAAAGAAAGACTATAAATCAATTGCAAAATACAATAAATATTAATAAATTTTAAGAGTGGAGACCTACTTTATTAAAGGTTTTTTCTAGATAGATGCTAAGGTGACACAAATACTGGTGTGTTGTCTCCACATCATTGTCAAATTAGTATTATTACTAATATTATGTAAATTTTATTATATAGTAAATTGTTTAAATAATAAAAGTTTCTAAAAATTAGAAAATAAAAAATGTGGATTTTTTCTTAATTAGCACCCCAAATAATAATATAAATATACGTATATAGACTACATACGAATACATATATGGTATAAAAAATTCATAAATATAAAAAAGGAAAAAAGAAAAGAAAAGATCAAAAAGAAGAAGAAGAAGAAGACGAACAACTTAGGTAAAACTGGAAAAAAAATTAAAAAGGTAGAAATGAAAGGGAAAAAGAGCTCCATAATAATTTCATCACAGGAGAGAGTGGCAGCCCAACAGACATCAAAGTTTTCAAGGATTTTTCTTTTCCAATCTCCCTCTAGCAGCCACCCTCCCCCAAGATGGTTGAACAACCCACTTTCGGTTGTGGGTTTTGACCCATCAGTTTATTTTTAGCCGCTTTAGCTACGCCGGCCATGGGGAGTTGGGGCATTTTTTTTTTTTTTTTCAGTTTCCTGTAGTTTCTTTTTTTTTAATTATTTTATTAATTTTTATTTTATATTCCTGTATATAAAATGTAAACGTTTTATCATATATTAAAAAAATGTTAGTTTCTTTTCTATTAAATTTATTTTAATTTTTTATTTTAATTAACACATATAATTATAATATTTGTTTTAAATTATTAATAATGTTGATTTAAAATCACATGTCATCATTTATGTCACAAAAACATCAGTACAAATTAAAATGTTTTGAATATCTGTTATATTTTTTAAAAGAATTGGATGTTGATGAATTCTACCAAGTTTACGGGGATAGTTAATATGATTAATCTATAAATGAAGCATCTTTTGTAATGATTTCAAATTTTGATTATTAGTGTTGATATTTTATTTTTATAAACTTGTCCTAGCTATCCAATTATTATCCTTATGTCAATAACTAAAAATAATAGATAACATTTAAAATTATCGTATCTTTAGTGTTACAAAACTCATCCATTGGACGTTTATGTAATTCTTCATACGGTTTAACTCATTAGCAAGTTCAATGTTGCATAACAAAAAGTCTATGTAAAAAGAATAAAGAAGCAAAAGGAAAAACAAGAAAAAGGGCACAGGAGAAGTCTTGGAAACCGGCAAGAATAATATATTTAAAGTAGAAGAACCTCAAAGCATGCATAAATACCCAATACCGCAAGCTAGCGCTGGTTCATGTAGGAGAGGGAGATATCTAACACCAAATCACGATAACGATGTCAAGGTCTGCCGGAGCACCGGCTAGAAATTTTAGAACAACCTATGCTTTTAGGAGGAACGTAGCCATGTTGACCAGAGCCCGCATCAGATATGACCAAATGGAGGAAGCTGTCAAAGACTTGTACGACGAGGCAAATGGGGGAGGAGTATATCTGTACAACAATAAAGTGGTCAGCCCTTCCTTACAATTACAATCCACACATAATATTATGTCGTAAAACTAGCTATAAGTTTGCTTGTTTTGTATTTATTTAGAATTTAACATTTGAAATCCTTTATAAGGTTGGTTTGAAATCCGGTATCATATAAAGGCTCAAAATTAGTGTTTACAATTTGATGAAAGTCTCCATTTCGATTGTTTGAGAGAACATATAACATAAGTTTGAACAATAACTGCAAAACACGAGCAATATTAGATTAACATAAACCTAACTAGATTTATTCAATATTTGTTGATTTTTGTTTTTTTTTCCTTCGTAGTTCATCACTTTCGCCGTAATTTATGGGTGATTATCATTAACTTATGGTTATGGTTGTTTTATTCATGCAAAAGCTGAAAAACATAACTCTTTCAGTCATGGGTTGCTTAAATATTGACTACAATCTAAGAGTTTTATATCCCCTACTCTTTTCCCCAAATTTTAATTCCACTATTTTTTTTTATTGATCTCATAAATGACTGAATGAATGAGACACCCTTTCATGTTTTTAGTGTTTATTAGTTGAGAAATTAAAAAAAAATTAATCATGTTATAAGGAGTTACTTTAGATGTTATAGAGAAATTTTATTGGATATTAAAAATGAGTGGAATTAAGGGTTATGGATATGGAAATCACTAATAGGGAGAGAGAGAGAGAGAGAGGGAAAAAAAGATACATACAAGAACGTAAATATATTCATAAACAATTTAATAAAAGTTATGTATTTATAAATTAACAAATTAAATAATTTAATTTATTTACTTAATCCTTGTTAGCGCCTCCAGATATCTGCTAGTGTTTGTATTATTACATTTAAAAAGCCCTTTTTATCTAAGGATAAAACAGATAAAATTTTAGTGGAAGAATTTACTAGAGCAACAATACAAATATACATATACATATACATGAAGAATTTAACTGACTTTTTGACATCAACATAAAAGAAAAAAAAAAATAAATGACTTGCTTATAATATGAAGCATTTATTTGAATATTTTCAATATAAATATTGCATATGAACATAATATTGACGTGGCAACGTTTGATATCATAGTTAGTGTCCACAAATTAGTGGATCCTCCGTGCAAATTTGTTGCGGTTTTTGTGACTTACCATTTGCTTACTTTTGCTGCAGAGAGTTTGGGTAGTAGAAAGAGAGCCGAACGGAGATGAACGCAAGGGCTACGAAATATTTGCTTCATCTAGAAAGCTAAAGATCACAGCTATTAATGATAGTTCGCAATGGGAGTGGAGAATGGAACCTCAATTCAGGTACGTAATTTATATTGTGAAGAGTATTTTATGGTTTCGGCCATCATATGATCATTGGATCCTTTATTGCTAAACTTTACTAAAAACAAGCTGGTACATATGCAAACCTTACTATTTATTTTAAGCACGCGAATCACAAGTGTATCGTCATCTAGCAATTAAGCAAGCAGATGCCTGTTATCTTACTTAGTTCATCTATGATAATGAATGATAAAAGCAATATAACTTTTTATTACTTGTTATTTAAATTTATATAGTCTCCTACTTAGCTAAAATAAACCTTAACATATCAAACTAACTAATCTCCTCCTCAATTTACTCTGAACAAAACTATTATATCTCACTCCATCTCGATGTCTCTGATCTTTATAATGAGAAATCAGTTTTGGCAATTTGATGCCCTGTTCACTAGTTATACTAAAATTGCAACCATTTTTGGTGTTTAAGCCATTTCCATTTTTCTTTTTGATTTAATTAAAAAAAAATACAAGTTTTAATTTATGGGTTAAAGTTTAATTTCACTTATAGTGTCTGAATTTTTTTGATTTTAATAAAAATATACTTAAAAAATTTTATTATAAAAAAAATATTAAAACCTTTTAAATCTTCCACTCATTATATCTTTAAATAGGTTCCATCCATTTTTGTCCAATTATTAACATAATAAACGGATTCAATTAAAATATTTATTTTCTTGTCCATATTGGCAAATTTTCTGTTTTTTTATTTTTGCACTTTTCCTCTCTCCCACACACTTCTCTCTCCCTCTCTCTTCCGTCTCTCTCTCTCCCCTTCTTCTTCTTCTTCTTCTTCTTCTTCTTCTTCTTATCTCCTCTTCTTCTTCCTAACCCCAAATAAAATAAATAAATAAAACCCTAAAATCAATTCAATTTTTAAGTAAATCCCTCAAATGGGACTGCATCGCCGCTCACCAGGGCTACCCTCCCTCCTCTAGTTACCTCCACGTTCAGAAAGAGCCCAATCAATAGATGAACCCATAGGAGCTCTTCCGACTTCGTCAACGCACGCAGCAAATCCCCACCAGAAACAGAGGCAGTGTATAATGGTTGACTGTCGTGGTGTAATTTGGAGTTGTGAAATTGGTTCCGTTATGGGTTTGGCTCGATGGAGCAAGGTGGGATCTTTATGCAATGTTCATTTGGTCCGATAGATTGCCGGTGGAGGTTGTGGGGTTTGATAGCCGTGTTGGCCTGTGGGTTTCACTGGCGGTTTTAATCGAGAGAAGAAATAAAAAATTTTCAAAATCATTCGTAAACGAAATATCGCAGACGATGATGCTTGGAACTGGTTCTAGAGAGAATAAATAAAAATAATGTGGAGGTGATGCTTTAAACTGATTCTAGAGAGAAAAAAATAAAAATTTGTCATCATTATTAAAAATGATAAAATTTTGAGCGAAACATCACAGACGATCTAATAAAATTTTCAAAGTCATTTTGAAAATGTCATACAAAGATATTAATTTCCTCAGATACAAAGACCAAACAATTTGCCCAGGGCTTCTTCATAGAGAACGACATTTCGCTTTGCTTTGCTTTTTTTTCTTTTTTTTAAACCTATGATGATGAAATTTTATGTCTTCTCTGTAACGCTTTTTATCAGCTCTTGATTTTGCTTCATAAGTTTCTTTCTCTTCCGCTGTCATCCCTCTCCACTTTTTTTTATATTCTCCTCAATGCATCAACAAAGGACACTCCTTGATCACTCTTCTTCATTTTCTCCCTTTTCAATTTGCAAGAAGAATGTATAACCAGACATTGCTTTTTTGGGTGCATTAGGATCTTTCTTTTGTTTTCTCCTTTTTTGAGCCGTGTTCAAAAAGTAACCATAGCTTCTTCACCTACTCCTCCCACATCCGCCATCAACATGATTTTGTCAAGGAGAACTTGAGCAGGGGGCTGAACGCTTTATTATGTTGTGGCCATGGGATTTACCAGAAAATTGAATTGATATTATGGTATTATTTTATTTTATTTTTATTTGGGGTTATGAAAAAGGAGAATAGAGAGAGAGAGAGAGAAGGACGGAGGACAGAGAGGGAAGAGAGAGGAAAAGTCAAAAAACTTTCAACATGGATGAAAAATTAATATTTTAACTAGATCCACTTGTCAAATTGGATCGGAAAAATGAAAGAAATTTTGTCCAAATATAATATGAATAAAAGATTTAAAAAATTAAGGTTTTTTTTATAATGAGATTTTGTTTATGTATATTTTTATTAAATAAACAAGATCCAAGTATATCAAGTAAAATTAATCGTTAATTTGTTCTTTTTCAGTTTCGATGCCAGCCTTTTTTTTTTCCCTTTTCAACTATATAACCCGAGTTTTCACACATTTTTTCCATTTTGCACACATATATTTTTTATTTTATTCATATAACCTCAGCTTTTTTGCGCTTTTATACTTTATATCTTGCATTAGTATTGTTATTGTTGTTGTTGTTGTTGTTTTAGTTGCATAATTCAAATTTGTCACAAAAAAATCATTACTCCACTATATGAAAAATAAATTAATAAAATATAAGCATGAGAGCATGATAATCCTACAAAGCTTTGATATAATTAGCTTTTTGTATAATTGGAAAAAAAAAAAACAATAACATTTAAAACTGTTGTCTTTCCACATTCAAATTGGCACTTTTTTTTGGTGCTTTAATAATAAAAAAATTCAATGATTCTCTGTCCAAAAGTTATTGATTATTACTTTTAACTAATGAATATGTACATATATATGCATCTATATGGGTAGGAGTCAAGGTCGGCCACCTGTTGATATTAAAGTGGCTTATTTAAAGAACATAAAATGGCTAGAAGTGCGAGGAAGGCTCTCAACCATCAATCTCACAGCGTGCACAAACTATACAGTCTACTTCATTTTGAAGACAACAACAATTGGAGAAAGGCTATGGGACGAAAACCTACAAGTCACTTTCAGGCTTTATGTCCCAAACAGAGGGCGCCAGGTATGGCAATCATTTCTTAATGTTGTAAAAATTTGGAATCATGTCAAATAATGGTGGGTTTAAGCTCGAACTTACAATAAAAATTTAAGATCAATCAAACTTACTTTTTTCAAATTTAATTTATTTGAAGTGACATTTGAACAGGGATTGTGCTTGGCTAATTAAGCTTATTTGGATTTGAATGTTTTATTTTAAAACTCAAACTCAACTTGAATTCAAGAAAACTTGACATATTTAGTCCTAACTCAAGCTCAATTAGGCTCATAACTTCATCATCTAATTAAATTCAAATATGGTTTAACTCAACTATAAGCAAATCAAACTTAAGTAAATTTGAAGGCGTGCCCAAATAATTTGAAAGTTGACTTGATTTTTACACCCCAAGGTGCGGGGAGAAAAAAGAAATAGAAGTTAATTTAGAAGTTGTCAATTGTTTAACATTTAAAATAATGGACTTATAGTTTGCAAAATATTGATTTGGATCTGTTACGATTCCATATCGGTTCAATAAAAACATTATGGAATGATACTTCAATCTGGAGAGCTCTCTCACTTAATAGGTTAGTCTTTTGGGTTGGGCTCTATCTTCGAGCTTCATACATAACATTTCGTACTTAATATTTTTAAAAATTGGATGAAAATGAATAAAAAGAATCCATTCTTGGAAAATAAAAATATTTGTTTCGTGAAGTCAAAATTTTGCACCCTGCCTATAGCATTCAAATACTCATTTCTTACATGAGTGGATATCATTCTAAAGTTAGTTGATGCTATCGGTCTGAACAATAAAGTCACCGAAAACCTTAGCACTAGTTTGGATATTAGAGGAACACACCGAGGATGAGTAATGATAGCGGCGCGAAAGGATTTGATACCTCTTATTGTTTGAACAAAAAACAAATCGAAACGAGAAAACAAGGACTTTGAGCCGGAGTATGAATCATGTCCTCAGAGGAAGAGAAAGTGAGAAAATACGTAGTTACATTCAACATACTGTATATAATAGAATAAATGATTAATTAATTATTACATACCATATTTATACACATATATGAGTGATTAATAAATACTAATTATTTTTTAACACATTGTAGTGGGTTACCACCAACTAGAAATAGCATCAATGAAACTACTACCAAAAAATTTAAAATAAATAAATAAAACATGTGATGAGAGAAGAGTTTATCACTAGTTGTTGGTCCACCACTAAGAAAGATTGATTTAAACCTCAAAATGGGTAGGAACTTACCACAACACAATCTTAGACCCATGAAAATGAGGTGTTGACTTTAAAAAAGATCCATTGGGTCCATTGGTGATAGCCAAATGCCAAGTCCACAAGTTTAAACCAAGTCTCCAACCATGACCCATGGTCCCAACAATTTTGTCTGGGTTCACAACTAATACTAACGAAGATAATATTGTACGTTTGGTTACTTGGAAGAAATTAGGGTAGAATGAAATGTCAACTCTGGTAATAGAATAAATATGCTATTAGGCATGAATGTTTGAAGAGTACTATAATGTCCTTCTATGTAGTTTATCATAAATTTTATGTTGTTTTGAAAAATAAAATCCAACGGGTAAAGTGTGTGAATGTGTATGAGTGTAATTAAATTGTAAGAAAATTCAATTTTCAACATATACAAACATATTTACGGTTGTTAGAATGTGTCACTACTGCTATTATGATATCACTCAAATGTAAGGAGATATAACTCTAATCATCAAAGCATTTTTTACTATAACGTTTTAGAGTTCATCAGTACTACAAAATTAAGTATGATCAATAGATAACATCCAAGATAAGTGACCTTTTGTAAAGTAGTTGAGACCACAAACAAAATCATCGGACATTTCTCTTAAGTGAATAGTAGCTTGATAAGATAGATTTTCAGGTCATTAGTATTAGAACAATATGCAGCTGGAAGTAGTGGAGTTAAGTGTTATACAAAGTAAAGTGCCTCAAAGTTGGAGCACCTCTTAAGCCTATATAAGAATACCTCTAGAGCCTTCCTTATTTGGTGTGATTCTGAACATGTGTAACAAAACTAAAGACGACGTCAATTTTGTAAGTGGGGAATAATATGATATTCCTCAAATGTATAATGGTGGGACTCTTGTAAAGATGTATTTTAGTGTGATGACTTAGAACTCATCAGAACTTTTAAATTAAGTGTGCTCAATAGAGAGTACTTCTGGAATGAGTGGCATTGAGGATAAAATTGTGTGATGTTTCACCAAAGCAAGCAATACGTCAGCGGGGGCATTCTGAATCGTTCCAACTATTAACATTAAAAATTAACATATCAAACTTTCCAATAAAGTTAACATTTCGTCATCATTAATCTGTTGGTAGTGCGCAACATAGATTATACATACATATATTATTGTATACATATTTCAAATATGATGTATATTGTTATAATAACACTTTTTATATAATAATAGAATACTATATGAATATAATATATATAAGTAATAATATTTGGATAGTCGTGCAAATTATACTTCTATTTATATATATTTATACACAATGAATTATATATATGCATGACATATATATCGTTATAACACTTTCTACATAAAATGTTACAATTATAATAAAATGTCATAATATTGTGTGTATTCTGTATATAGTGTATAGTTGTAAATGTTGTTACGCTGTATATATATGTATTCAATATTGTAATAATAAATGTGTATATAATGTTGTAAGAATCTTTATCTATATCGTTACAAATATAATATTGTTATACTATATAAGAGTGTGTGTGTGTGTGTGTCTAAGCTCTTATATTAATCTAGTTGAATATATTATAATACGATATTTACATATATTCATGTATAACATATGACATATAAATGCATAATATAGATAATTTTATACACATTTTACATTTTAGATAGAATGCTATTATAATAAGTTTATTTTGAGGAAGAAAAAAATTTAGTTAAATAAAAATGACTATTACTGACCATTTTAGAAGGAGTGGCCATTGGGCATTTTAAGGAATAGGTAATGTTGTCAAACCCAGTTTAAGCTTTGACATGGACATACTATTAGGTTAAGGGTCAATGGATAAAACTGGATTGAACCATAATTGAACAGATCCATTCCAAAGGAGGGATCAAGTTATATTGAGTTGAACTGGGGGACCAACTTAGGTCTGACAACACTGGGAATAGGAATTCTTATCTTATATCATACCCAATATAAGCAACATTGAAATATTGATTGTACAAAGAGTACGATTGGAACATAATGGCAATGTCATCAACCAAAATATTGTTTTTGTATTGTTATTGACAATATAAGGAATTAATATACTTTAAAATGTATATTTGGTTTGATTTATATTAATTTCTACTATAAGGAAAAACTTAATCCTTAATAATATGAGACTATTTTTTTTCCTTTTACTCTTGTAACGTCCTAAGTTGTAGGTGCTACAACTCGCCACGTGTCCTTCTCTTATTAGAACATGCTAAGGCTATTGAAACATTAAACCACAAATATATCAAATTTAATCATCAAAACTCACATTTTGGTTTACTTTAAAACATCTCATAAAAATAAATAAATATCCTTAATATTCATGAACTAATAAATTTGAAATGATATGTCATCAAAAATAAAAATATGACAAACTAGTCTCATAAAATTTTCAACAACTAATGATAATCATAAAATCCATAAAGCCTTCAAATCTTTCTACTAGTTTCGACGCTTTAGATCTATGAGTCATCAGCAGGATAGTCAAGACCACTACCGCTATCCCCATGATCTACATATATATCATATCCACATAGATCATAAATAGCTTCCTCTTCACCTGTACTTGAAAAATTAAAGGAAGGAGCGAAACACCTAGTACGCCGTACCACAAACAAATATGCATGAACATGCCAACATACATCACATACATTTTTACAACTAATGCAACAGGCATAAATTATTATCTTTAATTAATGTAACAAACAGCACAGTTTAGAACCATATGCATCTAGTCCTAAACCCAGAGTAACTCATGACCCCTATAATGTTTATAAAGTAGTTTATATACAATATATTGATGTTAGGTACTCCACACACATCGTTACATTCTGCCATACTGATCGGAGCGACTCCTAATCTATCGGAATCATTTCAAAGTGCAACTCTACTAAGGACAACGAAACACAAGGATCATCAGGGTGCCTCGTTAGTATCACACTCTGCGTAATCTTTACTAACCAAAGTCATACACAACCAACACTCTTTCCAATTTATATGTCGGATAGGATTAAGTCAAATTATTTTCTAATCCTACACGCACAAGCAGCAAACAAGGTAAGGTCATACCTAGTATTGCTCCAACTCAAATTCACCAACAGAACTTCTCAATAGATCAAAAACCCTAATCCAACAATTATCTTAAATCAGGATTATATACGAAAACATAAACCCTAATATTCACAAATCTATTCCAATAAGGATAACACACATGTCTCATCTTCCTCACAATTAAACACAACTTTCAACACCTTCTTCTACAGATCCATAACTATCACCACAACCCTTTCAATATATATATTTTCCTCAATTAAACACTTAAACTACAATACCGAATAAATCTCATCGAACAACAAGATTAGAAGAATTCTTACATACCTAAAATTTGTAGATTTCAATTTGGTATAAGAACCCTAATCTATAATTCTTTTGAATTCCGATAATAAATTGAAATCATAAACCTATAATTCTCGAATCGTAGTAATTATAAAATCCTAAGAAAGATGTTACCTTTTCCTTTGAACCAAAGTCTCCTAGTTTTCCAAGCACTCTACAGTTTCACCACAAATCTTGGATCTCCTAGGTTTGATACTCAAAACCTCTTGATCTCCCATAACAGAAACTTCAAAAGAATTGTAGGGTTTTTCCAAAGAATTCTCCATAGTGTTTTCCTCATAAATAGATAGATAGATCTTAGAGATTTAATCGGTTTTAGATTGTGAAAAGATTAGAAGGGAAAACACTTACCAAGACGTTTTTCTCTTGCTTCGCTTAGGGTTTTCGAAAGCTCAGACAAAGGAATAGAAAACTAGGCTAAGACATCTATATATAGGCTAACTTAGCTTAGGAAAAACACTAAAGATAGGCTGGCTTCGTCCAGAAGAAAAGCTGGCGGCTTTCCAAGGAAACTTCCTCGGCCATCATTCAACGCCGGGCCAATGTCAATGGCTTTAAGAGCCAACGTCGGCAGCCTTTGGCTGGCCTTCAACCAAAATTCTTCCACTTCTCCATTCGATCAACTGAAACATTCCAAACACACATGTATCTTAGGGTAGACCATAAAACCTTCTTATTTAATATCCTTTGACACATTGGCCCCTCTTAATAATCCTTTTATATACTTTAGGGTTGACCATAAAACCTTTTTATTTTATATCAAATGATATACTTGCCCTTCTTTATAATTTATTTATCTTTATATTACAATTCTTTTATGTAACCCCTGGATTTTCTGTTTTTCCATGAAACTAATGATGCAACTAAAGTTGAATGTAGTTATATATAAAAACATGCACATTTTTCATAACTTTTAAGAGATTAGCTTGTGGCTATAAGGATTTTAGACTCAACTTTTATTTTAACTTTAAAAATCAATTATTTTCTTGTGGAAAATATAAGACGTTAACCTAAACCCATGAACTAGTAGGTCTAAGACCACCTAAGGATTGCCAAAGGTGGTCTCGATTCTAGGTCTATAATTTTGGACCCATGAAACAACAGGTTAGGGTCAGATCAAGCTCAAGTTTATACTAAAGTTTAGACCAACCATTGTGACAAGATGCAACAAAGACTATCTATGAAAACAATTTGGATGAAATGGATCCACATCGATGGCTGCTTGCCACATGCTAGTATTCAAACAAAATAGGTCATTAATTATCTTCACCAAGTTGTTTTTCTAATAAACAATTCATTAGGTATTATTTTTTAGGTGTAAGATCAAGTATAGGATAAATATTAATAAAATTTTGATAAGTATAAATTTTTGTAAATATGGATGCAAACTGCTTTAGAAAACATTCGTTCGCACTAGCATGTGCTCGAATATGACTAATTAATCTATAATTTCTACATGTATGTGGCATGTATTCAATGAATCTTTCCTTATCAATAAAAAGATTTCTTGAACAATATACTTTACCAATTTGTACAATTGGTTGCCACATGCTTTATTCAAACAAAATAGTTCAATCATAGGCTTGACCTAAGTGTTTTCAAATGGCCCATATGTCAATTCATTCTAACATTATAGGCAAGTATATGTTAGTGGATCGCTACTAATAAAATTTTATTAAGTAGCAATAGTTATAGAACATGGATTATAGTTTTATATAATCTATTCATTATCACTACGGTGTATCTATAATTGCCATTCATTTGAACATATATATAATGTAATATTCAATGAATCTTTTTCTTGTTAAGTGCTTTATTTATTTGGGTCAATGTCAGAAATGATACTCAAAATTTAACAAAATATTCAATTAGATATATGGATTTGAAATTAATCAATTCAGTACATAAACTTTAAAATTAATCAACTTAATACCTAAAATTAAGGGTGTGCATGGTATAGTTCGGTTCAATTTTCTCATTGAATCGAATCACACATATTTTACAGTTCATTTTTTTTAATTTGAACCTAACCATACGATTCGGTTCGTAATTTTTTTGAACCAAAAAAATGGTTTATTTTCGGTTTGATTTGCGGTTCGAATAATTTTTATTCATAAAATAAAAATATATTCTATCGAAAAACTTCCATTACATATTTGTTTTACTAGTACAAATATAAACAACAATAATGGTATACTAGATTTTATCGTTATATAAGATACGAAATTTAATTCGTTGTATACTTCTAACTAACATATTATCAATTATATAAATCAATAAGTTACTAAATAATAGAAGTAGATTAAATAGTAAGACAAAGGGAAAAAATTAAGAAGTTAGAATACTATAGGTTAAAATCTAAAATCTACCTTATTTGCAGACAATATAACAATTAAAACATAATGTGACAAATTTAATTTTATTATCATGAATGATACATATCTAAGTTATAAATTTTAAAAACAATTAATTTTTTAATGAAACATTTAAGAGTAAAAATAATATGTTTAATTTTTTAAAAATATATATAATGGTTCGGTTCGGTTTGTACCATACGCCTTGGTTCAAGGTCTCTAACCGAACCGCGAACCGTTTGCTCTTGATCAAATCGAACTACAAATCGAATCATTTAAAAAAAGAACAAAAAATTTGGTTTGGTTCATGGTTCGATCGGTTTTTTTGACACAACCCTTTCTGAAAGAACTTTTTCATACATGCTAACGTTACTTTTGTCAGGTTTTTTAGATACTAAATTGTTGAATTTCAAAATTTGTTAATTACTATATTGGTCATTTTAAAAATTAAAGTATCAAATTGATCAATTTCAAAATTTATATATCTAGTTGCATATTTTGTCAAAATTCAAGTACTATTTGTGATATTGTCCTCATTTATTTATTTCACTAGATTTGTTGATGGTTGCTTAATTTTGAGTTGTTTGTTCAATGCTAGAAGATTTATTTATTTATTTATATGTTAAGAAATAAATATTTAATAACTATTTCATACCCATTGATAGGAACAAATATTACATTCAAGGTGACATTTACTTAATTCGACATAAAGATGTCTAGAAAAAAGTAAACAATAATCTGAGGTAAACTTCAATAATAATCTAAAACACAATACTAATGATGGTTTTCAAGAGAATCTCTTTTAAAATGCTTGTATATGTGTCCTCTTCCCATGAGATGTTTTCTCCCAATGCATATATATTTTTAAAAAAGAAAAAAAATTAGGAAATATCTAACATCAATTATTATGAAAAGCATTTTTTGTAGAAAGCTTGTTAGGTAGTTTATTTGTTCATTTATTTGGTTAGATTTGCAGATGATTTATTAATAGTACATTATCTGTCCAATGCAGGAAGATTTATTTATTTATTTATTTTTTCAAGAAAAAAATATTTGATAATTGTTTCTCTCCCATTGACTAGGAACAAATATTACATATTAGGCGACACTACTTAACTCCACATAAAGATACGTAAATAAAAGTGAACAATAATCTCGGGTGAAGTTGAACAATAATTTAAAACATAATTCTAATGAAGGTTTCAAGTGAATACTTCTAAAACTCTTATATATATGCCTCACATCCATGAGATGGTTGCCAGCAATTCAAATTTACATGAAAAGAAAAAGAAATAGAAAAAAGAAGAGAGATTATGATATATCTAAAATCAATTTTACGAAAAGAGATTTGTAGAATGCCTTGAAAAGGAGGAAAAAATAATTCCATAAAATCCCTCCATTGCATACACTGCTAAACGCTATAAACACTTTACAACGCATGGACCATACTATGACATGGTCATTGTAATCCGGTAAACTGACTGGGTTTTATGCTCATCATCCAATATATATATGAACAAATTAATACGGGTAATTTTTTATATTTTTCATTGTTAATTGTATGGTAGCATATGATATAGTAGAACCATATAATTGGAAAAGGAAATTTCATTTTTCTTCTGTTTCTTTCTGCGCGCCCATCTCCACCACCACACCACCCCCCACCCCCCCCCCAAAATACCCCCCCCCCCCCAAAAAAAAAAAAAGAAAAGAAAAACAGATAGTCACTGTTTACATTGATTTTCATGATGAGCACAGGAGAAACAATGCAAAATTCAACGGTCAGCCGAGTGGAAAGAGTATGAGGTGGGCGAGTTTTACAACGATCGCAGCACTGTAGGGACCATAGAGTTTCGTATGGAGCAGCTGGACAATGTTTGGAAACAAGGGCTTTTTATCAAAGGCGTGAAGTTCCAACCAGACAATTTCTAGTGAGCAAACAAGCAACATCTATGTGATGGTTTAAATAAACCCTATCTCAAGTATCTTTATCCTTCTAGTATTGTGTGTTGTATTATTCTCATACTTATTTGACTCTAGTGGTTGAATCCTTGTAATGGCACTATAAAATAAATAAAGGGGTTGTAATATGTAAATAAATAAATCATAATGGAGGTCAAAGTTATCATATATGATTAAATAAAAGGTTTTATAATCTATCTTAATATAAATATATAATATGTTGTTATATGGCAGACACATAATTGGACAAGTAGGAGGCATATTTAGGCCGTCAGCTTTGGGGATTTACGCCACCAACTTTGCCATCTACACCACCGACGTTGGATGGTAGCTTTCAATGCTTGCGTTTCATCTTTCACATTTAAGCTACCAGCTCATACTCCTAAACCGCTAGCTTTCTTTTACCAGCCTATAATATACATATTGTTTCTTGTTTTGTAAGGTTTTCTATGTGCTATAAATAGACCCTTAACCTTGTTTGCTTTTCATAACTTATCCTAAGCTTTTGGAAACCTTAAACCTCTCTCAAACCTATAGCTTGCTTCAAGGAGGAATAAGAATCAAGTAATAGGTAAGTATGACCCTTTTCAATTCTTTTGCCGATCTAAAAGTGTTATCCTTCTTAAAGTTTTCTTATTGGTTTTGAAAGGAATCAAATTCTTAGAGGATTTTTTGGAGATACCCTAAGTTTTTTGGACATTCTATTATTCTACGATCAAGGAAGAAAGGTAGTTGTGATTCTTATTGGTTTAAGGGTTTAGATGACCTTAAGAGTATGTTTATCTTGTGAAAACGAGTTTTTAAATAGTTTTGCTTTATGTGACCAAGTGTTTTTATTGAAGTTAGGTTTTCTGTTCTAAAAGTTGTTTTAGGTATGTCCTTACCTTGTTTGATGGTTGTGCTTGTTTAGTAGAACATATAATTGGACTAATTGCTATCTGACTTTAATTGGTTTGTTGCTTGTGCTTGGATGGGTCTAATAGATCGGGAGTACCGACGGCGTCCCAATGATCTATGTGTGTCATTATCCCGAGCGAAGTTGCATTCAGAGATGATTTTAGTAGTTGAGGAGTGGTACGAGTATGATGCCCAGGATGTGTGGGGAGAACCCAACACAAATAAAGATATAAGTATTTTATACATATTTATTTTCATTGAGTTTATGAGTTACTTCAGGTTTAGGACTAGTTGCAAATGGTTCTAAACTGTGTTGGTTACCTGGATAATTAAAGATAATAACCTATGATTTTTGTATATGATATTACATGCATGCGGAATTATCTGTTGTTTGCTCTTGCACATATAATTGTGGTTTAGTATACTAGGCCTTTACACTCACTCTTTGATTTTTCAGGAACTGGTGATGATCCCGTAGTGTTCAATCTATCTAGATATGATGTATATGTAGATTACGGGGACGATGACAGTGGAGCTGATTTCCTAAACGATTTTTAGAAAAGAAGAAGTTATAATAGATAGAGTTGATGACCTTTACGAAGTTTTATTTGTTATCATGACTATTGAAGTTTAGATATTAGTTTTTAGGATTTTTGATGTTTTAAGATAAATTGTAAGTTAATGTTTGGTTTAAGCCAACAAATTTGTTTTGTAGTTTTATTATGACATAAATATTTTAGAAGTACCCTTAAATGTGACATATTGAAGTTGTTTATGTTATAATTACGGTTTAGTTGAATCATAGCCTTAGCGTGCTATTCTCTAGTGAGCACACGTTGTGGGCTGTTAATGCTCTCGGTTTCGGGCGTTAAAGGATTTTATTACCTCTTTATTTTATGTTATACCAATAATACAATAGAAAATTAAAGAGTAGATTCGAATCGTCCCTGTTTATATCCTCTCAACTTTTATCAGTTTAGACTCTTTAAATACTATTACTTGTAATCGATAATTGAAATTGTAAGGAAGAAAATATGACGTCACAATGATATCTAAGGAAGTTTAGTATCCATTTCCACACTCAATAGAATAAAGAGGATAGAAGAAAAAAATTCTAACTATTATTTATTTTTTCTTGGCATTTAAAAAATAAAATATATCTTTCAATGACATGACTAGATATACTGTGATATTACAAATGATCCCTTTTGTATTCTTTTCATGCTTCACTTCTTCAATTTTTAGCAAAGATTTTAAGGGAAAACCATAAAGAAAAATAAAAGTTAAAAAAATAATAATGGAGGTCAATTGGATTAAAATCAATTTCTAAGGCCATTTGAGTTTTAATTGAATTTAAATACACTTACGATTTGATTAAATTTGATTAATTTAATTAAATTGAAAGATTTTATATAAAAAATAAAAATTTCTAATATAGTCCATTTTATTAAAATTTTTTGTTGTTAAAATAGTCATTTTAAATTTCAAAATGGAACCTCATTTGTCTTTGAAATGACTATTTTATGAGTAAAAAGAACTTAGTGCATGTAGGGTTTATATCATGTTAAACATGCAATTCAATTAAATAAACTATATACAAAAATATATATTCATTTTTTATATGTGTTGTCACGCTTCGGAGGGCATTCGAACCATGACAGCCCACCAAGAGTGTATATTCTATCTTATAAGCACTCAAGAGTGTTTAATGGATCATAGAATAAATATTTAACCTATCCACTTTAGCATATTCAGTGGCATTTCAAGTATCATCATACAAAACAATTTTGCCATCAAGCCTAATAAAATTACATCAAGTAGCAAATTTCTAGATACCTTTAGAAAAGTTTAATGACTGAAATAACAAAATCTAGTAGCTTCATCTACATCCCCTTGTAGTTTTTCCCTAAATCCCAAAACGGCAAGGCTTAATAAGGTGGTTCCCCTAGCTAGGTTGTAAAATTGCCTCATTGTACCCATTAAGTAAATTGCACTATAGGTGAATAGGCAAAAGACACAACTTAAGGAGATAAAAGTGAAGTTTCTTCATTACTACTCAATTGGCAATTACAAAAAAAGTTATCAAACATATGCAAAGAATGAGCCACCATATGCAATGCAATCATTGTATGTGGCCTTCCAATTATAAGCGTTAAGTCTAAGGTTTGTTGGGATTTCTAGAAACCAAAAACATTCTCAAATTACACATTGGAATAAAATTATTTTGTAAATCCCACCAAGATCCAAGTGATTTAATGAAAATCAACAAGAGGATTAAAAATAGCAACATTTTTACTATAAAAAATGCAGATGGTGGTTCCTTTTTAAGTAGATTTACATGTGATCCACAAATATCATCAAGCTTTATTGTTGCTTCTTACGATCACTCTCTACTAGTATCTACATGAGCAAACCCCTTTCAAAGCACCAACATAGGTGTGCCAACACCTTCAATTTACTGCTATCATTCCTTTTTATTCTCTTTATGTAGAAAATCTTATTTTTTGCTTAAAAGTATGTTTTACGATTTTCTCTCTCTCTAAATATTTCATATCACATTAAAGAGAGGACATCACGATATATATCTATTGAAATAAAACATGATCTTTTTTTTATCATGTCATTTCCTATTTTAAATAAGTAACTAAGATTCATTATTATCTATTATCTTTTATTTAAAAATTGATTTTTAAAATAAATCCTTCTGTGTGGTGGGATTACTACAACTAATCATGTGTGATAGACATGATGGTCAACTTAAGAGAACTCTTGAACTGATGACACGTGTAAGATGTCACAGAGAGAGACGTGGGAAGAGAAACATGCAAACCTAGTTTCTCAAGTGTGCGAGTGTGACAAAAGATCAAATCAAATAGATTTGATCATTCTTAACTCGTTCTTTGTAGAATAAGTGCTTTGATCTTTCTTGAAGATGTTTTAGTAGAGTTTCCATGTTGCTCTCAATCTAAGCAATGTGTAGAATGGCCTTGAAAGAGAAGAGAAGACACTTATTTATAGGGTCTGTTTGTTTTGACTTTTTTCCGGTAGATACAGACACTTTTTCAAACTTTTTGCTAACAAATTATTTATCAAGAAATAGTTATAGATAAAAAAAAAAAAAGCTGACAGTTCTCATCAAAAGATCAAATAGAACAAATATAGATAAAATTTAGATGCAAATCGGATATATTTACACATATCATTTTAAAAAAGATACAGATACAGATGAAAAACAGACAATCCAAACAGACCCATAGTAGTAGAAGCTAATATTAGTCATTGGATAATGATTGATTGAATGCACGAGATTAAGCATGGATGATCACCATTATATCATATCTAAATAATTTGACGGCCGTCATTGAAGCCTTCTTTTTCTTTAATTGTGAGCTAGATTAGGCTTTGCAAATGGGCTAGAGGGCTTTACTTATGTTATAAAGAGAAGTCAATTATAATTAAAATAACTTATTTTATATTTAAACTGGACTTAAGTCTTATTTTATTCCACACAAGCCCTACTTTAGCCAAATGAAGCCTAAATTAACCCAAGAAGACATTTTTGGAGTCTATTTTTCATGCACGAGAAAACCGAATTAAGTTGAGAGCAGAATGAACTAGTCTGATAATCTCTATGCTGAGCTAACCAAGTCGAATCTCCCTACAACATCCATTATTGGACTCAATTTTCTAAATCCTATCACTAGCTTTGAGGATTGACCCGTAGCATTAAATTGGACTAAAAGCCTAATTATTGAAATGACCTTCTACATTTTTGCCCCTACCCAAAAGCTCCTTTAACGAAGTTATAAAGGAGGTTTTGGGCATTTCATTAAGCAGATGTTATCTTTAAATTTTTTTTGTAGAACACTAATAAGAAGTCGCACTTAACCTTAAATCGTCCATTGCATTGAAGAATTATTACTTTTGATGCTTGTCAATGAACCAAGATAAGTTAAAGTAATCTTCTTCGAACTGAATGTAAAATATCCGATAAAGCAAGTTTGTTGTCACATAAACACTTTATGATACTGAGCAGACTTATGTGTCTCATACTTTTTCTAAACCATTGCTGTAAACCCCCAAATTTTTGGAATCAGTTTAGCATAAAACCCTAAACCAGAAGTCAACCGGAACCCTAAAGGTCAACAAATGCCTAGTTATACGAAGTAGCTTAAAGTCCGACAATCCTGAATAAGAAACTCGGTGAGAGTAAGTAGGAGTTTAGAATGTAGAATAGTGTGTAATTATATAAGGTAGCATGAAAAGATCAGATTAGTAAAACCGCAACCCGTTTCGAACCTGATCGGACACAGTTCTTGAAAAACGTGTCCCGGGGTCCATAATAGTAAAAATATTCTGAATATACCGTTAGACTCTTAAAAATATAAGGTTTTCAAAAATATCAATTTCAAAATTTTTCGGCAAGTAAAAATAACAGATATAGCTATTATACGCGTATTTTCTTACTACCGGTACTTTATTATCATATCTACTTTATATTACACTATTCATTACTATTCTACACTATTCTTTTCTCTTTACTTTTTCTTACACCTACACTTACAAACATCATAACCTATAACCTTTATTTTTACCTTTCTCATAACATTATTTCACATCTACTTTATTTATTACTTCATTTAATCCACAAAATACAAAAAAATAAAACACACACTCCCCCCTCCCTACAAGCTATGGACGGCACCCCCCTTGCCCATTTCCCCTCAATTTTGTTTCAATTTTTATTTATTTTAATCATACAAAAATCCCTCCTAAATTTTCTATAAATACCCCCCTCCTCTTGCACTTCTTTCACACCACTACGACCCACAAATTTCTTACTAAAACTCTCTCAAATTCTCCTCTCAAAACTCTCTCCAACTACCATCCCAAAACTCTCTCAAAATAATTCCAAAACAACTTCTACCTACAACAAAAACCCATAACCACAAACTACTACCAAAATCTTCTTTAGATAACCATCTTCTATTACTTTCTTCTTCTTCATGTCATGTGACTTTATATGACCATAGTGTGAGTTTCCAAAAACTAAAAAGTTATGGAAGCTACATTATGTTCATGTATTGTTCTTGTTCATGAAAAATCTATTTATGTTCATGTTATTATTTTGTTTGTATTATTGTTATTATAACTAAGTATTATTATCTATATATATATGTACATATTCTTTAGAGCATATAAGCTTACTTGCAATTTATTTACTTTTATGCAATGCAAATTATTTATTATTCCATTGCAATTTATTTATTTATTCCTTGTTATTTTAAGACTAGTCTCTAGTCTTAGACTTGTCCTTATCAAGTCAAAACAAGTTTTTCTTTTTATTTTGGGACTAGTCTACTTCTTAGTCCCGAGAGCCTTGAAAAAGCTAAGACTCCAATACTTGACTTTATTATTATGCTATTTTTGTTTACTATTATTTCTCATGAATCATGTTCATTTAGATTGTTGACCAAAATTTTCATTTTCTAAAAATAATTAACAAAAGAAGATTTTGTCATTAGAAACAAGTTTATGTAAAGTATAAAGTCTAAATTCTAACAAAAATAAAATCATTTCTTTTCAAGTTACCAAAAAAAAAGAACTCACTATAATTTTAGAAACTACTTTTACTATGAAAAACTTCTTAAATCCCTTATTATTCCACTTTGTTTTTCAAAAGAAAATAATTGTTGATACAAAAAATAATTTTTATGAGAAAGATAAGCAAAATGAAAGGACAAGGAATTTTCAACTAAAGACCTCTACAAACAAATAGATAAAGAAAATTGTATAGGAAAAATAAATAAGAAAAGTAGTACTAATATAAGATGGACTTAGAAAATAGAAAATTTTATTTTCAAAAAGTTACTTGGGAAAAATAATAAAACAAACATAAAACACTTTTGGAAAACAAAAGAAACAAAATATTCATTTCAAGAAAGTTACAAAAAAAAAATAAATTCTTGTAAACTATGTTTTCTAAAACTTCAAACCAACATTGTTTTACTCAAGGAATATAATTGGACAACAAAACACTTGAGCATGCTTAAATATGAGTTATATAGTTATAAAAAGAGAATTTTTCAACTATATAGATAACTAAGTATTTATCAAGCGAGTTTTGAATTGATGAACCAAAGTTGTTTTTGAGTTAGAAAATTCGTGATGAAATTCATCACCACTGTTTTGGGGCTTAAATGGTTTAGTTTGACAAAAATAGTTTTAGAAATGAATATATCTTTTCGAGTAGGTAGAAATCGGTATATTATATGCGCGATTCCGAGTTAAAATGACCAAGTTATAGCCATTTTAAATTGGAACTTTCCTTTATACGAACTTTAATGTTCTTTTGATATTGTTTTGTCAAAATTCAAGAAAATCATCAAGGAATACTCATTATGGGTATTCTCTTTGGCTAGGTGACTCCGAGGAAGGATTCCTATATCCCGAAGATTATTTCGATTAAGTGGAGTGTGTGAACGACTCACTCGCATAGAGGAATAGTCGACATGGCATCGTGAGTTTATTTCCTTAAAATGCTATATTTGTTGTGCTTGTAAATTAGTTGCATTAGAATTAAGAAAAGACAAATGGATATGTACGTAAAATAATTCTTTGAAAGAGCCCTAAGAATATCAAGGCCGGAATTGATTTAAGTGTTTGTTTTAGTGTAGCATTTGATTTGTATGAAAATTCCTTGATTGCCTTAAATTCAATAATAATTATGTTATGATATCATAAATAAATGGATTCATGCATACCACGAAGTGAGTCACATTGCATATGGGTTATTATCCTTGGGTGAGAAGGATAGTAGGCTCATGTTGAAAGCAACACTTCGCGAAGTATCCGAAAGCGATTGCTTGGTGGCTTTAAGGAAATGCTTGGCGGAAAATCCAAAATCAAGGTCAATTCAAGTATACTCAAAATGCTTAGCGATGAGTGCTCGTGAGCATAAAACTTTTTAACTAAAACTACTTGATTTGAGGTTATGCATCACCAAACCCCGAATGGAGGGTGCAAATCCATTCAACATATAGTTCCCGGAAAGCTATATGCTTGTTTGCCCACGTGTATGTTGCATTCTATTTGATTGCTTAAACAACTTGTTTGAAATCTTGTTACAAGAAGTTATTTATGGAAATAGTTCTCACTAAGCCTGTTAGCTTATGCCCCAATAGATATCTTTTGCAGTTTCCCTACCTGTGGTTGAGGCCACGAGGACCCTGCAGCCAGGTAATTTCTTTTTCCAGCAAAGAAATTCTAGATAAAGTTTAGCTTGGATAAGATATGTAATCTTCTTGTAATAGATTAGAGATTAAGGGAAAATGTCCCTGAGTTTTGTAAGAATATTATTATAAGTGAATGAATATTATGAGTTCTCTTTTCTTAAACATGTTATTATATCTTGTTAAACTTCATAATCCTGGATATGGTCCTCTAAACTTGTGAGAGCATGCCTTACACTTGATATCAAAGCTTTTAGGAATGGCTAAGGTTGTCATACTTAAGCTTTAAGCTTCGGGGCATGACAATTGCTAAGAGATTCATTTCCTTGCATTATTTCGTGTCATGTCTTATGATGGTCATCTTTTTTTTTTTTTTTTTAATATTACTTAATAATTGAATAAAAGCATTAAATTAAGATCAAAAGCACAGTGGTACATGGGTCAGATGCTACCGCGTAAGTGACGCAAAGCTCCAAGGCAAAGCCTTGGAGAAGGAATGGCATGACAACTTGTCTCTGGCACTATGGGCGTACCCTTCTCTTTGGTTTACTAAGCAAAGGTTATAGTTTTAGTAGATGTTCTTGTACCATTAGCATGATTGGCCTTAAATGCCGAGTTAGAGGCTGACACACTTCACATGCTCGACTTGGAAGCATTAGACAAAAGACGTAATATGGCTAACAAAACTTAACCAATTATCTTCAAAGGCTTAGAATTTTGTACGATTGCTTGGTGAGAAAAAGTTCTTTCAAAGAAGGTGATGTTGTCCTTCGAGCAGTACAGCACATAAGGATACCAACTCCTAAATTAGCTCCAAAATAGGAGGGTCCATTTATAGTAGAAGAAGTTCACCATAGCAGATATTGCAAGTTGCGAAATCTAAAGACGAACACAATCACTTCTCTCATTATTTTTCAATACATTAAAAGATTTCGCTTATAATGGTTGATGTAATTACAAATTAATGAAATCATTGGATTTGTTATCTCTCAAATGTGTCTCTTCTCATCTTTACTATTTATTTTTTTTATATATCATTTAATTTCATGCAATCTTACCTTGTCTAATGGGGTTGAAGCAATCCCCTCTATGATGGATCGAAGCGATCCTACACTAGGTTAGGCAGCCATAATGCCTTAATGCAAAATTTGAGGTCGAAGTAACTTCGATAGTGAAAGATCCAAGCAATCTTATCACTATAGTCGTGGTAGCTTGGTAGGAGCTCTACTCCTAAGCATACAACTTTTGCACCAATTAAATATGAGATTGAAGCAATCTCATCTGTGTTAGGTTGAAGCAACCCTACAGCAAGCTTAGCAGTCGTAATGCCTCTGTTTGCAAATAATGAGATTGAAGAAACCTCATCCATGATGGTCGAGTGATTATGTCATGGTAGCCATAATTGCTTACTACAAGTACTTGTTCTTTTTCAGCGTATAGCGAGTGAAAATACCTTTTTTTTTTCCTTTTTCTGTAGTACATGTTAGTGAGATTGAAACAATCTCAACTGTAAAAGAGTTGAAGTGACTCTCTTGTAGGCTTAGCAGTCATAATACCAACTTAATATTACTCGTAAACATTCGATAATAAATAAAGTAACACAATAATATGAATAAAAAAAAAAGGAGTGACACTGATGAGTTGAAGTAATTCCTACCTAAAGGAAACAATTATACAAAAAAAAAGTACATTCAAGAGGAAATAAAGGAATAATGTGTAACTTTTTCATTAAATGTAAGCAATATTAATTACATCAATGAGGCAAATGTTGCTTTCTACTCATACTAACATCAATATCTCTAAGCATCTCACTCATTTTGGCATTCAACATCTATTTTTTTTATCATGTAAAACCTTCAACTCTATTTCCTTCTTCTCTATCTCCATATTCACTAACTCTAAGTCTTTACCCATTTAGTGACATGAAATTAGCTTGCATTCAGTTATAGCCATCGATTCCAAGCTAGGGATAACAAAGCCTAATTGCAATGCTTCCTTGTATGCATATATGACTAACTTCAAATCTTTTTTTCATAAGTGAGTCCCAAGGGTGAGTAACTGACAACATCACCTCACCCAACATAGTCATCACACACGTGCTAAGTGGGCATTGGACGAAAGAAGAGTTTGCTTAGAATTCCCTATCCAATGTATAGAGACGTTGTTGTGGCATTACGAGACGAGAAGGTACATCAAAACCATAGAAATCTTTCTCAGCTCCTGCACTTGTATCTAGAAGGGGAGTCACAATCCTATTTTGATTAGACACAACATCGACTGGAGGAGAAGGTTGCGCAGTAGGTGCAATGATTGTTAGAGCATAATAACATATTTCTAATTGATAAGGAGGAACAACTTTGTTGAAGTGTAATCCTTGGTCGGATGATCCCAAGCCATATGACCTTAGGTGATCAGGTTTTAATGGGACCCCTTCGAACCTCAAACACTAAAACATCCCTCTTTTTTTTTTTTTATTAAGAAGAACATCAATAAAATTGAAGTAAATCATTAGTGTTAAAAATTTGATGGTCTGTTTCTCTAATCAAGTGATCGAGTTTTAAATTTATAATCCTATATTTTCTTTTCCTAAACACGATCAAAGCTAGGCAAGTGCATTTGTCGTTATGTAGTCTAGGATTAAGCATAGGTTCGTCTCCCACAAGAAATGAAATAAACACTAGTACTAACCTTCTTCTCATTATCTAGCCTAAAATAAATCATGTTTTAATGATAGTATTGAATTACTAACTACTATTGATTAACTAAATATGTAAATACACTTATTAACACATAACAATGTAATGTAAACATAAAACAAGCCTGCAAACCATGACTAACATGTAGTTTCACACCATTAATATATTTTTATTAGTCTTAACTACAGAATTCAATAGGCTACCTTAAAGTCTTTCTCAAGATCAACAAGGCCTAATGTTGATTTTAATTGCCAGAATCTCTTCCTAGATTAATAGCAAATCAATGACCGCATTAAGTTTAAGAATGCCAAAGAAAATTGTAGAAGATTTCACCATCTTATCTCTAAAACTATGAGCAATCCCTTTCAACAGTCTAGATCTATTCACTTAGATGATTTCTCAATCTATCCAAGAGAAATCTGGTAAAAAATCCATGTTGTGCACTACATAAACTAATGCGTTATATATACTTCCATTGAAATTAAGAAGTCTAATAAAAATATTATGAATTTAACACATTTCCACATAGAGAATCATGAAAATTGCAAAATACAATACAACAGGCATTAACAAAACACGATAAGATTAAGATGAAAGATAGAAAGACAAAATCAGTTTCTTCCATTTCTAAAATTGTTTGAGAATTGTCTACAAGAACACATTGAAGATCCTTCGCTGGTCTCTCTCGAGTTCCATGGATGAATCATCATAAATACAACACTCACATCACTTACACTTACAATATACACACACACACACACATTCCTTGCAGGGAGGAGAAGATGTCTACATTGTTCCTACACTAATTGATTACATTGAATGAATAGATGGATAAATATCTAGATGATAATTATTATCCTCTTGCAAATGGATATGTTTCTTTTTATATCTCTTAGACTCTTGGGCGAAACAGTACAACACTTGGAGAAAAATTGTGTCTTTTGTCCGAACCGATACAGCACTTAAATGAAAAGATACCAAAAATGTTGGATAGCAGACAATATATCACGGGCTACCAAAGGGGAGTTATTTAGGTTGTGAGCAAATTTCTTTGAATAACCAAACCAATCACGGGCGACCAAAGCATTGGGATCCTTATTGCAGTGTTGTTTTGCTTTGATCTCGCCAATGATTTGTATCCATTTTGCTCCAAAATGTGTTGTTGTGATTAAAAGTCATCTGAATCGAAAATATTATTGATTTAAGTATCAATTCTGAAATAAAAACATAATTCAAGTCCTAAATTTTACTTAAATAGCCATTAATAATTATAGATAACTCATGTCTATCAAATATTTCCACGCTAAAGCCTTGCTTGTTCACAACAAGCTGATAAAAATATTTGAAAACATATGGCAATTATGGTGTTACTCCTTTATTGTTGGAATTGAAGGATTTCATTCAATCCACTCTGAAATGGTTCATCTCCTAGGCAAAAATTACAACGCTAATCATAATAAGTCAGTGTTTTATCCTTACCATTTGAATTAGATTTCTAAATAAAGAAGTAAACATATAACCAAAAGTCAAAAGAAAGAATATTCAGGTACTTCCTCTCTTATTTGTTTATCTTAACTCAATTAACCACAATCTTAAGTTAAATCTCTTAGTGAAAGCATATACATCAACTTATGATGTGCTCAAAACCGATCGTATCAAACTTTAAAATTTATAAACCTAGAATTAATCCTACGATCGAGCAAAGGCAAGTATACCTATTCGAAATAGTATATGATTAAAATCAGGTATCGTCCTTAGGAATATAAGAAATAATTACTAGTGTTACCCGTTCTCCACTATTTAGTCTAGTTCTTAATTTAATATGTTTTATCATCAACTACGAATTAACTAATTTAATTAACCCTAAGATCCTTATGAAAGCTTTTAAGAATTATAATTAATCACAAGTTATGCAACATACCCCTCATCTTGTTCCACCCTAAACCTTAACTTTTCATATAAAGATATATTGATTAATGACTCATTCATACCTTGCACTGCATGAACTTCCTATTGAACTAATTACTCCCTTGAGTTAATCAATTCCTAATCTTGCATGAATTAATAGAAATCTCTTCCTAACTAATATCAATACAAGATTGCATTAAAGATCTAGTTCATAAACAAAGATAAAATCTTATTGTACAAATCAAATTTCTCTATCTATAATTAACATGTGACTTTTCTATTCATGAAGATCTAACTTACTAATAAAACCTCTTCTCTAATAAGAATCATGCATGTAATTAATTTGCGCATAAATCAATCACAACACAATTAAATACATGAATAATGCAAAGTATAAACTTCTCATTAATCAACAATTCAATTCATATTGCGTTTAGGGTTTCACAAGATTTAGGTTAGGAATCTACTCCTCCATGGAGTTTACAAAAACACAATATTAAGAAGTAGAATAGAAACATATGCAGAAATACAACCCTTGAATGATCTTGTGATACTCTATGATGTCCAACAATCTTTCTCTTCCAAATACGTCTTTTCTCTCCTAGGGTTCCCAAAGTACGGTCCAAGAACCCCAAATAAATCAATAAGGCAGCTATTTATAATATAAGGAAAAGTCATGTGTGCATAAGGGGTCTGCACGGCCATGCTCAGGGCCGTGCACAATGAGAAAATTAGATTTTTGACATCTTTAAGTTCTGCACAGCCTTTTGCACTACCGTGCACGGGGTTGTGCAGAACTCCAAATCTTCTTTTTCTTCTCAGATTGAGTTATTTGCTTTTATACTACCTTGTGCACTTGCTGAGGCATGAATCAAGAGACTTGCTGGTCACTTTTTTTCCCTCTGCACAAGCATCTGAATGGCCATGCATGAACGTTGTGCACACTTGAAAATCATCACTTTGTAGCCTTTGCTAAATCTTTCCTTGGTTTTGCTCAAATCATCCATAAATCTTCTAAATGATATTTGAACCCTAAAAAACAAATATTCAACACTTAAGTATATTTCTCTTAAGAATTTCACATAAAATTAATGCAAAATTATATCAATTGAGTATAGAAAATATGGGTCTTTTAACACTTATCAACCTACCCCTTGACTTTCTCTCCTTTATTGTTCTCTTTTCCTTCTTCTTTTTTTTTTTTTAAGTTCAGTTTCTATAGAATTTCACAACCTATGTAACAAATTTTTAGTCGATAATCTCGAGCTCATCACTTAAGTTAATAGATGTTGTTCCCTAAAAAGTGTGTCCTACGGACTTTCTCATTCGAGTCACAAAATTCACTGAATTTTTTATTTTTAAGCAATTTAAATGTTGAAGTGTAATCCTTGGTCGGTTGATCCCAGGCTAGATGATCTTAGGTGACTAGGTTTTAATGGGAACCCTTCGAACCTCAAACAGTACAACATCCCTCTTTTTTTTTTTAAAGAAGAAAATAAATAAAATTAGAGAGATCATTAAGTGATAAGTATCATTTGAACTTTACACTAATGATTCACTTCAATATTCTCTATATAATAATGCAATAAAATATTGAAATAACCCTGAACATCTTAACTTATAGTCATATGCTACTAAAAAGTAAAATTCCAAATTAAAAAGTGAGTAAAATTGCCCCATCATGATATCACATTGTTACCACTACCTTAGAAACATTACCTACTTTAGAGCATCTCAAATTTGATAACCTTCATTATTCTGGCATTTTTGAAAATTTCTCTTAACTAGTAAAACAAACTAACACCAAACCAAAACTGTCACGCTCTAGTGGGTACTCTAAACGTGATAGCCTGTCGTACGCAATATTAAAACTTAAGAATGGCTACCTCAGTCACTCGAAAGCTTCCATATCGGTACAAGGCATACATTCACATCAAAGGGAGACCGATAGAGTAATACATTTTAAGATATTGGCAGAAGAACATTCAAAATAACACTTAATATAATTCATTGAAATATAAAGTCTTACGACTTCTAAAGGGCATTCCCCAAATGATTTTCATAACAACACGGTCTTACTAAGAGAAATAAAAAAAACTAGAAGATTTTAGAAGAAATCTACTCTAAGACTTCAAAACAGAATTCCTCCAAAAGCTTCCCAAAATAAGGATTCTACCCGGAGGATCAATATGGTCTCGGGTGCAAAAAGATAATCCTGCAATATCAAAAGTCTATAGGGGTATAAGCATAACTTGCTTAGTGAGATATTCCTTATGCAAAAGTACTCATAATAGGCAATCAACCAAGTTTATTAATCAAGCATATGAAATGCAACAACCATATGATCAAACAGTACATACGATTATCTGGTTTCGTATGTGTGATGGATTTACCCCTCTATTAGTGGTTAGGGAATGATTTGAACTGGGCCCCAAATGAGCTCCTTAAAGTTGCGCGCGTCTTGGGGTTGCAATGAACCGAACTACTAGTCCTTGGGCTTTTCTTATCCAAAGTGATCGATCCGGCTCAGCTACAACTTGAGGCCGTATTCCCCGAACGTCCTAAGCCCTCAAGATGTAGCAAGGCAGCTTATCTTTTCGGTCCCACGCTGAGGAGTAGTAGCAAAATTTCAAAATGATATTCTAAGTGATATGCATGAGCAATTTATTATATGGGGATTCCAATATGACATTAAATCATTTAAAGCGATCAAGCAACAATTACACACATAGCAATACATAGAAACAATTATATCAATCATAGATCAGGTTCCGATATACTTATCGTTCATTGATCGCACATAACAATTCACATACATAATTCTCATGATATCCCACATGCATATCGATTTTATCTATTCCTAACATCTAGTGCTCTATTCTATAAGTACATACGCGAATACATAAACGTAAAAAAAACTCACTCGCCCATAGCGATCTTCTATGAGTTGAAGTAATCCTCGGGGAAGAGAAGATCTTGGTTCGTGACACCTAAATAAAAGAAATACCCAAAAATGAGTATTTTATCTAAGATCTATTTAAACTCTATAATTCTATCTTATTGAATTCGTCAAAATTCGCATGAATGGAAACTCTAACTTAAAATGGCCATAACTTGCTCATTTTAACTCGGAATTTCACATATTATATACCGATTTCTACCTACTCGAAAAGATCTATTCATTTATAAGGTTATTTTTATCAAAAAAATTCATTTGGGCCTCAAAATAGTGAAGTAAAAAATTGATACAAAAATTCCAGATTTCACAACTCAAGTTTTCAAACTTTTCTTCATTCAAGAATTCTTGTACAAAAATATAGATACTTGTATGGTTGAAAAATCTTTTGAATATATATATATATATATATATATATATACTCAAACTATATGCATGAATTTAGTGGTATTGTCTCAATAATAATTTTGTAAAACAATGTGTCTTAAAAGTAAGAAAAGCTAAGACTTGAAAATCCCCTTTTTAGTTTTGTTGGGAAAATTTTATAAGTGAGCATCTCCTTCTTTTAACTCCATTTCTTAATGTTAAGAATAATTAAATTTTCAAAAAGTAATTTTAGTCTCTTATGATTCCATTTCTTAATGTTAAGAAAATGTAGCTTTTCTAAATATTTCTTGGTTATATGTTCTAAAGTTTTTCTAAAATTAGATCCACTTTAGATATCAATGACCTTATAAGTTATTTTATTTTATTTCCTAAGTAAGGCTTATCTTTAGAAAGGTTGTTTTTTTATAATTTTATAAAACTTTAGTATTTTAGAGTGTTGGTAGAATGAGTTTAAGAAAACCTTTATTGAATACTGACTTAGCAATATTAATTTTTAAAGAAACTTTCCTATTTCTTTGGTTTTAAAAAGAGGGTATGTGATATTTTACTCTATGTATACTTGGATGAAATCCCATGTACTATTATTATTAAAAAATTGTGATGAGCTTTTCTAACTTTTGGAAAAGATTTGTTGAGATAAAACTTTGTGTCTTTATAGGAAAATCATTTCTTACATGACAAAGATCTATTTTTAAAGAGATTTATTATTTTTCTTTTCTTAAGAAAACTCTTTTTCATAGTTGTTGAGACCAACATGTTCATGCATGAATATATATAACTATGAGAAATATAAAAACAACACAATAAGATAATTGTAATAAGAGCATAAAAGTAAAGTTAAGTATTGAGAACTTTAGCTTCATCAAGGTATCCCGAGACTAAGAATAGACTAGTCCCAAAAGAAAAGAAAAGCAAAGAAAGAAAATTGTTTTGACTTGATATAGACAAGTGTAAAACTAGAAAGACTAGTCTTAATAATAGCATGAAATAAATAAATTATAAAGCATAGAAATAAATAAATAACAAGTAAGCTTATATACTCTAAAGGAATATATATACATAATACTATATAGTAGTTAGATTAGAAATAATAATAATAACAATAATAACAACAACATAATAATAACATAAAGAAAAATAGGAACATGAACAAAAACAAAACATGATCATATTGTTGCTTCTTTAACTCTCATGAGTCTAAGAAACATACACTAAGCTCATACTAAGTTGTATGAACATGATGAGTGAATAAGAGAAATTTTTACCTAAAGTTTATGTGTATGTTGAAGAGAAAAAGAATGGATTGCAGTAATATGTGGGAATTGGTTTTATGGAGAAAAGAGAGAACTTGTGAGAGATTTTTAGAGAGGGATTTTGTGGAGTGATTTTGGTAGAGTTTTAGTAGGAAATGAGTTGTGTTTAAGAATGAAAGAGGAATGGGGTATTTATAGAGTTTTGAAATGGAAATTAGATGTAATAAAATAAAAAAAAAATTGATTGAAGAGAGAGAGGGGAGAAGCCGGTTTGCATGTACAGGGGGGGGGGGGGGGGGTGTTAGTGGGGGAAATAATTTATTTTGTTTGTTTTGTAATAAAAGAAGTAATGTATAAAGTGTGATATGATTAAAGTTGTATGGGGAAGGTAAATTATAAGGTATAGGTATGGTAGAGTATAAGAAAAAGTAGAGATAGATGAATTGTAGAAAAGTACTATGTATAGTAGACTAGACAATTAAAATACTGGTAGTAAAAAAAATACGCATTAATAAGCTATATATAATATTTTTACTTACTGAAAAATTCTAAAACTGATATTTTTGAAATTCTTATATTTTTATGAGTCTATTGGTGTTGTCGGAATATTTTCACTATCCGATGCACCGGGGCACGGTTTTTGAAAATTGATCCTGTTCGGATCCGAAAGACATTAGAAAATTGCGAATCTGATATTTTTAAGCTTTCTTATATTATTACAAACCATTTTCCACAATTATCTCAATTTCGTTTTCTAGGGGGTAAGAACACGGGATTGCTGGATCTAGATTCACTAGACTAAACATAAAACTAGGTTAACTTTAAGGTTCTGGTTTGACCTCCGGTTCTTAAGGTTTACTTAGATTATCGAAAAATCTAGGGGCTTACAAAAACAACTTGCCTAAAATGATAAGTAAATTTGATAGATAATTGTTATCAACGTTCAATTCAGCAAACTCTATCTAGCATGCTTACGTGCTCCTTATATTTGATAGACATGAGTTATCTATAATTATTAATGGCTATTTAAGTAAAATTTAGGACTTGAATTATGTTTCTATTTAAGAATTGATACTTAAATCAATAATATTTTCAATTTAGGTGACTTTTAATCATAACAACATATTTTGGAGTAAAATGGATACAAATCATGGGCGAGATAGGAGCAAAACAACACCATAGCAAGGATCCCAGTGCTTTGGTCGCCCGTGATTGGTTTGGTTATTCAAAGAAATTCGCTTACAGCCTAAATAACTCCCCTTTGGTCGCCCGTGATATATTGACTGGTATTTGACTTTTTTGGTATCTTTTCATTTAAGTGTTATATCGATTCGGACAAAAGACACAATTTTCCTCTAAGTGTTGTACTGTTTTGCCCAAGAGTCTAGGAGATATAAAAAGAAACATGCCCATTTGCAAGAGGCTAATAATTATCATCTAGATATTTATCCCTCAATTCATTCATTGTAATCAATGAGTATAGCAACAATGTAGACATCTTCTCCTCCCTGCAAGGAGTGTGTATGTGTGAGTGTATTGTAAGTGTAAGTATAAGTGATGTGAGTGTTGTATTTATGATGATTCATCCATGGAACTCGAGAGAGACCAGTGAAAGATCTTTAATGTGTTGTTGTAGACAATTCTCAAATAATTTCAGAAATAGAAGAAACGAGTTTTGTCTTTCTATCTCTCATCTCAATCTTATCGTGTTTTGTTAATGTCTGTTGTATTGTATTCTGCAAATTTCATGATTCTCTATGTAGAAATGTTTTAAATTCATAATATTTTTATTGGACTTCTTAATTTCAATGGTAGTATATATAACGCATTAGTTTATGTAATGCACGACATTTTTTGCTAGATTTAACTTGGATAGATTGAGAAATCATATGAGTGAATAGATCTAGATTGTTGAAAGGGATTGCTCATGGTCTTAGAGATAAGATGGTGAAATCTTCTACAATTTTCTTTGGAATTCTTAAACTTAATGCGGTCATTGATTTGCTATTAGCCTAGGAAGAGATTCTGGCAGTTAAAATCAACATTAGGCCTTGTTGATCTTGAGAAAGACTTTAAGGTAGCCTATTGAATTCTACAGTTAAGACTAATAAAAATATATTAATGGTGTGAAACTACACGTTAGTCATGATTCGCAGGCCCGTTTTATGTTTACATTACATTGTTATGTGTTAATAAGTGTATTTACATATTTAGTTAATCAATAGTAGTTAGTAATTCAATACTATTATTAAAATATGAACCGCCTTATCGGATGATGGTGTTAATCAATTTAACAGAGGTGTCACCAGTGGCCATAAAAAGTTTTTTTATGTACTAAATTAATCAATTTCAAAATTCAAGTATTTAATTACATATTTTATCAAAGTTTAGATACAATTTGTGTCATTAACTCAAAATAAAAACATAGGTTCAAAAGTTAAAATACATAAAAATAATAGTGTTAGAAACAAAATTATGAAAAATAAGGTGGTTCAAGTGTTTTTTTTCCCCTTTAAGGACTTACAAATTATTTATTATTTTTACAATTTTAAAGTTGTAAATAATCATATTTTGATTTGTTTGAACTTATGTCATGAATAAAACTTGAAAAGAAAATAAAAAAAAAAGGAAAGAAAAAACGTCCTGAAGCGTCGGAAAAAGAAAATTGCAATTCACCCGAATTCCCCAACTATAGATTACAAATCTGAAAAACCGAAGAGAAAAGTACGATGCTTTGCCCCCGTACTGAGAAATATGAGGGCCAGCCGACAATCATGGATTGTAGGAGAAAGAAAAAGGGGAGTGAGAACTCTTTTAACTTTTTCACTGGTACAAGCAACTAGAAAAAATAGATACCTTGAGTTTTGTGTACGTCATGCTTCTGCTTTTGCCTTTTGTCTACTTATAGGAGGTGTTTTCCAATCATGGGTGCATAAGAGGGGCTGCTTCAGTGTAGAGTTTTTAAGGTCTCAAGTTGTCTTTGTCTCAGACCTCATTTCCAAATATAATGTACATTTCATCCACGATATACACTCTCGACTTGTTGCTTAATTATTTATTATAGCTACAGCTTTGCTCCCGTTGGTTTCTTTTGAATTTAAATTGAAAAGGTTAGTTGCTCCTTACTTTACTTATGCTTGATGGGTGTACTTTATATATTCATTTTTCTTTAATTACCATTTTACGCAATATTTCAATTAGAGTAAATTGTAGTAATATCCTAAATAAACCATTAAATTTATGGAGACAACTCAAATTTCATGAATAATATATTTACATCTCTCGAAAAATACTGGTACCACAATTTTTTTTTCTCTAATATTACATCAAGTCAGTTCTTTATGTTGATTTGCAATATAATTACTTTTGTAGGATAATTAATCACCTAACTTGAACCATATTATGTCAAATTAATTAAGCATAACCCAAAATGACTTTCCTCCTCGAGCTCAAAACATAATTATAAGTGTCATTCATACAAATACATGTAATATTATTGTGTTCATTAGGATCATATACTAAGAGAAATTTTATTGTGTTAATATTTTTCCAGGCAAGCGTTTTTTTTTTTTTTTTTCCTTTTTCGGCCAAATTTTAGGGCAAGCGTTACTTTTTATATTTAGGGCGTGCTACAAGACTTAAAACACTTTATCATGGATTAATACAGACTTAAAACACATCATCCTTTTATGATATATAGATATATAACACATTATACTTTTGTTTGTGTCACACATCATCTTAGAAGAAATAAATTCTCTTCATTTACCTTTTTTCTCTTTTAAATTTTCTTCATTTTATGTTGTTAAGATTTTATTACATGTAATCAATGGTCAAAGTTAAAAGGAATAAGATTATATCATATTAATATCACAAGATATTTAAAAAAATCTAGACTTCCTTATAAATTGAGAAAACTTAAGAAAAGAAAAAAATGAAAGGATTCAAATCCCATTTTAGTATAGTTTATTGTTTTTTTTTCCTGAAAAAATATAGTTTATTGTTTATTTTTCTTTTTAGAGCACAAACAGCTAAACTAATTGAAAGTTAAAAAAAAAAAAAAAATTATCGGTAGAAAGAGAAAAATGTATGGTGAAAAAATATCAAATCCAATTAACATAATATTGAAGGGGACATCAAATATAATGCATTTATTCCTTCCAGATAAAACATGGTAAATATGAACATTTTTAGTTATATTCTTATGGCAAATTTCAATCAAGATATTTCTTTTTACCAAAACTAGTCGGCATTTTTATGATATATTTTTGTATCGGTTTGGAATTTATTATGATTTTTCCCCCAAGCTCCTGTACTTTGTTTTGAGATACTATTGCGCCATGATATTTAATATGGTTTAATAAGACCGTAGAATCAGAGAATTAAGAAGAAGGGAAGTATAGCAGTGAAGGTAATAACACCAAAATTCTTGGTAGAATCGTTAATTAAACTAGGAATTAGTAGACTAATTGAATGCACTAGAAATTAGAGCAAATTTCACTTTAATAACCTAAGTCTTTCACTTTTTAACATTTTAGGCATATGTATTATTTTAAAAAAATTACATACCCAAGTAATTTTTCTTAATGTCACAGTTAATCATGAAAAAAATTTACATGGATTAAAAGCGGCAGATGACCTTGTGTAAAGCCTAGCATTGTTTTCAAGTTATTAGATTGATGGTATGCCCGCATCATTTAGTTATGCCATTTTCAACTTGAAGTTTTAGTAAAGATTCTATTTTTTTTTATCCTATTCAATTGTGAATCTTCTAATGGATGTATTGTACAGTCAATCTTTAATGGGTTGATATGAATGTTATACATAACTTATGTAAGGATATCGAGTTCAGTTTTTGTTTTTTTTTTCTTCTTTTTTTTTTAAGGTAATTGTTGCATTTGATACTTGAATATTGTTTATTTTTATAAATAACTATCTAAATTTGATAGCATCAATTTGCTACTTAGAATTTGCCAATTTCACTATCAACTACCTAAATTTCATCAAATTTTGTGATCCATTACTTAAAATTTATATATTTTAATAACTAACTATTTCATTTAGGTATTATAAATTAATTCAAAAAGTTTGTAACAGGTAAATTAACAATTTTATTTTACAATGCAACATTTACTCATTTCTCTTATACCTAGATTATTATAGTTTTTTTGGTTCATTTAGTATTATTATTATTATTAGTATTATTATCACCTTATTGTTCATTTATAATAATAGAGTATCTTGGGCAAAGAAAAATCTTTACCTCAAAAAGAAACAAAACCAAAAATGTCCAATGGGCGATGCATATCGCCTTTCTCCTTATATAGCAATCTAATTACTACGAGCATTATCTTTTCTAGAAACTAACATAAACAAATAAGACACAAAACTATATTTTAGGTTCTAGATGTCTTCATTGATTGGTCAAAAGCGCCAAGCATTACAAGCCCTTAATTGCATTTAATTCGGTTTCCTCCATTTTCCCCCCCTTAGTTTCTTTGATTTATTGCCTCTTCAAAACTGCAAATGAAATATTATTACAGATGCATGTAATGGTTGTACTAAGGGCTGTTGGTGGAGGCTTATATGTATGTAAAAAGGGTGGAGCTGGTAGCACATGGGGTCCTCGGCGTTACTGCTTTCCCAGGGCTTGGCCGCCTCTAATCTTTAAGGCATTCTCCCCCCAGTACTCACAGCGTGAAGGATATCCCACATGGGCGAGGCTTCACCCTTTTTACATACATATAAGCTTCCACCAACAGCCCTTAGTACAACCATTACAATTATCATCCAAAAACAAATTCATTTCTTTTATATAAGCTACTTCTGTAGTTTCTTTAGTCTTAAGCGACATAAAATGAAAAAAGAAAATGCAATTTAAAAGTCATTGATGAAACCTTTACTTATATATATATATATATATATTAATTAGTCGAATAATCAAAGGTATGCCAAAAACTATTTGGGTTACTGTTTGCGTTATAAGTTTTTCGAATTTCATATTTTAAACTTTTCTTTCTTATTTCATGTTGTGGTAAAGGAGGGAATGAACTTTTGCTTCTCAGTATTATTTAAATTGATGTTAACAATAATTAACTTTGTGTTGTTTCTCCATTTGGTCTTAATAGTTTTTTACTTCTTTTTTCCTTTTCTTTTTTTTATCCTTTTCACATTGCGCTTGGGTTGGCAATAACATGCATTTTTGCATTTAACGTAGATGCGTGATAAAATGCAAAAACATAATCACCATGATAATTTATCAGTTTCGTCTATTTTCTCTCAGGTAAAATAGCCCTTAAATTTTAACTAAATTGATGTAAATTACGATGAAGTATGTCTTTCCCTCTATGAATGAAATTTCTATACTTCTTCGTGTTTTTTTTTTCCTTTTCTTTTTCATCATCTTATTAATCAGTTGATATAATTGAATAATAAATAAAAAATAATACACTGGCATGAGTAGATGTTATTTTTCCTGCAATACCGTTGTATATTAATCTCATTCTAAATATTTCTCTTAAGAGAATTTAGATTGTATGATATTTTATTATATATACAACCCAACTTTTCTCTTTTAGAGTTGTCAAAACGTTTCGTGAACATTCACCTTGGAAATGTCAAGCTAACCTTGAATTTAATCTCATTTGCATCATGTATATTTATAGAGAAAAGTTGTCTTAGATGTCTATACTACACACACACACACATATATTTAATTTACATATAAGCTTTCACATATGGCATCTTTCGCATGAGTTTTAAATAATTATTTTTCATTAATAGGATGTTATGCCAAAATCATTATAATGAGTATCTTATTTACTATTTCTACACACACACAAAAAAAAATTTTAGTAGAATCAAATATGAAAAAAATTATTTTTAAATGCATATGCAATACAGATTATTATCTTATCTTTTTTTTTTTTAATTTATATTTTCCTTTATCAGTATTATATATATTGGTGTTAATCGCAAAAGGAATTAACGCATTTAAATAATACAAGAAAAGAATAACGAATCAAGTCAACAAGTATCTTTTTCACATTTTATGTAACTAGATTTTTTTTATAAAGAGTTTAATCGGTATTGAATTATAAGAAATGTTTTTTATTATAAGTTTGAATAGACACCACAAAAACGCTATGTATTTTTTTCATTAGGATGAGAGTGGAGAATTTGAATATGATATATTTCACTTGTGAGACAAGTTTTATGTTACTAGATTACAAGGTATTTGCTTAAAAAAAAAAAAAAACCATTTAAGGTTTTAAAATGCAGATTGGATCTAAATGTCATAATAAATATTGCAGGAAAATTGTTCTGGTTTGACTAATCAAGAATACCATGTGGCATATAATTCCTGAAAGTTTTCGCACACATTGGAAGGATTGGGAGGTTCGCTTCCTAGTACTCTTTAGTCTTCTTTTGCAAATAGTTCTAATCCCTGCTGGCACCCATAGAATGGCCACACAAAAAGTATGGATCCTTGTCCTAGTTTGGATCGCTTATTTAACAGCCGAATCCATACCAATTTTGACTCTAGGAGTCATTTCAAATTGGCTTTCCAACTTGAAGGATGGGAACACCACCGGTGCTATAGAGCGAAAGTACGAGCTATTCGCACTTTGGGCGCCCATTGTTTTGGTACACCTAGGAGGTCCAGACTCCATCACTGCCTACGCCTTGGAAGACAATGAGTTGTGGTTGAGGCATCTTGCGAGGGTTTATGTCCAAATCGGATGCACATGTTACATCTACTTCTTGGCATTGTCAAGCTCCCCGCTTTCTTATATCGCGATAGGAATCATCCTAATTGGGATTTTTAAGAATTTCGAACGGACACTGTCCTTGCTTTATTCTAGTAAGTATGAATTTCGTAATTCATTGACCTCCCCTCATCGATCCGGTCTGCTACATGCCCGATTAAGTGAAAATTTTAGTTTGAGAAAGGAAGAAGGACACATAGTCACGTTCAAAGCTGTCACCGAGACAGAAGCTTCACTTGCTCTATCCGTTCCCAAAAACCACATCCTAGAGAAGCCTCAGGATCGGAACGTGTTTATCGCCTTTAAATTGCTCGGAGTTTTCAAGGTGTTATTTGCTGGTCTCAATCTCAAGGCACAACAAAACATCAAATCCCTTTTCACCGAACAGATGACCTCTGAGAATGCATTTAAAATCATCGACATCGAATTGAATTTGATGTTTGACTTGCTATACACAAAGGCCCGGATAATTTACAAAACTGGGGGTAAAATCAGTAAGGCTATTACACTGGTTTTATCCATAGGGGTGCTGGTTGCATTTTGCTTGCTGGATAAACGCGTGTATGAGCTGAAACTTGATGTCTCCATTACATTTATTGTCCTCCTGGTTCTTTTGCTAAGTGAGATATATGCAATAATCAAAGCTTCCACCTCGGATCGCGCGCATGCTTTGTCTATGGAATTGAAATCTAGTTTCTGGTACCGGTTAATATCATACATTCAATCGTGCCGAAAACTTGGTTGGTTGGGATTTACAACCAAAGATCATAGGTGGTCGAACAATATAATTCAGTCCAGCATCCTTGGTTTGGCTATCAAAGGAACCCCAAGAGTTTTCACGTTACATGACAAGATCCAGAACAAATATGAGGATGCGATTCAATACATTTGTGTCACTTACGAACCGTTAGGTGACAATTTGAGGGGTTGGATTCATTCATATCTGAAGGGCAATGTCATGGAACCAAAACAAAAACTAAAACAAGAACAAGAAGAAGAAGAAGAACAAGAACAAGAAGAAGAGCAAGAACCTGAACATGAACATCCAGTTGATAATACAAGAAGGCCATGGTCAGTTTATGGTGCAGCCAATACACTCATGAAACTGAGTCTAGCTGATTTGATTTGGAGTACTCCTGAGCACAATTTTTCTCAAAGTATCGTCATTTGGCATATTGCAACGGAGATTCTCTACTACAAGTGTCGGAAAAGCATTATGAAGGATGGTGAAGTTCGAAGCAAGTGTGAGATAAGCAGGACTCTCTCAAAGTATCTCATCTATTTGCTTGTCCAGAAACCGGCTATGTTGCCCATTGGTAAGACCAATCTTAATAAATTCTCCTTAATTTAGTATCATTTTAATTATTATTACAATTAACTAACTATAACTACCTGATTTTTAAAGTTTTAATTTAGGGTTAATAACAAAAAAGGTATCAGAACTTTCGCAAAATATTCAATTAAGTACTTAAAGTTTCATTTTAAATAATTTGGTATCTAAATAAAGTTATTGTGGACTTTTCCATACTTAAATTTTTGTTTTGATAATTTTGATACTTGAATAAAGTTTTTGTAGACTTTTTTAAAACCTAAAGCAAGTTTAATCAGGCACAAGAAAAGTCTGTAAAAATTTTGTTTAGGTAAACCAAACTTCAGTAGGAAAAATGTCCATAAAAACTTAATTTAGGTATCAAATTATTTAAAACCAAACTTTAAGTACCTTATTGATCTTTTTGCGAAAGCTCACGTGTCATACTTGACATTATCCCTTTAATTTATTATCGAAATAACTTTTCAAATTTACGTATAATAATATCAATACAATTCCCTATAAGTAGTTATTAATTGCAAAAAAATGGATAAACTTCATAACTCAAGTACTTAATTGTAAAATTAAGCAGACGTTTAGAATCCTATTTGTATGGAAAATATTTTCCTTATTTTATTAGTTTGTTAGGTTGAAATCTCATTGTTTAAGTAAAATTATGTGACGGAGAAAACATTAATGCTTATTAGAAAAACTACTTACCTTTTTTAAGAGGAAAGTCATTTTCTAAACTACTTTCTACAATAAATATTACTTCATTACAAACTACATTATATTACACATAATTAATTTCAAAGACTGGAAAGTATTTTTACATATTTAATTTTTAGGAAAAAATGTTAATTGATATCCAACACCAATCGCTATGACTACAACTATAAAAATTGTTTATCTGTTCATACATCATGTTTTGTAGACCCTTTTAATTAATTACCTCAAGAACACCATTAACTTGACCCTATTATTAATATGGATTTTGTTAATTATAAATGCTCTCAGGAACTTATTAATGAGGCTTCAAAATTTTTAAAATTGATAACACACTATTAAAAAAAAGAAGAAGAGATTTATAGAGATACAGAGAGTTTGATTATATGACATCTTAACAAATGTCCTGGAATGCCATTAGCCTTTCTTAATGATAATTATTACACACAACATTAGAGTTTTTGGAAGTTTAATGTTGTCCCTTTTATGTTTGATTCGAGGGACAATTAGATCTGGTTAAATGCTCTGTCCTTGTAAGTTATATACTGCCATAAAAATTGTCTAAAACTGTTGTTGTACTTTTTACGATAACAATTATCCAATTTTAAAATAATTATTGACAAAAAATGACTAACAAGGATAATTTATAGGGCTAAGTACTTGAAGTGTAATCCCATAATTTCTGAACTTGTCGGCTAAGAATACTCCACAACTATCTCTTTTGATGGAGTCTTGATACTACCTTAGGTCCTTGACTAAATGCAGCTCCTGTTTACTTAATACCGATTTATTTTACCTCAACTTCTAATTAAAAGGACTAATTCTTACAGTTAAAACATATCTTGGTAGTTAATGGGAGCTAAATCTAAATTTTCTTTTTCCATTTTCATTATAATGACAAATGCACATTCTTATATGTTAAAAGGAAGTAACAAAATTTACTCGACTTCTAATTTTTTCATTTTATAAGTTCTCATTATATTACCATAGATATATACATATGAAAATAATTAATGTTCTAAAGGTAATTGTTATGAAAGAAATAGAAGAAATAATGGCAAAGAAATATAAAACACACACAGAGATTTACATAGAAAACCCTTGATAGGAAAAACCATGGGTAGAGGAGAAAAAATTCACTATATGTTGAAGAAGGAGTACAAGCGTATAAGTTGTTAGAGTGATAATACAAAGAATATATATGTATATTCACTAAACCCTAAAAATGCATATATATATATGTGTGTGTGTGTGTATAATGATGGCCGGCTCTCAAAGCTAGCGGCTTTGGTCAGATTTTTAGGGATTTGGGTCACGAACTCCAATTATCTCTATCTAGACATGAATTCAGTAGCAAAAACATAAACTCCAAACTTGAACAGAAAAACAAATATTTTCCACCTCTTCCATAAAACCTAAAAGAGTATAAATCAGTAGCGAACACCAACCAAGTCCAAGCAATGTTAAAACTTAGCTATAGGAAGTGACTTGATCATCATATCAGTAGAATTATCATGAGTGCTAAACTTATAGCAATAACACCACGAGCAATAAAATCACGTACAAAGTGATATCGAACATCAATGTGCTTTGTCATCTCATGAAACATCTGGTCTTTTGTAAGAATGATAGCACTCTGACTATTACAAAAGAGTGTAGTAGTCTTCATGTCATCACTAAGTTCACCACATAATCATTTTAACCAAATAGCTTCTTTATAGGCATTAGTAATGGCCATATACTTTGCTTTAGTAGTAGACAAAGTAACTATAGCTTGCAAAGTAGCTTTCCAACTAATAGCACAACCACCAATGGTAAAGATATACCCTGTAAGAGTAATTCTTTTACCTAAATCTCCAACGAAATTAGAATCAACATACCTAATGACTCCATCTCTAATTTTACCAAATTGCAAACAAACATCAATAGTACCTCTTAAGCATTTGAAAATCCTCTAAACTACTTTTTAATGTTGTTTACCAGGATTTGCCACGTATCTACTGCCTACTGACCGTATGACAAATCTGGAGGTGAATAAACCATATCATACATGAGAGATCCTACTGCACTAGAATATAGAACTCGTGATGTATAGTCAACCTCTTTGTCTGATTATGGAGACAAGATAGATAAAAGTCTGAGATGAGCTATTAAAGGAGTATTAATAGGTTTAGCATTCTGCATATTGAGCTTGCTAAGAATTTTCTCAATATACCCCTTTTGACATTGGTAAAACATACCTGCTTTTCTATCCCACACAATCTCCATTCCAAGTATCTTCTTTGTTGCTTTTTAGTCTTTCATCGCAAACTCTTTGCTCAACTAAGCTTTGACCTTTCTTATCTCTCCTCTATCTTTGGCTGCTATAAACATGTCATCTATGTACAAGAGCAAATATACAAATGACCCATCATTACTCTTCTTAAAGTAAACAAAACTATCAAAACTGCTTCTCATATAATCATGAATAGTCATAAATGAGTCAAACCTCTTGTACCATTGTTTAGGTGACTATTTCAAACCATAAAGGGACTTTTTCAACAAGCAAACATATTCCTCCTTTTCTGAGACTACAAAACCATTTGGTTGTTGTATGTAGTTGTCTTTCTCAAGCTCTCCATATAAGAAGGTTGTCTTCGCATCTAATTGGCCAAGCTTAAAATCGTGCATCACTATAATACCAAGCAAGGCTCAAATCAAGCTATGCTTTACAATTGGAGAAAACACATTTGTAGAGTCTACTCTTAGAATCTGACTGTACCCTTTTGCAACTAGTCTTGCTTTATATCTATCAACCTTTGATATTCCTTCTTTCTTCTTGAACACTCATTTGCAACGGACAATCTTCTTACCCTTAGGAAGTTTCACTAAGTCCCATGTACCATTCTTATGAAGTGATTCTATCTCCTCCTGCATAACAGTCATCCGCTTGCCAGAATCATCATAACTAACTGCTTCTAAGTAAGTAAAGGGCTCCAAATTGGAATCAATGTCTTCTGCTACATTTAAAGCATAAGCAACAAGACTAGCTTTAGCATATCTCTATGGAGGCCTAGTTTCTCTCCTAAGTCTGTCTCTAGTAATGGAATTCTGCTGCTATTGTGGTGCTGTAAAAACAGTATCACCCTGCAATTTTGGTTTAGGCTGAGAAGTAAGTTTTGATGTAGAATCTGAATCAATCTCAACCTCCACCTGCATACTTGATTTCTCTAGGCTTTATTGGATAAAGAGCTAAGGGATAAGTCATGTAACATAGCATTTTCATAAAAAAATTACATGTCTACTTATTATGACTTTCTTCGATTCTAGATACCACAACTTATATCCCTTAACACTAAACTTATAACCAAGGAATATACACTTTATAGATTTAGGCTCTAGTTTTCCATTATTAGAATGAGGATATCTAGGACATCCAAAAGCTTTTAAATTTGAACAATTAGTAGGAGCACCGAACCACACCTCTTGTGGAGTTTTTTTCTTAATAGCAATTGAAGGAGATGGATTAATCACAAAACATGTTGTAGAAGCCACTTCAGCCTAAAATGACTTTGGTAAATGAGCATTTGAGAGCATACATTGAACTTTCTCAATTATAGTCCTATAAAATCCATTTTACTACATTATTTTGTTGTGGAGTATTAGGAACTATCAAATGCCTCATAATTCCTTTTGACTTGCATAAAGCATTAAATTCATTATATTAGAACTACAAAACATTATCTATGTGAATACATTTTACTTGTTTCCTTGTTTGTTTCTCAATCATAATCTTCCACTCTTTAAATGTAGGTAATACATCATTCTTCTATTTCAGAAAGAGCACCCAAACTTTTCTAGAGAAGTCATCAGTGATTGTAAACATGTAACTAGCACCTCTACTAGAAGGCACTCTAGATGGCCACCAAAGGTCAAAATGTATGTAATAAAGTATATCCTTCGTGTTATGAGTACCTGTAGTGAATTTGACTCTCTTTTGGTTTCTAAAAACGTAGTGTTCATAAAATTTCAGTTTGTTGATGCCTAGTCCATCAAGAAGTCCTCTTTTACTAAGTTCAATCATACCGTTTGCATGCATATGGCCAAGACGCATGTGCTAGGGTCTAGTAACACTATTTAGCAAGGAAGAAGAAGTGATAGTTGCATCACCTGTAACTATAGAACCCTGCAAAACATAGAAATTTACATTCATTTTCTACCCCTTCATCACCACAAGGGAACCCTTATTAATCTTTAGAACTCCACCTTCACGAGTGCACTTGTACCCTTTTGAATCAAGAGTATTCAAAGAGATCATATTTCTTTTCAGTTCAAGCACATGTCTCACATCACCAGGTGTTCTCACAATACCATCAAATATTTTAATTTTAATTGTACCAATACCTGCAACCTTGCAAGAAGCATTATTTCCCATTAAAACGATACCTTTAGATACAGTTTCATATGTTGAAAACCAATCCCGATTAGGACACATATGAAAAACACAACAAGAATTAAGAACTTATTCCTTACTAGTTTTAGAATCATCATCAGAAGCAATATGGAGTTCTCCACCACTTTTGTCTTTTGCTACATCAGTTTCACCGGATTTTTCTACTTGATTTGCCTTTTGATTCATAGTAACTTTCTTGTTCTTGTCCTACAATTTGTAACACTCTGATTTGATGTACCCTTTCTTCTTGCAATACCTGTAGATTATATTCTTCTTTGCAGACTTCGATCTACCCCTAGTATTACCACTAGAATTGTATTGTTGTGTCCCTCCACAAATAACAAGATCCTCTTCCTAAGACTTGGATCCAACCATAACATGCTTCATCTTTTCAAAAGAGAATATAGCTTCATAAACCTCATCAATGGTCAGAGAACCATGACTATATAGTATGGTGTCTCTAAAGGTTGAATAAGAGGGAGGCAGACAACACAATAAAATGAAAGCCAAATTGTCTTCATCATACCTAACCTCAAAAGCTTCCAAATCAGAAACAATTTCTTTAAAATGGTTAAGTGATCTTCTAGAGATGCACCTTTTGTCAAACGATGAGAATATAGTCATTACTTCATATGTAACTTGCTGGTCAAGCTTTTTGTTATGCACCACTGTTCCAATTTCAATTATAATGTAGTAGTATTCTTCTCCTTCAACACATCCTGTACTATTTGGTTTCACAAGTGTAGATGAACTTGAGATAGTGCTTTTCGATTCTTACGTTGTTTTTCCCCTAGTGAACATGATGAAGGCATCTTATCAAATCCTAGCAACGCATCATCCAAATCTATCTATGTAAGAATCGCTCACATCTTTACCTATCATAAAAAAAAAAAAAAAATTTAGTGTTGTGATCTAAGTGTAGAATGTCATATTTCATAGTTACCATTATCGTAAGTAAATCAAACCTATTATTTTGATACCAGTTTGTTATAAAATAGGTAGAAGGAATAATGGCAAAGAAACATAAAGCACACACACAGATTTACATGGAAAACGCTTGATGGGAAAAACCATGGGCAGAAGAGAAAGAATTCACTATATGTTGAATAAGAAGTACAAGTGTGTAAGTTGTTAGAGTGATAATACAAAGAAAATAAATAAATTCACAAAAACCTAAAGACACACACACACAAACATATATGTGTGTGTATGTGTGTGTGCGTGCATGCGTGCGTGCGTGCGTGTGTGTGTAATGATGGTCGATTCTTAAGGCCGACAGCCTTTATTTCATGGCCAGTGACCTTCACTCCAAAGTTGGTAGCTTTGGTCTATTTTTATGGATGGTCACAAACTCCAACAATAATAATGGATGTTTTAAGTCTATTAATAAAAAGGTTTATGCTAAAATTTCAAGTTCTAGAGGAGCCTTTTTTCGAGAAAAAAAGCAAAATTCTTTACTTAGTGATGCCAATATCAATACTGAGAAACATGTTAAGATTCTTGTAATTTTTTTCCTTTTTTTATTAAATAACCTAAAATTCATTATACACTTAATTAGAAAAGAATTTATAAATTCGTAAAAGTTTCTTTATAAAGCATTTTAACAACTGTTTTCTTCTTCTTCTTCTTTTTTTTTTATATATACAAGTTCTTGTAAAGTGTTGTAATAACCATGTGACATGAACACCAGCCGATCTTCCAATGGATTTACTAGGGATCTATTTAATAAAAAAAGGAAAAAATCATAAATAGTAATTGAAAATTGTTATGACCCCACATCGGTTCCTCAAGCAATTAGGGAATGGTACTTAAGCTTGAGAGATTCTCCCACCTGATAAGCTAGTCTTTTGGGTTGGGCTCTCTCTTTGAGCTTGGTACCTAACATTTGGTACTCTCGTAGATTAGTTGGTTAGACCTCCCACTTAGGAGAACCCCTCAAGCTTAAGTACCATTTCACAATTACTTGAATAACTGATGTGGGATCGTAACAAAAACATAAAAGAAAAAAATATTTATTTATTTAGCACTCATTGAGGTTTTTCCATTAATTTGTATTCATTTTGAGAGTTGTGACTTAAAATATTTGGATTATACCAGGCGTGGGAGATAATTATCACGCACACACTCTTTCGGAGGCTCGAAAATTTTTTGAAATTCAAACATCAAGATTCACTTCTCACAAGTCCCATATTTTAAAAGACATCATAGGATTTAAAAAGAAATGTCAACACAACAAGGAAGAGATACTTAGATGCAAAACCCAAAATGGACAATCCGACAACAAGGAAGAGACACTTAGATGCAAGACACAAAATGGACAATGTGATGGCACAGACCCTCCTGAAATTGGAGAACATGAATCCTTAGAGGAATTGGACATATGTAGGATTTGTCACATGTTGCTAGAAGTCCCACATGAAGATGATATAAAACCAGAACTAGTTCAAGGTGAAGAGAACAAATCCGTATTATTTCAAGCATCTCATCTTGCATCTCAAATCGGAAAATGTTGCAAAGAATTAAACAGGCAATGGATTGTAATTGCAACTATTTGGACAGAGGCACTTCTATATGCTGCTTATCACGCTACTGGAGATGTTCATGCTAAGCAGTTGAGTTGTGGAGGAGAGCTTCTCACACATGTCTGGCTTCTCATGGCACATTTTGGCATATCTAAGCAAGTTAATGATTCAACCACACACGCCTTCAAAAAGTTAGTCCAGGCATAAGAGTTTTTAGGTATTCAATGATGTGTCTATTTGTTAAAGAAATAAGGAAAGAGAAGCGTGAAGAACCAGAATGCAAGGTGCATGACATGTCACCTATAATGAACATTTGTGTCCAGTGTGTATATTGGGTGAGGGGAAAGGGGGTGGTGGGGTGTGTGTGTGTATTTATTATATTCCCATGTCATGTGTAATATTTTATGGCTTGGCCCATTCATGTGTGTTTTTCTAAAAAATAATTGTCAAGATTTTATTTAATGTAGTAGCTAGTGGATAATCAATTGTTATTTCTACGAATTGGTATTTCTATATATAAGATCCTTCTTTTATAGATAAAAATTTGCTATCTCTTGCTTGTTATCCTCTTTATGTCTTACGAATAATTGTCTGATATATATCATGAAGTGCTTTCTTCATTTTAAGGATTTTATTTTATTTTTTAATTTATTAGATACATGTTATATATTTATTTATAGAGACATAAAGGTAACAACATTTTGGAGACGCTAAAAGTTTTTTATTCTTCTACTAGTACATGCTAGCCTAAAATACTTTTATCTCTTTCTTGTCTCTAATATAATGTATTATGTTTAGCTTAAAATGTTATATGCACCCTATTAGATTCCTCATTATATGATATATATTGGAAACAATAAGGAAAAATGAAAGGAAAATGATTTTAGAGGATAAAGAGACTATTATACCAAAAAAAAAAAAAAAAGAAAAAGAAAACTCAAATGCTCAAAGTTTATTTCTAAAATAGTTGGTATTAATTTTACTGTTTACAATAATTCCATGAAGATCAACCAAATGACATTTTCACATACACAAAAGCCTACATTGTTATTAAACAAGTTACATGTACCAAGCATGATCAAACAATACCATCTACATATTGGTATGTAGTCCAATGAGAGACTAAGGAAAATAAAATTGCCATCTTACAAGTTTAGGGAGATCTTTAACCATCCAAAAGAATGCACCTATAAAACAACCACGCATGACCTTAAAAGGAAGTCTAATAGAATTATTCTAAAACCATTGTATCATTATACATCTATCTCAAGGAAATAGCCATGAAAGTTAGAATTTACAAGAGTTTAATTTATAATTTGATTTTAGTATTCAATTGTATACATGTATTATATTTATATTTTTAGATATAACTACAGCTACAGAGATTAATACCCTAAAGTTCACTAGATGTAAACCTTTAGATTTTTCGATAATTTTATAATTAAATCTTAGAGCTAAAATCGAAACCAGAACCTTAAAGTCAAACTTGGTCAACATTAAGTGTAAACCCTAGAAATTTTTATTAATTTTAAGCTTAATCTTAAAATTAAAAGTCAACTGAAAACCCTAGGGTCAACAAAATGCTAGAATAAACCCTAGAATTTATATTCGGCATTCCCGTATTCTTTAACCCTAGATAACAGAGTTAAAATAATTAGTGATAATAGTTCGTATTTATATAAGGAAGCATAAAAACATCAGATTCACGAATTTTGAGTGTCCTTTGAACCCGAACGAGATCAACTCTTGAAAAGCATATCCCGGGGCTCATAATAGTAAAAATATTCCGATAACACGTTTATGACTGATTTAGTACAATCATTTCAAAAATATCAGTTTCGTAATTTTTCGGTAGCTAAAAATAACAGATATTACATTTATACACGTATTTTCTTTAATACTAGTATGTTATTAGTCTTGTTTACTATTCATTATCCTATATTAATATTCATCTATTTCTACTTTACCTTACAACCTATCCTTACTATCTATATACCTATTTTTCTATTTTTTTCATTTCCAATACACCTTCACATCAACCATACTTCACATCTTTATTATTTTTTATTACAAAACAACAAAAATAATTCACTCCCTCTCTCCTCTTAATAAGTGGTCAACGCCTCCCTCTCTCTTCTTTCATCAATTTATTTTTCTTTTTCAATTTATTTTATTACATCTAATTTCCGTCCATCTTCAACTATAAATACCCTATCTCCCTCTACTTCTTTCACACCATCTTTACACATAACAAAATCCTCTCAAATTCACTTCACAACTCTCTTCATAAAATTTTCCTCTACCAAAACTCTCTTTCACTAAATACTCACAAAATTTCTCTCCATACACAATCAAATTACCATTTCTCACTAACCACATAACCATACATTCACTACCTTCTTCCTACACCATAAACGCTTTGGGTAAAACTCCTATCCTTATTTTATTTACTCATGTCATGTAACTAACATGACCATGGTGTTGTTTTGAAACTCATATGAGTAGTAAAAGTAACAACATGTTCATGTTTTGTTCTTGTACATGAAATTCAAATTTTATTATGTTGTTATTATGTCCATATATATGTTGATTAATGATATTATTATTATGCTAACTTCTTATTCATATCTAACTAAATATATTTATGTATTTATATATAATCTTTAGAGCATATAAGCTCACTTATTTATTTATTTATTTTCATTCTTTGCAATTTATTTATTTCATACTATTTTAAGACTAGTCTTAGACTTGTCTTTATCAAGTCAAAACAACATTTTCTTTCTTTTCTTTATTCTTTTTGGGACTAGTCTATTCTTAGTCCTAGGATGCATTGATGAAGCCAAGGCTTCCAATACTTGATCGGGTTACCTTGATGAAGCTAAGGTTCCCAATACTTGATATATTAACTTGCTTATTATGTTGCTTATTATGTCTTCCTTATTTATTTTCATATTACATATTCATGATCATGGATGAACATATTGATTATTGTCTCAACAAGATAAAGAAGGAAATGTTTTCTTAAATAAAAAGATGGAAGTTCTTTTCCAAAATAAATTTTGTCATGTAAAAAATGATTTTTCCCATAAAGGCTTAAGAATTTATCTTAACAAATCTTTTCCAAAAATTTAGCGGAGTTCATCATAAGTTTTTAAGTAACCAAGGAACATAGGGATTTTAGATAATACATAAAATAGATGTATCATACATACACTTTACAAAACCATAAAGTGGAAAAGTTTTCTTTGTTGACAAAAGTTTTACTAAACTTCATTAAAAAAGTTTCACTAATACTCTAGAATATGAAGGAATAGACTAGTTTGACAAATCACCAAGAATGTTTCTTTTATAAGGATAAAATAATCTTAAGGTATAAAGTTAGTAAACAACTTAGGAAATCATTTTAAGTAAATGAAATAAACTTTAGGAAAGGTTAAGAAAATGTAAAGTTTGATAAATTTTAAGTACTCTCAAATAGTATTTAGAAACTACCCTCTTAATCTCTAGAAATTAAGTTATAAGAAACTTAGAAAGACAACATTCATTTTTTTAAAATTTGAAAGACTAAGGAAATATAATTAAAAGGGGGAAAATACTCACTTAAAATAATTTAAGAAATTTTCCAACAAGCTAAGTGGAAATTTTCAAAGTCTTGCTTTTCCAAAATTTCTAGAAAACATTGCTTTTACAAAAATCATGGTTGAGACAACTTCATTAAATTCATGCATATGATATGAGTCAATATATATGTACATTCTAAAGGTTTTTCCAACTATAATAATATCTATATTTTGGTACAGGTATTTTTGGATAAAGAAAGGTTTGCAAATTTAAGTTTTGAAAACTACAATTTTTGTGGTAAATCTATATCCTATGGTTTCGGGACCCAAACAACTTTTTATGATAAGAATAATCTTAGAAACGGATAGATCATTTCAAATAGGTAGAAAATGGTATATTATATGAGAAATTCCAAGTTAAAATGAAAAAGTTATGGCCATTTTAAGTAAGAATTTCCACTTATACGAATTTTACCATAACTAGAAAAAAAAGTTAGAAGTTTTGACTAGAAATTCCATGTAATACTCATTTTGGGTATTTCCTTTGTTTAGGAATCGAGGAGGATGACATATACTACCCCGAGGACTACTTCAACTAAGGGAGTATCGTCATGGCCGATTGAGTGTACTTCCCTTATTTTTTATGCTTATGTTTGTGCTTGTAAGTTTAGTTGGACTAGACTTAAGGAAAGATAAAATTAAAGATATATGTAACATGTTGAAAGAACATTAAGCATATCGAGACACGAAATGCTTGTAACAAATTGTATGTTTATTAACACGTTGAAGTGTCTGAAATTGGTTGAGTGCTTGCAAGAAATTGAAATATAATGGCTAGGCTCTAAATAAAAGTTGATACATACACTTCATAAGTTGAGTCACATTGCATTCTCTGTTATACAATTGGTGGGATAAGTGTATGATAGTGGTGGTAGATATAACCGGTATATTATTTATGTGGCGAGTAGAAGCCAATAAAAACTACATAATTTGATGGCTAGTAGGAGCCGGTAATAACTACATATTTTTTATGGCGAATAGGAGCCGGTAAGATATATAAAAATGATTTTTAAAAGAAGTGATGGCCGTAATGGGCCGGAATACCTAACCCCGAATGAAGGGCATAATTCATTCAACATATGATTCCTGAAAAATCATATGTCTTGTATGCTCACGTGTCTGTTGCATTACATTTGCTTGTCTAATAAACTTGGTTGTTATTTTGTTTTAAGTATGATTATTGGGATTATACTCACTAAGCCCGTAAGCTTATATTTGTATTCACAGGAACACATGTTTTTGTACCCGAGGTCTCCTCTTATCCACCTAAGTTTTCTTTTGGGAGCTTTTGAAGGAAATCTACTTGAAGGGTTAGACTAGAATTCCTTTAAAATCTTTTGATGTAGTATTTAAGTTATTGTAAAGACTGTCAGTTATTTCGATCCTTGGAGTTTTAGCGGGAGTATGCCCTAAGAATCATGTAATAGACTTTTAATTTTTATTAATATGATCTATTTTATTTCTAGATTCTTGTATGTTTAATATTACTTTCTTAAACTATACTTCCTAAAAGCATTTCCTATTACCGTGTTAGACGCCTTACATGTAATACCGAGACTTTCGCATGACTAAGGTAGTCATTCTTAAGTCTTGACATTATATGTGATGGATTACCACGTTTAGGGTACCCTTCGGAGCGTGACAGTTTAATGTCATGCCATGAATATGGTCAAGGCGTTTTTAGTTTTGCCACGTATAACACTTAGGGGTTATATGCAAAGGCTATCTTAAACTATATGTTTATCATGATCATTTTCCATCGAATTTTAGATTCCAAAATCATTCAATTAGGTTTTGAAAACATTTAAAATGAAAAGAAAATAATAAAGTTTTACAAAAAAAAAAAAATTCACATAAAGGTTACTCCTATGAGTAACCAATGTATATATGTAAGTATAAGATAACTACAATAGAGTAAAACCAACTCGAAGTATCCTGTGATACCCAAATCAAAGTATCAGGAAGTATATCAAACGGGTCTGAGTATCTCGTATAACAAGAGTCAAATTGGAATATTAAAAACCATCATAAAGTGCCCAGGCTCAACAGGAGACCCTTTATACAAATCATAGCACACGTAGCCTACATCTAATGTATCCATCAGATCATGTGATATAGTCATCACCATACTCCTCAATGAAATACTTGAACTCAGTACCATAACCTTTATCGTCATAACAATCATCATTGTCATTGTCACCTGAAAAATAAAAAGAGTGAGCCGAAACCCAGTACACAGCAACTCAAGCACACACGTAATGATTCGCACACACTTATTCTAAATGCAATGCAACAACCAACAATTTATATCTTTTTAATTTAAGTGTAGCAAGTCATCATTGGACTACTCACACTCCGGCAACATGCTAGGATCCTGGGGGTTCTGAGTAGCAGCAATGCTCAGGAGGTTGATATAGATAGGCCAAATATCTATATCTTCTATCTCTAACTGGTAATAGCTTCGTCTAAGGGTTACAATCATTATGCGACTCTACTTACTTTAGTTCATTACATTGTTCGGTTTAACGGGAGCCCATAATCCTAAATAGAAGAAATGTAACTTCCTTCTAAACGTAAGTAGATGTTATCCCGCTACTGTTCCTCTATCGACTATCAATTGAGCCATCCTCAATGGCCTAAGCGCCTAACTACCATGCTGGCATCGCTTAACAAGATTATCACCCCTCGACCTAGCTCTAAGAATGGCCATGCACAAATGACACTCAATTATTAGTCGTCTTTAAGTATTATATTATTTTGGATGTCTAACTTAACCAAGCAACACGCATGCCACTACGTACTTAATGCCAAGTTAGTGGATGATACAAGATCACATGTATGATAATGAATTGACCAAATATTTGTTCAAAGAAGATTGATTGTATAAGAATTGAGTATACAACCAATTATTCATATCATATTGATTAATTAAATAACATAAGGTCTCATGTAATATAAGGTCTTTGAACTATCATTGAATTGATTCTATTTAAGGTAATTAGGCTTTGGTGGTTTAGATTAAGCCTATTGAATTTTTTACTTAGATGAATTGGGCCTTTGGGAATCCTTAGTCCCAATAAGAAATCCCCTAAGTGTTCTACTTTTTAAGACAGTGGGCTTTTAGGATTTAGGAATTGAGCCTCTCAAGGAATATAAATATTAAATTAAGTATATTTGGGCTGTATTTTGAATTTAGGCCCAGCTAGAGTAGAATTGGTGTCACGCCCCAAAATGTAACAGTCCGTCGTATGCTAAACAAGACTTAAGAATCACTGCTACAATCATTCGAAAGTCTTGTGTTAGTTTGCAAGACGTTCCCTTACGATAATGGAATATATAAACAGTTGGAGATAGATAGTTCAATTTGATAGAATAAGCGTAAAAACATAAACCATAGATATCTCAGGATTAATTACAAATACTAAAAGGCTTTCCCCTGCTAAACAAAAGTCAAGGTACTATCTTTTAAGTAAAATCCGATCGTTTAAGGTGTATTATGAAAAACTATACATAACTAATCATAAACTTCTAATAGGAAATACTCCTAACATCGCATTACTTGATTTGGAAAAGTCCAGGGACGCAGCTATATGTATGAAAACTACATCAGAAAAAAAAACTATGGGGGTATAAGCTATGCTAGCTTAGTGAGTTTCACTTCCAAAATTAAATACTTCATCAATCAATAAGGCAAGCAAGTTTTATTAACAACCATATGAAATGCACAAGCACGTGAGCATACAATACATAAGACTTTCTAAAAGTCCTATGTTGAATGGATTTATGCCCTTGATTTGGGATTAGGTGTTTCAGGCTCATATGACCATGGATTTCAATTTTTCTCATGTATATTGTGGTTGATTTAAGTGCCCACTCACTCACAATTTTGTAGTTGATACAAGTGTCTACACCATTATCTTTTTAATTTCGGTTATTATGCCAACATTCAAGTTTACAGGTCCCTCGTTGCCCAACTATTATGCCTTCTTCCCACAAATGTATAATAAAAAATGCAATGTGACTCAACATATGGTATGCATGGTTAATATGATTATAAGATAATGGCATATTAATTAACGATTTATGGATGATCATAGATATTGTAGACACTTCAATTCTATACTAGATCATATAAATATTTACAACAATCCCATCTTGATATTCTTATCATCAGTACAATCAAATAGAATTCACATGTGCATCCAAAATTTTTATCTTGCCTTAAATCTAATGCCACTATCATTACAAGTACAATCATAAGCATATAATTTAAAGATAGTGAACTCACTCGGCCATGGACATCGATCTCTAATGGTAGTGATCTAGAAACAAAAATTTTCCCCTGATTCAAAATCACCTAAATGAAAGAAATATCCAAATGAGTATTTCATACCATAACTAATTCCAACTTATTAAATAAAACTCTTGAGTTCGTAATTTCCGTGGTAGATGAAAATTCCAACTTAAAATGGCCATAACTTGGTCATTTTAACTCGAAATTTCTCAAATAAGCTATCTATTTCTATCTACTTTGAAAGATCTATCTATTTATGATGTTATTCTTAAGTTTTGAAAATGTTTAGGTCTTGGAATGTTCAGATAAGATCTGATCAGTAGCTAAAACTTGCATTTCCGAAATTGTTTTGTGAAATTTACATTATTCCTATCAAGTATATTATATATGCATACAATATCTATATGATATGATCATGAATGACATGATATGAGCTATTTACATGTAAATACTTAATGATTTTTTACTAAAAGAATTCTTGGAAGACTTTTACTTTGCAATGATTTTCAAGAACACTTGATTGGAAAAACTAGCTTTATTTCTTTGAAAATCATCCATATTTTTACTAGGATAAAGTCTTGATAACCTATGTACCTAATACCTTCATTATCTTAACAAAAATTTTCATTTAAAGGTTGGAAAATAGGTGTTTACATGTGGGTCTTGCCTAGTGACGAATTTTTACACAATTTAGGAAATGAAAATATTGTTCGATTCAAGTTTGGAAACCTTTCCTTTGTTTTAGATTGTGCTTTGATAATATACATTTATTGTTATAAGAAACAAGTCTTTATTATATCCATTCCCTAAGGCTCCTTTTTTTTTTTTTATTAAAATCCTCATTTTGATATTTGGAAATAGGTGATTAAATGGAGATCATTTCTAGATCCGAATTTTAGGAAATTGTTTTTGAGATTATTTCTTGTGAAAAACTCATTTAATCTTTCTAAAATTAGGTTCTAATCAAACCTACTTCTTAAGGCTTTCATTTCTTTAATAAAAATATTGTTTTAGGGTTGGAAAATAGGTGTTTTCTTAGCATTTCACCTTAGTTACGAATTTCAATATTTTTGTTGGTGTTGAAATATAGATCTAACTTAACTTTTGTAACCCTTTTCTTGTTTTGAAAATTTCTCAAAGTAAAACTAAGCTTATCTTATAAAAACCACTCCTTTATGATACCTATCACCTAAGCCCTTCATTTTACATGTAAGATCTTCGTTTTGAAGTTGAAAAATAGGTTTTCTAAATGGTTTTTTCAAGATCCGAATTTTCGAAAATCACTTTTTGATAGAAACAAGATAGATCTTGAGTTTTAACAACACTTTCATTAAGATTATCATGCAGCAAGTTTTTCATGCATGTAAAACAAGTAACTATGTCACTTTAACTACTCTAAACAAATAGATCTACTATACTACTCATGTTATAGATGTAAATGCAACATGAACAATATGTAGGGAAAAGTAATAATGAAAATATAAGCATAAAATCTCCATAAGAACAATACATAACAATAATATAGCAAAATACTAGTATATCAACTTTAATAGAAAGATCTACATATTGTGATGGCAAGGATATCATGCTTTAGTGTTTCCACATCCCTAGCATAAAGTCTTGGGGATTTTTGGTGGAACCACACATGTATGACCTTACCATTACATGTTTTATAGTGGTAGGGTCAAGATCTATTAGCTATTTGGTGTTTAGAGAAGGAAACTTAAAAGAAAAAAAAGTGTGTGTGTGTGTGTGTGTGTGTGTGTGTGTGCAGGGAAGCTTACGACAAGAGAATAGAGAGGGAGAGAAAATTTGTCTATACAAAAGTTTGTTTTGTAAGAAATGAGGAAAAGTGAAAAAGTGAAAGGTGAAAGAGAGATTATATAGGAAATAGGTTAAGGTTTTTGTGTGATTAAATAATTGAAGAAAAATCAAACAAATTGTGGGCATATTGGGGGGTTTCCACACCTGTTTAGGAGAGACAAGAGAGATGGAAGTGTGTTGATTTATTTTGTGTAATAAAATTCAAATTTAATAAGTAATTTAAGTAATAAAATGTATTGGAAAGGTAAACTTGTAAGGAAATGATGAAAAATTGTAAGAATAGATTGTAAGGATGTAAGAATATGGTATGGGTGGTTGTACTTAATGAATAGTATGAAAGAAATCAAAAAGTTGATTAGACAACTAAATTACCGGTAGTAATGAAAATATGATAAAAGGGCTATAAATGTAATTTTTATAATTTGAAAAATTATTATAAATATATGTTTGAATTTCTTATTAAATTTCGGTTCTATCGAGTCCTGTATATTAATCTTCTATTTATGAGTCCTGATCGGGTCCGAAACGAATAAATTGTTTTGAATTCAGCCTTTTATGTTTTGATAAATTATTTAGAGTTATATTCCGGAGTTAAATCATTTCTATTATTCTGGGGTTTCATTCTCGGGATTGCTGAACATACGATTTCCAGGTCCAACTAGTCACGCTCCGAGGAGTACCCTAAACATGACAGTCCGCTGTACACAATATTAAAGCTTAGGAGTAACGACTTCAGTCACGCAAAAGCTTCAATATTATGCACAAGGTGTAGTTTCACCATAAGAGTTAACATTGGAGTTACGCATTTTAATAGGATGGCATCATTATAGCAACAAGAAATTAAAAATAATAATTACATAACTTTTGCATTCATATTGTTCTCACATCCAAAAATAAAGTCCTTCCATTTCATTTACATAGATTTTTCCTTAATTCAACACCTACTAGAGTACTACCAAAATAGTGGTACTATAGGTGCTCCAAAAGCTCATGTTCTTACCCAACAGTATTGTAGTCTTGGGTTCAGCCATAAGTATTCGTGGTACTTCATTTGTAACAAAAATCTACAAGGGGTAAGCTTAAAACTAGCTTAGTGAGATAATCCTGCCAAACGCATTCATATAATCCAAAACAAACAAGTTAGTTTAAGCAACCATATGTAATGCAAACATATGCTAACATACACTCATGATTTACCGGTGTCATGAGCGGAATGGAATTGCACCCTTCATGTCAAGGGTTAGGGAATGTTGCACTTTTTGGGGTCTTTCTGACTGTTTAGGGTTTCGAAAACCAACCACTACTAATTCCCCTTTAGCATGTGATCCGGAACGACTCCTCCATGAGGCCGTATTCCCGAACATAGTAGTTCCTCATGCTGAAGCTAGGTAACTTTACTTACCGACCCTACGTGTAGGAATAGTAGTGCAATGCAATGTGACCCACTTTATGCCATGCATGATCCATTTTTATAACTTTCCAATCCAAGTTAAATTTCTTTCCAAGGTGAATAGAACAATTATCACATGCATACAATCGTAATAACTAATCATGCAAGACATTTAGCAACCAAATGGTATTTCGATATACTTATCATTCATTTAATCAACTAACGAATCACAGGTATGAAATCACCATCTCATCAAACAACCCGTTTTTATCTTTTGCCTAACTTCTAGTGCTATACTCTACAAGTACAAGCATAAATACGTAAGGTAAGGAAACTCAGCCATTGCGGGATATTCTCAGTCAAAATAATCTTCTGGAAATGGTATGTCTTCTCCCTTGTCACCTATCATAAGTAGATATCCCAAAATGAGTATCCTATACTAGACTTTGCTCATGCCTATGATCTAGAAAACTTATTCTAGGTAGAGAAGGGTTTATGTAAATCCTAAGAAAACGGTTACAAGTTCTTCATCTAAATCCCATGTTTTGAAAACTATAGCATTTAAGTGTCGACAAAATTTCTCGAATGACTCAACTTGTACATGTAACTTATCATAGTGGTATATATATATACACACACACACACACACAAAAATAATGGTTCATGATTTATTCATGATCATAGTGATGTTGCTTGAGCTCATATTTTACAAAAAAAAAAATTTAATTAAGATTCTTGTATTTTCATAATCTTGATGAGTTCGCAATAAAACTTGTTTCGTATAGTTTAATCTCTTCTTGAAAATGAACTTCATCCTTCATTCATCAAATATGAAAATGTAGGTCCTAGATGACTTTCATAAATTATCCTCTTCCCAATTTATCAGTTTAATGTATGACAAAAATAAAATAATTTCTTGTTGCTTGACCATATTATTTCCACATTCTTAAAAATTACTTTTGAGTAAATTCTTATATGAAAAATTAAGTCTTCAGCTTTCTATTTACTTGTGGTCTTGACCTTTAAAAAAAACGAAATGATAATTTAGTTTTCTAAAATTTTTATTTCCCATATGTTTTTCACATGTTCAAGAAAAGGAGTTTGAGTCATGTTTTTGCATATTGTGGAATTTTTAACCTTTTAAAATTTTTGGCAACACCATTATGGACATGATATGAGCATGAACACAAAAAGAATATAAGCATTAGAATAATAAAATAAGAAAGACAATATATAAAAAGATTGATATATGAAGAGAATGGGAGTCTTAGCTTCTAAATCAAGGTTCCTTAGGGACTTGAAATGATTCCAGTCCCATGAATGACAAAATAAAATTTTTGGGAGTCTTAGACTATAACAAGGCTCCTCGAGACTTGAATATTTCCAGTCTCATGATAAGATAAAAAAATAAATAAATAAAGCAAAGGTTTGGGAGTCTTAGACTTTAGCAAGGCTCTCGGGACTTGAAATGATTCCAGTCCAAGACTAGATATGAACCAGTCTTTTAAATAAAAGTAAGAAAACATAAATAAGATTTAGGTTAGTGAGCTCAATGCTCTTATAGATATACATAATCATAGATATAAATATGGAAAGTTAGATTAGATGGCAATATATAACAAATGAACAAGATATATTTACACCATAGATTTAAATATAAAGTTAGATTAGATGATAATGTATATCAAAATGAATAAGAACTTCATAACTATAAATATAAATATGGGAAACTAGATTAAATGACAATATGTAGAAAAAAATGTGAGCAAAATATACATAGCTATAGGCATGAATATTAAAAGCTAGATTAGATGATAATATAAGACAAAATAAATATGGCAAGATTACAACTTGACATGGCATGGTTCACATTTATCATGATAACTCAAAGTTTTGAGTAAAATAGAAGGGTTTTTTGGCAAGAAAAGAAGCATGAGATCATAACTAAAGTTATTAGGATGATATAAGAGATGTATATACCTTAAATGATGAAGCAAAGAAGTGTTTGAAGATGGAAAAGAGGAGGGGGCAGCAGCACTATAAATCACGACAGCTAAGGACTAAAAGAGGAGAAAAATAGAGAGAAAAGAGAGAGAAAAATGAGAAGAGAAAAGTGGTGTGAAGTTTTGATGCAAAGGGGTTATTGATAAGCATGATGGAGTGTTCTAGAGGAGGTTTATATAAAATAAAAAAAATATTGTACCAGCTACTGTAATTTGCAGCATGTTTTAGCGTATTAAGCTTGCATGGGAAGGGAAAAGTAATAAAAAAAATTCAAATTGAAGTGATAATTGTGTCTTCATGTACCATAGGTGATAGATATAGGTTTTAGGCTATATTTATAGGTTTATATATATATATATATATATGAGAAAATATGGCAGCCATATTGTAAGCTCCGGTTTTCTTTGTAATCAAGCTTGGCTTTGAGATCGAATCGGAAATCAAAACCCTAAACCCTAAACCGGAATAGCTAAGGTTAGCAAGAAATCTAGAAACCCTAAGTCCGATACCACTGAGAATAAAACCATAATTTTTTTGAGAGCAAGTTAATATAGATTATAGTTCTAAAGAATATATTGAAACATAAAAAGATCAGTTTTCGGGAATTTATCTATTTTGAACCCAACTGGGATCCGTTCCGGAAAACCAGCCCTTGGGACACGAAACTAGAAAAATATTCCGGAATACTCATTAAGACCAAAATTTAATAAAGAATTAAAAAATATATTTATTATAATTATTCGGTTTATAAAAATTACAGTTATAGCCTTTATATCGTATTTTCTTTACTAATCGGTAACTTAATTGTCTAATCTACTATTCTTTACTATTCACAAGTACAAGTCCATACCCTACTCCTACTCACACTCACAAACCATACCCCTACTCTTACATCCTTACAATTAAGCCTTACCTTATTACATCACATTCCTTACATTTACTTTTCCAATGTATTTTATTACACTTTTAATTTGAAAAATTTGTACAAAAATTATTTCTCTCCCTTTCCTCTCCTCTATGGCCAACGCACCACCCCCCCCCCCCCCCTATTTTACCTCTCAATTGTGTTAATTTTATCCTTTTATTTTACACACACAAACCCTAATCCCATTCCCTATATATACTCTTTTATGCCTTTCCTTTCTCTTTCTTCATTTCACTTTTTGGAAAAATTCACAAACCCTCTTCTTTTCTCTCAAGCTTGCCATGACACTCCCTTCCCTATACACACACTCACACACATTTTCTTCTTCAACTCCTCTTATTTACAAAGCCTAAATAGGTATGGATCTAAACTATACTACCACAAAGACATGTAATGGCTATATCATTCATGCGTGGATTCATAAAAATCCCTATGAGCTTCATGCTAGGGACATGAAACCACTATAATATGAAGATCAAGCCATCACAAGTTGTGGATCTTGTGATTAAAGCTTGTGTTTTTCTCATAATCATAATATATGTTCATATAGTGAAGATTTCATGTAGGAATCATGCTACCACTTTATTGTCATAAGTAGTGTACTTCATTTCATGCATTTAACATGACCATTACACTTAGATCTAGCATTTAAACATTTATTCTCTTACATGATATTGTAGATCTCATACATTTATTAAGCTTAGAATGAGTGAATAATTAGGTTATTTATGAAGGTGAGCCAAAAAGCTCAAGAACAAATTTGGTTTTATAAAAACAAACTTTTGTAAATTCGGATGGAAAATGAGTTGCATTTTGAAAACGTATTTTTCAACTCCAAAACATGATTTTTATGTGAAAAATGAAGAGCTTATGGAATAGGTAAGAATAGGAAATGATTTTTGTAAGTTAAGGGTAGATCTACTAAGAGAAATTTGTTAAACAAGAAATATTTACAAGATAGAAAAATTTGATCTTAGGATAGTTACATGAAATTCGTGATAGGAAAGGAGGATATGTAAACACCTATTTTTCAAACTCAAAATGGAAGTTTTATTAAGGAAATGAAGTCCTTAGGGGATAGTAATAATGGAGTCTTAATTTTTAAAGTGTCAAATGAGTTTTTCTCAAAGAAATTACTCAAGAAACTATTTTTACAAAATTTGGATTTAGGAATAGCTAATATATAAACACTTATTTACAATGTGTAAAATGAGGCTTTATGTTGAAAAATGAAGACCTTAAGGAATAGATATGGTAAAGAGTAAATTTTAGCAAGAATAAATGGATTTTATTAAGGAAAACCTCTAAAGCAAGTGTGTTTGGTCAAGAATACAAAATTAGAATTACTAGGTTAAGTATTCATGATATCTCATAAAGTAGAAATTTTCAAAAATGTTTTCTAATAGAAGATCATCATGAATATGCATATAGGGAGCTCATAACATACCATTCATGATAGTGATTTGTTGTTATTGCATGCATATTTGGCATGGATAGTAGAAATATCATAATTCCTCACAAAAATAATTTCGAAAATGGGAATTCGGTTACTGACCAGATCTGTTCGGATCTTTTTGAGACTTAAAAGTTTTCAAAATTTAGATATTATATTGGAATTAGATAGATCTTTCGAAGTAGATAGGAATCAATATATAATTTGCGAAATTCTGAGTTAAAATGACCCAAGTTATGACCATTTTAAGTTTGGATTTCCACTAATAACGAGAATTACGAACTCAATAGTTTTTATGAAATAAAATGGATTAGATATGAGTTGAAATACTCATTTAGGTATTTCTTTCATTTAGGTGACTTGGATCCTGATGATTCATTACTACCAGATTACTATTACTAAGAGACCGGCATTTAATGGCCGAGTGAGTATTACTTCCTAATTTCATTTCTTGCTTGTGATTGTAACAAATAGTTGCATTAGTTGTAAGGCTAAAGATAAAAATGGAATTGCATGATGGGAATTATGGGAATTATGTATGCTTATTGATGAGTTGAGAAATGGTATTAAGAATATCGGAATCGGGTGATTAACTTATGCTTGTTTAGAGTATTATAGGAGTGATTGTCTGCGAAATTTGTTGGTTACCTAAGAAATTGGTATTAATGACTATTCGGATTGATAAACTAATGTGGACATAATCACTTTACAATTGGGATGGAGCATTACCATATGTTGGTTACCCGTGATCCTTAAACAGCTAAAAGTTGATTGATCGTGATCCATAAACGACATAAATGAGTTGGTTGATCGTGATCCATAAACGACATAAGTTGGTTATCCATGATCCATAAATGGCTTATTAATTCAACGATAGTACTGCAGTATTCGTTAATTTGCTAACCCCGAAAGGAGGGCGTAAATCCATTCACATTTGATTTTCGGCTGATCATATGACTGTTTGTTCATGTGGATGATGCATTCCATATGATTGAATAATTAACTTGATTGATTGATTGATTTGTTATAAATGTCTTTATAGAAGTATTCACTCACTAAACTAGTGTAGCTTATGCCCCAACAGCTTTTTCTTATTGTAGTATACCTATATATGGTTAAAGCCAAGGCATCTTACCGAGCAGGTACAGAAATTAGGAGTTTCCATTAGAAGTTTACGTTTGATTTTGTGTAGACTTCAATAGAAAACCCTATTATTTATCGGATGATTATAAAAGACTGTTATTAAGCTTGACATTACTTTGCGGGGGAATGCCCCTAGAACTTTTGCAATTAATTATATGGACTCAAGGTCCATATCCTGATGCTTATAATATGTCAAATTAAACTATTTATCTCCATTGGTTCATGTATTCTATTGTCGTAAAGGTACGCCGTGCATCCGTATGAGACTTTAAAACGGTTGTGGTAATAATTCCTAAGTCCTATATAAGCTTGCGGCGGACTATTACGTTCAGACTACCCTTTGAGGCGTGACACGTATATGCTGCAAATTTAGAAGAAAAATACATTAAACAGTAATAGTAAAATATTAAATAAGTTACCGGTAGAAATAAAATACGCGTATACGAGCTATAATTATTATTTTTATGAGCCGAAAATTTTTTATCTAATATTTTATGGATACCTTGATATTTTTCTAGTATAGTTTAGTTGTCGGAATACTTTATCTCGTTTTACATATTCACAGACAGATATGAAAACTGATCCTTAAGGCTTGAAACAATTAGATTTGGGGGCTATCTGATCTTTATAGGTTTTATACTATTTTTATGAACCAAAATTTAAGTTCATCTCATTTTTTAATTTTTATCTCATATTTTAGGACTGTATTAGTTGTCTGGTTCAACCTATTAATTGACTTAATTTGGCTTCTATAGTTCAATTCATGAAACCTGATTAATCGTATATAAAACTATCGTAAAATGTAAGGGTTTACATAACTAGTTAAGGGGTATTCTTTTAGGGTTTCGGTTCTCAAATTTCAAATTTTCGAAATCGAATTCAAATTATTAAGAAAACGAGGGCTTACAATTGGTTATTGGACCTAAGAATTAAGTTTAAAGCCCAATAGGATTTAATTTGGATCCTAATTAGGTTATCAGACCTTTTAATTTCCTATGTAGACCCACTAAATATAATTCAAGGCTTATGGGTCAAAGAAATAATATAGGAGCCCATTAGGTAATTCGGTACCTAGAAATACATGATGGACTTAAACATTTTAGAAATAGGCCCAAATTAGTAAGTAATGGGTGTTGGACCTATATTATGCAATTGAAGCACATAAAACATAATTTGGAGATTATTTTGGTTTAAGGCCCTAAAGCTCTAAGGAAAAAAAAAAAATTCATAAAAAGTTGACGTCCATTTAGATTGTAATAGGCCAAATATAGATAAAGTCAAGTATTGATACCTAAAGAATTAAGTAAGTCCAAAATTAATTTTTTTACATCCATTTTATGTTATTTAGTTGTATTCGGCCTTAAAAAAATTTCTAAACAAGCTATAAGTTAATATTTAACAATCTTATTAATTCAAACTTCTAGATATACTAATGGCGATAAAGGTAACAACTTTATTTTTTAGAATAAATAATAATAATTATTATTATTTATTTATTATTTATTTTCAAATGATTGGAAATGAATATGCTGATTTGATAAAACGCCAAAGACTTGTAAATCATGTTATCTAAATTTGAGATTAAAGAGGCCGATCACAAGAATGTTTTGGCAGCACCTAAAACATACATGTAGTACCAAAAACATATACATATATATATATATGGATATATATATAAACAAATAAAGGTCATGGGGTCTGTTTGGATTGTCTGTTTTTCATCTGTATCTGTATCTTTTTTAAAATGATATGTGTAAATATATCCGTTTTACATCTAAATTTTATCTATATTTGTTATATTTGATCTTTTGATGAGAACTGTCAACTTTTTTTTATCTATATCTATTTCTTAATAAATAATTTATTAGCAAAAAGTTTAAAAAAGTGTCTGTATCTGTCGAAAAAAAGCCAAAACAAACAGACCCCATGTCAAGTAGCAGCAAGTCATAATTGCTCCTGCATCCACATTTCATTTAAATAATTGTAAAGCAATGTCCAGAATCCATTATTACTCCGTCATTTTATCTATTTTGTTATTTTACCCCTTTTTTATTAAAAAAATCCATTATTATTAAATGACATAAAACAAAATGGAAACTACTATTTATTTTCCCATTTAATCTGTTCGACGATTTTCAGAACACGATGGTAAAAAAAAATGAATGTGTAAATAATTAATTGACACACATTAAAAGCATATGAAAATTTCAAATATCCTACTGATTTATAATTTTATCATAAAGCACAATATCTTTTATATCCATCATGAGTATATAGTTTCATCACTCTATTCATTAAATGAGTATGTCCACAACCTGTATTTCAATTCATTAAACCACTAACTAAATTAATAATTCTCCCAACCTATATGAATGCGTACATACATATAAACATATTATTTTATTAATAATGCACCATTGATGTCCTCGAACAATGAGTAAATTTTAAAGAACATCTCAATAAAAAATTTGCAATACAACTCATGACAAGACAGCACACATTAATATATATCATCTCAATGAATAGAAACTGACATTAAACATGCCTATATATACACATCTATATTTATTTGCCTAATTGATGACATTAATCAATCTGATTCCTATTTTCAATTTGCGAAAAAATTTCTTTAATCATAATTTTTAATCAATAACGATGCAATGGAGTTAAATTTAGTATTCTATTCATCACGAATTATAACTAAAGACATTAAATGCATATATTTCAATTGATAGAGTACATTCATATTCCAGCTTACACGCACACAGGTAACTCAACGAATTCCAGTAAAAAACATACAATACTAATATATATATATATATTATATATATTCATAATGATCGGTTTCCAGCATGTTTATATCATCAATTTAATGTTAATCTTATCATCAAACTTCAGTTTCAATAATAGAAATGAAATCAAAATTCAATAAAATAAATACATTTACTAGTCTTGTTGGATTAACAAGGAATTTTCTTCAAATCCCGACTAATTTTATTATATTGCTACCAATCCAACTCCAAAATTTATCTTTGCTTTGTCCTTCAAAAATTGCCTTAGAATTAAATAAAATTAGAGATTAGTATAGGTAAAGGAATGAGTTATTGATTGAAAATAAAAATTAGATAATACTTTACCTAATTAGAATTGTCTTGAAAATAATTTTGGGGTTAAAATAATGGAGATATTTGGTTTTGTTTCAGCTAAAAAGAGAGGTGATAAAGTGGATATTTGACGTTTTGTGAATGTTGTTTTCGTATAAGAAAAATGAGGAAGAAAGAAGGTGGGTTTTGGAAGGATTTTATGGTGCTATATGATACTGAAATTTTAGAAATGTGGGGGCTCCTTTTACTACAATTTTCGATGGAAAAAAAATGAGGGAAATAAGTAGCATGGAGTGCCATGTGTCAAAATCTTATTATAGCTTGTTGGCTTGGTTTTGATGTAATATAATTACAGGAGGAGTGGGTTTCTTTAGGACTATTTGGTTATAATCAAATGGGTAGGTTAGGTAACATGTGTCATCACAAGAATAAAGAGATTTTGGATATTTTAATGATTTAGCTTGAGAACATGATTAATATTCAAATTTAAATTTTAAAGTTCAAATTTACCATTAATTATATACAACATAATTACCTTTTTCCCATTATAATTTTATGTATTTAGGGATTTTTCATCCTCCTCCCCTTAAAAGAAGTTTCATCCTCGAAACTTACCTCATTGCTAAAAAAGCTCAAGGTATTTTTGTCTCATTGAGTCCTTAGTCTCCCAAGTGGCCTCTCTTTGTATCTGACCACTCCACTAGGCTTTGATGAAGCTGATCGTCTTTCTTCTTAGGGTTTTCTCCATTCAGTCTATAATCTTTTCCAATCTTTAAGCTATCATCAGATTAGGTTGCACCATTGGCTGATGTGTGTCAATAATTGCATTGGTTATTCATATACACTTCCTCAACTATGATACATGAAATATGTCATGCACACTAGATAAACTTAGTGGTAGTGCCAATCTATAAGCACCAGGTCCGATCCTCTCGAGTATCTCATATGGTCCAATATACCTAGAATAAACAAACTTTAACTTTTGATTCATTTATAACCTTAACCTTTAATTTATAACTTAACTTATCTTGATTTAACTTTCCCTTGACTCCAAATCTGAATACTCCCTTTGTAGGGGATACTCGAAGAAACATGTGATCTCTGACCTTAAACTCAGGTGGTCATCATCTTAAATCTGCATAACTCTTATACAGATCTTGTGCTGCTTTCATCTCTGTCTCACAACCTGTACCTTATTAATTGGTTGTTGCACAATATCTAGACCAAGAATAGCCCATTCACCTACCTCGTCCCAATAGAGAGGTGATCTATACTTCTTACCATATAGTGCCTCATAGAGGAGCCATTTGAATCGTTGCCTGATAGCTATTATTATAAGCAAACTCAACTAACGGTAAGTGATCATCTCAAGACCTCCAAAGTCCAAAGCACAAGCTCTCAACATATCCTCTAATATTTTTATAGTTCTTTCATATTGTCCATTGGTCTGAGGATGAAAAATTATATTAAACTGTAGCCTCGTACCAAGTGACTCATGTAAGCTCTTCCAAAATCGATTAACAAACCTTAGATCCCTATCTGATATAACAGTCACTGGTACTCCATGAAGTCGTACTATCTCTCTGATATAGATCTGTGCCATCTTTCCTAGTGAACACCTGAACTTCAAGGGTATGAAGTATGCCGACTTCGATAATCTATCCACTATAACCCATACCACCTTATGTCCAACTGATGTCTTCGGTAGTGCAGTCCAAAATCCATAGTGATAGATTTCCTCTTCCACTCAGGAATGGGTAAAGATTGAACTTCACCGCTAAGTTGCTAATACTCTATTCTAATCTCCTGACAAGTCAGACACTTAGATATGTCTGCTACTTCTCTCTTCATACCAACCCACCAATAGTGCTTCTTCAGATCACTATACATTTATATACTACTTGGATGGATAGAATATGCCGATGAGTGAGCTTTCTTCATTACTTCCTTCCTCAAGTCATGTATAGTAGGCATGTATAATCTGTTTCCATATCTAATGAAACCCTCATCATCAAGTCTCAACTCTTTTCTTCTTCTATTTCAAATAGCACCAAGTATCCTTTCAACCTCTGCATCATCTCCCTGGCTTTGCTTAATTTGCTCAAGTAGTGAGGGTTGCAAACTCAAACTAGCAATCCTTGCATTAACTTGCTTCACGATCACCTCGATATCTAGTCTCCTAAGATCCTGTAATATCTCTCTCTGTGATGTGATCATGGCTGCCATATTGACTTGTTTCTTTCTACTCAATGCATCTGCAACCACATTGGCTTTCCCTGGATTATAAAATATCTCAACATTGTAATATTTAATCAACTCAAGCCATCGTTTCCGCCTCATGTTTAGCTCTTTCTGTGTAAAGATATATTTCAAACTCTTATGATTTGTATATATCTTACATTTCTTACCAAAAAGATAGTGTCTCCATAACAAACCTAAAACTACTGTTGCAAACTCCAAATCATGTACTAGATAATTCCTCTTGTGTAGCTTTAACTATCTCGAGGCATAAGCAATCACCCTATCATCTTGCATTAAAACACACTTGAGACCTTGTATAGAGGCATCACTGTATATAACAAACTCCTTTCCACTGACCGATAAAGCAAGAACAGGTGTTGTCACTAATCTCTTTTTAACTCTTGGAAACTTTCTTCACACTTATCCAACCATACAAACTTAACATTATTTTGAGTTAATCTCGTCATCGGAGCTGCAATCTTTGAAAAACCCTCTACAAATCTTCTGTAATATTTGGATAGACTAAGGAAACTTTGAATCTCAATCACACTAGTAGGTCTTTGCTAGTTTGTAATAGCCTTAATCTTCTGAGGATCAACTAATACATCAACCTTCATCACCACATGTCCTAGCAAGGTAACTTCCTCAAGCCAAAACTTACATTGGTAAATTTAGCATACATCTTCTTTTCTCTCTATCACGTCCCGAAGCTATCCTAGTAGTAGTACACAAGTCACACTTGTATACTAATACTAGTTAACTATCACACCCCAAAGGATATCATAAACATGATAATCTGCCACACTCAATATTAAAGCTTAAGTATGACATCCTTAGTCATCCCATAAGCTTCGATACTGGGTATATGTCACGCCCCGAAGGGTATCCTAAACGTGGCTATCACGCCCCATAGGCTTATCCTAAACGTAACAGTCTGCCACATACTATAAAGACTCTTGAATTTCCATCCGAGGCCTTCGGGAGTCTTGTATAGATGTAAAGCGTCCCTTTACGACAATAGAATACTCGGTTCAATGGGGTCAAAAAGTTTAATATGACATTCATAAGCCATAGATAATAAATCAAAACACATAAACATATAGGTTACAAAATCTAAGGGGAATTCCCCTACAAAAAAAAAAATAATATCAAGTCTATTACAGTCATCCAGAGTCCTTTAGTTTCCAACGAAAGTCTAAACTAATTCGAAGTAAACTTCTAAGGAAAACTCCTATCTCCGGTACCTGAGCTGTGGCTTGCCTTGGCCTAAGCCAAATAAACTCATGCTGCAACAAGAAGAAACTATCGGGGCGTAAGCTAACTAGCTTAGTGAGTATAAACTTCCATATCACAATTAAGACAAATCAATCAAGCAAGTGATTAATCAAGCGAATGAGATGCATCAAACAAGTGAGATCAACAAACATATGACCAGCCGGAAATCATATGTGGATGGACTTGTGCCCTCTATCCCGGGTTAGCAAATTAACGAATCCTGCAGTACGACGCCGTTTAAGCTTACGGTCAACTGAACAATAACTTGTTTTATGAATCACGATTAACCAACAATTTCGTTTTATGGATCACGATTAACCAATAATTTCGTTTTATGGATCACGAAAAACCAACCAATGCTAATGCTCCATCCCCATCGTGATATGAATGAGTCTAATTATAATTGAGGTCCAATATAGATTAGTCCAATTCTTTTAGGTGACCAATAATTGTTCGCAGACAAGCAATATAAATTCTTGCTAAACAAGCAGAAGCTTAACACCCGGTTTCGATATTCCTTAAGTTCAACTTCATATATCAACAACAGACAAGTATATAGTTCCCATATACCCCATCATGCATAATCATTTTTATCTTTGCCTAAACAACTAATGCCACTATTATTACAATCACAAGCATTAATTGAGAAAGGAAGTGATAGTCACTCAGCCATTGGACGCCGGTCTTTTAATAGTAATAGTCGGGAGGTAGGGTGTCATCGTGCTCGGGGTCATCTACCAAATAAGAACAACCTAATAAGAATCTCATAATTTAACTAATTTAAGCTATGCATCTAACTAATCAAAATCGTAATTTTCGCTATTTGTGGAAGTTCCAACTTAAAACGGCCATAACTTGGTCATTTTAACTCGGAATTTCGCAAATTTTATATCGATTTCTATCTACTTCGGAAGATCTATCTATTCCTATTATTATTTTCAAGTTTTGAAAACTTTAAGGTCACGGAACAGTGGGGTCAGATCTGTTCTGTAACGTTTCCGATTCCAAAAAATTGTTTCGCATTTGGTAAAAATGTTCCTAGTTGATGATTCATGTATAGATGGTATATGAATGAATTCCTAGTATGAATGTCATGTAATGAGCTCAATATGTGCATGGTATTGATGATTTTTTATGATGAACTCTTACGAACTCCTAATTATTATGAAACTCCATAACGGTCGCTTATAAAAAGCTATTTTTTCCAACTTTACATTCCGTAGGGTTTTTAGGATTTTATTCTTGTGATTTACTTATTATCTAAATAAAAATAAGTTGTTAACATCTATACTAACCATGACCTTCATTTATGCATAAAAATTCACATTTTTCACTTTGTAAATATGTTTTTAAACAAGCTATTCACAAAAATCCGAATTTTGGAAATTTTCTTTTCTTGAATTTTTCCTATGAGAAAACTTATTTAATGCATCAAAAATTGAAGCTTTATTATATCTATTGTCTAAAGCCTTCATTTAGCTCATAAAACATTCAATTTAAGCTTAAATACTAGGTGTTTATGTAGGCATGATTCCAAATTACGAATTTAATGATGTGCTATTTTAGTATTGAATTTTTAAAGCATCTTATCCAGCAAGTGTACTGGGCCTTATCTTATAATAAAGCATGAGTCAAGTGTCGATCCCACAGAGATCTATTTACTACTAGAAAATTATCAACTAATACTAATATCTAGGCAATTGATCTTTTAGAATGATTAGACTAAAACTAAATTTATCTAATTAAGTATCTATTATGAATGCAATGAGCTTTTGAAGAGAGTGATATGTTAGAAAAATGTGAGAAGGAGTATAATCCACTTTAAACTATTGCCAATCAACTTGAAATCATGTTATAATGATAATTAGATTCATGGATATTCATAAGAAATTGTAAAGATTTAAAAACAGAGTTAAAAACCTTTTAAACCACAAAAATAATCCAATAGCTTCCGCTAAATAAATTATTCGTGGAATCGAAATTACAATTATAAACCTTCCGATTCTATAATTGACTAATACTTTATATTAACATCCCCTAATTCCTGAGAAATCAATATAAAACATTGCATTAGTATTCATGGATAATTTCTAAATTAGATTAAACTCCGCCGCTTCCGCAATTGTAATTTAATCTCAATTTATGAATTTATATGAACCCTAATTTCCCTTCCGAGTTATCAGATTTCTTATACACCAAAGATATAATGAATAATCAGAACTCGATATGAATATTTCATGATTCTAACTATCTTCTAACATGGTTTCAAAGATCATTTTAGCATGTTTAAAGCTTCATCAACTTCCCACAAAAAGGATTTAGCTACTCATGGATGATGATTCAAAAATCATATAAGAAATTGCAAATGATTTCATTATGATCAGAATATTCAGATAGATGAATTGCATAAAAGGAAAAGATCAGATATCACCAATTCAAAATATCAAAGCTTCACTTGCAAATTCTTGAAAAACTTTAATATCTCTTCAAAAATCTCTATGAAATGCTAATTCTATGTATTGTAGTGTATTTCAGAGCTACTTGGGATGTGGATGGATTGTTGGAGGGGGGTAGAACCCCTATTTATAGGAAAAATTTCGTGCAAGACATTAAATGAAATTCGCTGTTTCACTTCATACGCCGGCAGTTATGGATCCTACGCCGGTGGCTTACAGGCAGCGTATCATCATTTTTTCCTTTGCGCAGGCAGTGCACTGCCAGCCTTCAACATTAGTTACACATGTAGGCCGCTTCTTCGCCGGCGGCTTAGATGTAGATCTAGCCGGCATATGTGATCAGAAATGAAGCGTTGCACCAATTTATAACGAACGCCGTCCCAAAGCCGGCGGCTTTCACACCTGCGTAGACATTCCAATAGATTTGTGGCTTCAATTTCCTCCAAGCCTTTGTTATCTTCATGTCTCTTCAGTTTATTGACCTATACTGCCTCAACGCTGGCGGCTTAGGAGCCGGCGTATATTGTAACTCCTTCAAAGCTGGTGACTTTCCAATTCTGAGCTGCCGGCCTTCAAGTACGCTGGCTTCTTCACCTTCTACGCCGACAGCTCTGAGGCGGCTTACAGTGTTGTTGGGTGAATATCTTGCAAAGCTGGCAGTGCTGGTAGCGGCTTTGGATGTAAGCCGTCTGAATGCCGGCGGCTTTGAATGTTGAAATGCCGGCCTTTACTTCAATTTTTCCCATTTTTGATTCAAAGTCTCTTGTTTTCATTTCTTTGTCCAAATTTGTCTTGAAACAAGAATTTTAATCAAAACAAATATCCATTCTAGCCCTTATGAATATCAACAAGTTGTATAAAATATGATCTTATCATTTAACAAACTAATCACTATCTCAAAATTTTCCATTCTAACTTCACTACTTTTTTTATATATTACTCATGCTTAGACTCATCTAAACTTGTAAAAATCATTCCTTCAAGATACCTATTACACATACCCTTCATTTTTCATGTGAAATAAGAGTTTTAAAGTGGTTTTTGTGGTTTTTAAAGCAGGGTTCCAAAATCATCCGAATTTTCAACTAAGCATTTCCAACAAAGTATTTTCTTTTTCAAGTTTCTTGTCTTCCATACATGAGATCTACCATCTAATATATCTATACATAGGCAAGGCCACATTTTTATGATCATCAATGCATAAAAATCAAAATAACCATATGAACATAAATGTAGATGAAGGTATGAATGTCTAAACACTAGATCTACCAAATATAATGCATGAGTTTCATGGCATGAACATAAATTTCTATGCAAGATCTCTACTTTACATGCATGAACAAGGTGATATCTCAACAAAAACTCATTTAAACACTAGATCCACATCTTGTGATGGCTTGATATTCTTGTATAAGTGTTTTCATATCCCTAGCATATGCTCATTGGGATTAAATGTGAAAAACACACAAGAAAGGTCTTGCCATTACAAGATTTAGTAAGAATGAAGCTTGAAATCATCATACCAATAGAGATTTGAAGTAGAAATGAAGAGGAAATGAGTTGTGTGTGTGAGTGTGAGAGGGGAGGTGTAAACCCCGGTTTTTCAAGTAGCTAAGATAACCCTAGAACCGGAAACCAAAACCCTAAATCGGAATAGCTCAAGCCTGGAGTGAGAACTAGGAACCCTAATTCCGGCTTTTCCTCGGTTTCCAATTAATAAACTTTTCTAAGAAAATTTACTTTTGATTATAATTCTTGAATATATTTCAAACTAAGAAAATATTTGATTTCAAGAAAATTTCAATTCCGGGTCATCCCGAGACCCATTATAGAAAAACGTGCCCCGGAACTAGAATTTCAAAAATATACTTATGAGTACTCATTTGAATCGAAATAAAATAAGGATTTCAAAAATATATTTTTCATAATTTTCCGGTTTATGAAAAATACAGTTATAGCCTTTTTATTCGTATTTCATTACTACCGGAAATTAAATTGTCTTGTCAACTATTCATTACTATTCATAAAGTACACCTACACTACCTAGTCTACCTATTTAGCCACCCTACAAGTCTAAGCCTCCCCATCAATCACATCTCTTCCATTCTTCCACAACTTTTGTCACTTCATATCTTACAAAATATGACAAAGGAAGCAAAGATCAAATCAAGGTTAAATCAAATGAAACAAACAAGTTTCCCCCCCCTCTTTCCTTCCCAAAACCGGCGCCATTATGGCCCCCCCCATCCATGCCCATTTGATTTTTTTTTTTACTTCTTTTGTCTCCATTTAACCTAAATCACTTTCTATATAAACTAACCTTTCTCTCTCTCCTCATTCTTTCATTCCTTCACTTTTACAAAGTGTGAAAAAGCTCCTAAATCCTCTCTTCTTTCCCTCTTTGGCCGAAACATTTGAAGCCCCCACACATCCACACAACTTCTCATTTTTTCTCTTCTAACTTCTATCCACTTCAAGTAAGTTATGATCTACTACTTCCAACTCATAAAACCTTGTTATGGCTAGGTGATTTTTGGTTATCTCAACTCCATGTTCCCATGATCTTGTAGTAGGAACAATGAGATAACAACACAAAAATCCCAAACCATTTCATGGTAGATCCATCTTTTAAAGGAGTTTCCTTATCAAAAGCTTTAACTTTATCCATCAAAAAGTCTTTTAAACAAAGGATCTTTTATAAAAATATGGTTTTTATGTTTTTAAAACTCATTTAAGCTTTTGATAATGTAGATCCATCATCTTGTTACTCATAAGCATGTAGGCATTTATAGTTTCATTATTATTTTGTTCATATGTGCATAAATAGTCTTTAACACTTTTGTCTTTAGTAAATGACTTTCTAGTGTATAGATCTATATATATGGGTCCATGAAGTCAAAAAGAAAAGTACTTTACAAGAAAAAGACTTTTGAAAATTCGGATGACTTTGAAAACCAAGGTCAAAAACACTTTTAACAACTTCTAAACTTATATTTTACAAGAGAAATAAAGCCTATGGGTAATAGATAATGATTAGTGGTATTTCTCATGAGTCTAAAGGAGTTTTTACTAAAGAAAATGTTGAAAACAAGAGATGAAGTCCATAGGAGTTTTGAGTTAAAAGTTATGAAAAACCAAATTCGTAATAATGGATGAAGGGTTAGAAAACACTATTTTTCCAACTTCAAAAATGATATTTTCTTAAATAAATGAAGTCCTTAGGATATAGGTATAATAGATACTTAAAGTTTCAAGTATAAAATATATTTTTCCTAAAGGAATCAACTTGAAAATGGATTTGTGTAAATTCGGATTTTTGGAAACCCCATAGTAAAAGACCCACTTAAAAGTTTGTAAATGTAGATTTTATTAAAGAAATAAAGGCCTTAGGATATACTAATATAGGGGTCAAATATTCTTTAAACAAAATAGAGTTTTCCTAAAGAAAATCCATACAAAATGTAGATGTGATCAAGTGTAGTAAATTAACTTACTAAGCTTTGAGAGGAAATGGTTTCTAAGGAAAGTTTGTTTTCTAAAAATCGTTAAATCTAAAAGTTATAAGAACATAGACTCCTTAAGGTCCACATCATGACATTCATGATAGGGAAAATCATTTCCATTGCATTTAGCATCATATTACACTTAGGAATCTCAAATGCATTCATCAAAACCGCATTTTTGGAATCAAGGAACCCGCTGTACAGATCTGATCCCTCAATTCCGAGGCTTAGATATTTTCAAAACTTGATTTAAACTTCATATTTGGAAAGCTCTTTCGAAGTAGATAGGAATCGGTATATAATTTGCGAAATTCCGACTTAAAACGACCAAGTTATGGCCATTTTAAAACGGAACTTCGGAAATGACGCGAATTCCGATTTCACTAAGTTTCCTTAGAGTTTTAGTGTCCTAAGATGATAGAATACTTATTAGGGTAATTTCTTATATGAATAGGTGAACCCGTGGACGGTGACGAGTTACCTCCGGATTATTACTACTAGAAGACCGGAGTACCGATGGCGGAGTGAGTTTTTCTTCCCAATTCATTTATTGTATGTGCTTGTAAAGTAGTGCACTAGAATGTAGGTCAATTGAATGGAATATGAATAATGGGGATTATTGGGAAATTATATGATTGTTGTTGATATGAGAAACAAATTAAGAATATCGAAACCGGGTGATAAACTTTGATTGTATAGTTAGCTATGATGGATTGTCTGATAAATTGATTGATCGCCTGAGTAAATTGGCTTAATCAACTACTTGAGTAAATGATAATTTGACATGTGCATATCACAAGGGGATGGAGCATGAGCATTTGTAGGTTAGTCGTGAACCATAAACGACATCGAATAATCGTAGGTTAGTCGTGAACCATAAACGACATCGAATAATCGTAGGTTAGTCGTGAACCATAAACGACATCGAATAATCGTAGGTTAGTCGTGAACCATAAACGACATCGATAATCGTAGGTTAGTCGTGAACCATAAACGACATCGAATAATCGTAGGTTAGTCGTGAACCATAAACGACATCGATAATCGTAGGTTAGCCGTGAGCCATAAACGGGATATTGTCGTACCGCAGGATTCGTTAATCTGCTAACCCGGGATGGAGGGCGCAATTCCATCCACATATGATTTCCGGTTGGTCATAAGTATGTTGAACTCATGTGTTTGATGCATACACTTGCTTGATTAATAACTTGGTTGAATTGTTGTGATATAAATGTTTTTGTGGGAGATTACACTCACTAAGCTAGTTAGCTTACATCCCTACAGACCATTCCTTTTGCAGCTTACGCATTTATGGCTTAGGCGAAGAGACCCGGCTGAACAGGTACCGAAGCTAGGAGTTTTCCCTAGAAGTTATAATTTTTGTATTAGACTTCCATAGAAAACTTCTAAGACTTGGATGACTGTAATGGACCGCTAATTATTCTTTTGCGGGGGAATGCCCCTTAGAATTATGTAATATTTATTTATGTTCATGAATTATATCCTATTGCCCATGCATGCCAAATTAAGCTTTTATCTCCATTCGGACTTGTACTCTATTGTGTAAAGGTACGCCTTACATCTATATGAGACTTCCGAAAGACTAAGGTGGTAATTCGGGAATCTTATATGGCATGTGGCGGACTGTTACGTTTAGGGTACCCTATGGGGCGTGACAGGAGGCGGGTTAAGGCAACATAGGGGAAAAGAATAGAGGGTTTTCACTTTTGTAAAATTTTGAACAAGTGAAAAATGAGGAGAGAGAATGAATATGAGCTTATATATTAGTTGGATTAGGGTTTTAGTTAAATAAAATGAGTGAAAATAAGGCAAAAATGAGGGAGAAAGGGGGAGTGGGGCACCGATCATGAGGGGGTGAGTGAGAGAGAGAGTTTGAATTTCGACAAATTTTGTATTTTATGTAATAAAATGTAATAATTGTATTAATTAATTAGGAAACAAAATTTCCTGGAAAAGAAAATTGTAATGAGTAGTTGTAGGATGTAAGAATAGGGTATGGGTAGTGTGTAGTGTAAGTTGTACTTGTGAATAGTAGACAAGACATCTACTTTACCAGTTGTAACAAAAACACGGGAAAAGGCTATAATTGTAATTTTTATAGCCCGAAAAATTATAAAATTGATATTTTTGGAATCCTTATAAAATTACGGTTCTAATGAATATTTCGGAATATTTTTCTAAGTTCGGGGTCCCAGGGCACGTTTTTCCGTAATTGGACTCGGGAAGGCCCGGAATTGAAAAATTCCCGAATTCAAAACTTTCTAAGGTTTAAAATATACTTTAAAACAATAATTCATATTCATTTACTTTATAAAACTTCTTTTATTATGAAACCGAAGGAAAGCCGGATTTAGGGTTCCTAAGCTTCTCTCACTAGACTTAAACTAGACCGGATTAGGGTTTCGCTTTTCGACTCCAAGAGTTCACTTAACCACTAAGAATATCGGGGTTTACAACCTCCCCACCTTAAACAGAGTTTTGTCCTCAAAACTGAACTGACGTACTTTGTCTTTCAAATAACTCGGGGTACCTCATTCGGATTTCCTCCTTGGCTTCCCAGGTTGCTTCCTCAGAGGCATGATTCCTCCATAATACTTTAACATAGTGGATGTCCTTGTTCCGTAACCTTTGAGTTTTCTTATCCAATATCTGTACGGGGTGTTCTTCGTATGTCAGGTTTTCCTTCAGTTGGATTGGTTCCAATTCCAAAATCCTTTCTGGGTTGGCCACATACTTTCTCAATACTGACACATGGAACACATTGTGAATCCCGGATAGATTTGGTGGTAAAGCTAGCTGATACGCCAGATCTCCGACTCTTTCCAAGATTTTGAAAGGTCCAATATATCTCAGGCTCAACTTTCCTTATGTACGCATTCTTTTAATACTTTTAATCGAACTTATCTTCAGGTACACATGGTCACCTACCTTGAATTCGAGTTCTCTTCTTTTCAGGTCCGCCCAGCTCTTTTGCCTATCCTGAGCCTCTTTCATTTTCCGCTGGATTACCCTCACTTTATCGGTGGCTTCTTGTACCAATTCTGGCCTAATAGCTATTTTTTCTACTTCATCCCAAAACAGAGGGGATCTACAGCGCCATCCATACAGAGCTTCATAAGGTGGCATCTGAATGGTCGAGTGATAACTGTTATTGTAAGCGAACTCGATGAGAGGCACATGACTATGCCAACTCCCTTTGAATTCCAAGGCACACGCTCTCAACATGTCTTCCAGGGTTTGGATCGTCCGCTCAAACTGTCCATCGGTCTGAGGGTGATATGCCGTACTGAAGTGCAACTTTGTACCCAAAATCTTTTGTAGACTTGTCCAAAACTTAGACACAAATCTTGGGTCTCTATCTGAAATAATCTCTGCAGGTATGCCATGTAACCGTACGATCTCCCCGATGTAGATCTTGACCAACTTTTCCATTGAATAAGTCATATTTATGGGTAAGAAGTGCGCCGACTTGGTTAACCGATCCACTATTACCCATACAGCATCACAACCAGAAGGAGTCTTGGGAAAACCACACACAAAATCCATAGATATCTGATCCCACTTCTACTCGGGAATAGGTAAAGGCTTTAACAATCCACCCGGTCTTTGGTGCTCTACCTTCACCTGCTGGCAAACCGAGCATTTCATCACATAATCTGCCATATCTCTCTTCATGCCGTTCCATCAATAGCGGCTTTTTAGATCTTGGTACATCTTGGTACCTCCCAGATGTATAGTGTAACCGGAGTTATGAGCCTCACTCATAATTTCCTTCCTCAATTCTTCGTCGTCCGGTGCACACAGCCTTCCTTTCATTTTGATTACATCCTCGTCGTCTATTGCAAAATCAAGGTACTTTCCTACTTGGGTTTCCCTTTTAATCTTTTGTATCACCTTATCATACCTTTGAGCTTCTTTGATCCTTTCAATTAGGGTTGGTTCCAAAGCCAGATTGGCTATCTCTAGCTCAGCACTTTGGTCTATGAACTCAATCCTTAATTTCTCAAAATCCCTAATCAGATCCTTTTGACTTGTGATCAAGGCGGCTACCTCCCCATAATTTTTCCGACTTAGGGCATCCGCGACTACGTTAACCTTCCCTGGACAATAATTTATTGCCAAATCATAGTCCTTTATCAGTTCTAACCATCTCCTTTGTCTCATATTCAGCCCTTTTTGTGTGAACATATATTTAAGGCTTTTATGATCCGTGTATATCTCACACCTCTGTCCATATAGATAGTGTCTCCATAGTTTCAAGGCGAAGATAACTGCGGCCAATTCCAGATCATGTGTAGGGTAGTTCTACTCATGGGGTCTCAACTGTCGAGAAGCATATGCGATAACTTTCCCTTCCTGCATTAGTACGCATCCAAGGCCATTCCTTGAGGCGTCGCTATGCACAGTATAGGACTTTTCTGGGTCTGGTAATACCAAGATCGGTGCCAATACCAGTCGTCGTTTCAATTCCTGGAAGCTCTGTTCCCTCTTATTTATACAAACGAACTTCTCATTCTTTTGGGTCAATTGAGTCAGTGGCTTGGCTATCTTCGAGAAATCCTTCACAAACTTGCGATAGTAGCCAGCTAATCCCAAGAAACTTCTTACGTCCGTAACCGTTTGTGGCTGTTTCCATTCTACTACAGCCTTAATCTTTTCGGGGTTAACTGATATCCCATCACCAGTTACCACATGTCCAAGAAAAGATATTCTATCCAACCAAAAGTCACATTTGGACAATTTGGCATACAACTTGTTTTCTCTCAAGGTCTGCAATGCTAAACGAAGATGTTCTTTGTATTGTTCCTTTGTCTTCGAATATATTAGGATATCGTCTATGAAGACTATTACACACTTGTCCAAGAGTGGCTTATAGAATCTGTTCATAAGATCCATAAAGGCAGCTGGTGCATTAGTCAGCCTGAATGACATCATCAAAAACTTGTAGTGTCCATAATGAGTACGAAAAGCCGTCTTTGGTACATCCTCAGGCTTTATTCTCAACTGATGGTATCCCGAATGCAGATCAATGCGTGAAAACACACAAGCCCCTTGCATTTGATCAAATAAATCGTCGATTCTTGGCAGAGGATACCTATTCTTAACGGTTACCTTATTCAACTCACGATAATCGATACATAGTCTCATTGATCCATCCTTCTTCTTTACAAACAAGACAGGTGCGCCCCATGGCGACACACTTGGTATTATGAATTATTGATCCAAAAGTTCCTGCAATTGTGTCTTTAACTCTTTTAACTCAGCCGGTGCCATCCGGTATGGTGCTTTGGATATCGGTTCGGTATTTGGAGCTAAAACAATCTCGTTCTCTTTTTGGTGGTAATCCTGGCAAAATTTCTGGAAACACATCCAAATATTCTTTTACCACCAATATGTCCTTTCCTTCACGAGTTTCCTCTTCATCCAAAACACCTTCAATAGGTATTATCTCTTCATCCTCCATCATCAACTCAAAAGAGTTTAACCCAAGCCTCCTTGGGACTAGGGTCTCTCCTACAAATTCTACTTTTCTTCCCGATTGATCGTGGAAACACATGGTCCTCCTTTAGCAATCTACTACTGCTTTCACCTTACTTAGCCAACTCATCCCAAGGATAACTTCGTATTTACTCATCTCCAACATTATTAAATCACTTTTAGAGTAGTGCCCGTGAATTTCCAATGGGCAGTCCTTTATCAATTCTCGGGTTGACACAACGCTTCCAGTAGGCATCTTAATCCTTAAACTAGCAGTAGTTGTGGCTATAGGTAATCCAAGTTGGTTAGCCAAACTAGTGGTGATGAACGAATGTGTCGCTCCCGTATCAAATAAAACATAAGCCTCCATGCAATTCACCCGTATGTGTCCTGAGGCCAACAAACATCCATCACTTATCAACCCTAAAACACTTTCAAAGCTACCTACATGGGTTCTTATTCTAGCTTTCCCATAAACATATTTAATTTAATTCAGATATCAGTTCAAATTAAGAAATTAAATTTTAACTTACGAGGGTTTCTGTTACTAACCTGTCACTAGGCCGCCATCTGCGACGTCACTTTGATCCAAGGCCGCCAATTCCACTTCATCATCCTCATCTTCTTCTACCATTCATTGACCTTCAAAGTTATATAGTCTCATCCCATGCATTGCCGAAGCTGCACGGCTCCCACTTTTATTAACCGGCCTCGCAGGGTTGGTATTGCTTGAAGTCCCAAAGGGTCGAGTGGCTACACTTTTCCGTTGGGAACATTCAGAGGCCAAGTGCCCCTTCTCCTTGCAAATAAAGCAAGTCACGACCAGCTTCTTTAGGCACGCATACACCATATGGCTAGCATCGCCACAGAAATAACACTTGTTTTTCAACAGCGGACACTGCCTAGAAGCATGAGTTCCCTTGCATTTCCAACAAGTGACACTGGCCTTCAACTGGGTCGGCCTTCCACTAGTGTCGTCCTTAAATCCCTGGTACAGTCTGTACCTCTTTCCTTTGAATCCTGAACTTGAGGCGTCAAACGGCCTTTTCCCAGATACTCTTCTGTCTGGCTCCTGGTATTTCCTTTTTCTGGCCCCTTCAATCACTCGGGCCTTTTCCACCATCTCATTGTAGGTCCTTACTCCAAACTCTTCCAATTTAATCCGCAATTCCTCATCTAAACCTCTCAAAAATACTTGTTTCTTCAACTCCTCACTATCCCTGAAAGATTCAGGTGCATATTGCAGCAAGTGGACAAACTCAGTCTCGTATTGTTCCACAGTTCTCCCCTTTTGTTTCACATGGAGGAAATCAGCACTATATTTTACTCTCAAGCTGGAGGGAAAATAATTGTCCAGAAATTCCCGACGAAAATTCCCATGTGACCGGGGAAGGCAAGCTTCTTCTCTTGGAGTCCTACCAGACCCTCACATTATATCTCAACATATAAGTTCCATATTCTAGTTGCAAGTAAGGTGGAATCTCATAGGCAGCAAAAGATCGCTCAACTTGAGCCAACTAGTCCTTGGCTTCATCAGGTTTGCCAAACGCTCCATCGAAATACCGATTACTTTTAATGAAGTCCGGTAATGAGCTCCTATGAGGCCTTCGATATGGTGGAGGTGGTGGTAGCGGCGCATTGTAGGAATGCTCCTCCTATGGAGCAGGTGCCTCAGCAGTTACTTCCCAGTGATCCGCAGGTGGGGGATGTGGAGTAGAATCCCGGACACTTTGTCCATGGTGCGGGTTCTGAGCCTGGTTTTGATTTTGGATGAACGTATTCAAGAGATTGGCTAATTGTCCAATCGCATTTAACACATCACCCTGTTGATTCTGAGGTGCTACTCCTTGCGGATTTGGTTGAGGTCCGGCCAGTTGGTCGGCTTCATTCGGGAGGGATTCCTGCTCCCGGTTCCTAATCCGTCGGTTTCGTCTGTTCACACATCGTTTAATAAGTTTTAATATTTTTAGAACGTTTTCGATTTTCAGAGGAATTAATTCTACCAAACAAGGTTCACAACTTTGTAAGAATTTCGGAAATCAAATTTCGAAAAGGAATAAATTTCACAAATTTCATATAATCATAATATGCGACAAAAGAGTTCATAAATAGAGAAACAAGCTACAGTCTCACAACAATATCATGAATGAATGAATGAATGCTCATGCAGTTTATATGTGATTAATGCTCTTTATGTCTAATGTCTATCATGTATGCTTCCCACAACTTCCTTCTTTTGAAATAGAAATGATCTTTTATTACTTTTAGCGAGCCATACAAAATATTACATCAAAGATTTCTGTCCCCAAAATTTGGCTAGCTGCACTCTAGTTCCGATTCTAAACATTTTCCCTATTCTCGAAAGCATAACAAAATACAAGGAAAAAGAAGGAATAAAATACTAACTATCCTGAAATCCTAAGGCAAATTGGCATCCCGCATTGCCTACTACAAAATACGAAAAACAAGGACTTCACTTGGACTGCATGGGTTAGCTATCATCTCAGCCTTCACTCGTCACTAGAATCATCGGAGGTCGAACTAGGAGGTCGTCTCCTACTAGAAGAACCACCATCGTCCTGTCGGACAAACAAACTAGGGTATTCCCTTGTAGTCATCCTTCACTTCCTAGCAGGTCGGACTAATGGTTCTTGATCTTGTTCCTCACTTTCCTCCTCTTCTTCTGTTCCTTGCCTCTCCCTCGGGCTCACTTCTTCCTCATCGCCTCCTACTTCGGGTTCACCTATTTGGTTCTCCACTATTTCAGGTTCTCTTACAGGTTCTCCACCTATATTTTCCACTTCCATAGGCTCGGGTGCCACGGGTTCCAATGCTGTCAATTTAAGCGCAGGTGGACGCTCACCCTCAATGTAAACATCCCTCCATATCATAGGATCTACTTCGGGTTCTAGCCTTCCACTATCCGGTATCTCCAACATCCGATTAAAATCCCACACAATTTGATTAGGCTCTGGATTCACTTCTACTTCTGGCTCAATGGGTGGGGTAGGAGTTCTAGGTACTACATTTTCCTCCCAATTGGGATCCTCCTCGGGGTCCTCTTCTTCTTCTTCCTCTTCTTCTTCATTCTCTCCAATCACAGGTGCACCATTCAATTGCATACCTATGTCACTAGCTGGAGGTGGAGCGATTACACGCGGTGGAAGAATGTCTAGGTAAACTGCATGCCATGTGATGTGGTTCCATGCATTTGCTATATTCCAATCATGGTGGTCATACAAGTTATCATGTGCATAGACATACAAAGGACCTATGGGGATCCATACTCTAAAGTCTGGGGGAGTTCGGTTTCCCTCATTCTTCAGGATAGAAGTGGCTTCCCGAGTCATGGGCTCATGTCCATAGTCTACCATAATTCTCTCTAGGGTATAAATCGTCTCCAGCTTGGTCCAACTCCTTCTTCCCATAGGGTCATATCTTAATCGATCCACCACAGATGCCCATCTAGTATACCTTAACCCTTCCTTCCACAACCTGAACATCTCCCCTATAGTTCGGGGGCTCCTGGCTAGAGCAAAGTCCTCACACAGCTTTCTCAGTCTCAACCTGTATTCTACCATGGTCTCATCATTTCTCTTGGTGAAATTCCTAGCTCGTTCCCTGGTCTCACCCAAGGAGACCTACACAAGATAAGACTCCTAATTAGTCTTGACAAGAAAATATATTTTTAACTCCATTTGAACCTATTAGTTAAATTTCTAAGTTTGATTTCTTTTAATTCTATTGTCTTGTTTTATAACCTAGTGCTATGATACCAACTTAAACTGTCACGCCCCATAGGGGTATCCTAAACGTAACAGTCGACCACATACTATAAAGACTCTCGAATTTCCATCCGCGCCCTTTGGGAGTCTTGTATAGATGTAAAGCGTCCCTTTACGACAATAGAATACTCGGTTCAGTGGGGTCAAAAATTTTAATGTGGCATTCATAAGCCATAGATAATAAATGAAAACACATAAACATATAGGTTACAAAATCTAAGGGGCATTCCCCCGCCAAAAAAAAAAATAATATCAAGTCCATTACAGTCATCCAGAGTTCTTTAGTTTCCAACGAAAGTCTAAACAAATTCGAAGTAAACTTCTAAGGGAAACTCCTATCTTTGGTACTTGAGCTGTGGCTTGACTTGGCCTAAGCCAAATGAACTCATGCTGCAACAAGAAGAAACTATCGGGGCGTAAGCTAACTAGTTTAGTGAGTATAAACTTCCATATCACAATTAAGACAAATCAATCAAGCAAGTGATTAATCAAGCGAATGAGATGCATCAAACAAGTGAGATCAACAAACATATGACCAGCCGTAAATCATATGTGGATGGACTTGCGCCCTCCATCCCGGGTTAGCAGATTAACGAATCATGCTGTACAACGCCGTTTAAGCTCACGGTCAACTGAATAATAACTCGTTTTATGGATCACGATTAACCAACAATTTTGTTTTATGGATCACGAAAAACCAACCAATGCTAATGCTCCATCCCTATCGTGATATGAATGAGTCCAATTATAATTGAGGTCCAATATAGATTAGTCCAATTCTTTTAGGTGACCAATAATTGTTCGTAGACAAGCAATATAAATTCTTGCTAAACAAGTAGCAGCTTAACACCCGATTTCGATATTCCTTAAGTTCAACTTTATATATCAACAACAGACAAGTATATAGTTCCCATATACCCCATCATGCATAATCATTTTTATCTTTGCCTAAACAACTAATGCCACTATTATTACAATCACAAGCATTAATTGAGAACGGAAGTGATAGTCACTCAGCCATTGGACGCCGGTCTTTTAATAGTAATAGTTGGGAGGTAGGGTGTCATCGTGCTCGGGGTCACCTACCAAATAAGAACAACCTAATAAGAATCTCATAATTTAACTAATTCAAGCTATGCATCTAACTAATCAAAATCGTAATTTTCGCTATTTGCGGAAGTTCCAACTTAAAACGGCTATAACTTGGTCATTTTAACTCGGAATTTCGCAAATTTTATATCGATTTCTATCTACTTCGGAAGATCTATCTATTACTATTACTATTTTAAAGTTTTGAAAACTTTAAGGTCACGGAAAAGTGGGGTCAGATCTGTTCCATAACGTTTCCGATTCCGAAAAATTGTTTTGCATTTGGTAAAAATGTTCCTAGTTGATGATTCATGTATAGATGGTAAATGAATGAATTCCTAGTATGAATGTCATGTAGTGAGCTCAATATGTGCATGGTCTTGATGATTTTTGATGATGAACTCTTATTAATTCCTAATTATTATGAAACTCCATAACGGTCATTTATAAAAAGCTATTTTTTCCAACTTTACATTCCCTAGGGTTTTTAGGATTTTATTCTTGTGATTTACTTATCATCTAAATAAAAATGAGTTGTTAACATCTATACTAACCATGATCTTCATTTATTCATAGAAATTCACATTTTTCACTTTGTAAACATGTTTTTAAACAAGATATTCACAAAAATCCGAATTTTGGAAATTTTCTTTTCTTGCATTTTTCCTATGAGAAAACTTATTTAATGCATCAAAAATTGAAGCTTTATTATATCTATTGTCTAAAGACTTCATTTAGCTCATAAAACATTCGATTTAAGCTTAAATACTAGGTGTTTATGTAGGCATGATTCCAAATTACGAATTTAACAAACTAATCACTATCTCAAAATTTTCCATTCTAACTTCACTACTTGTTTTATATATTACTTATGCCTAGACTCATCCAAACTTGTAAAAATCATTCATTCAAGATACCTATTACACATACCCTTCATTTTTCATGTCAAATATGAGTTTCAAAGTGGTTTTGGTGGTTTTTAAAGTAGGGTTCCAAAATCATCCGAGTTTTCAACTAAGAATTTCCAACAAAGTATTTTCTTTTTCAAGTTTCTTGTCTTCCATACATGAGATCTACCATCTAATATATCTATACATAGGCAAGGCCACATTTTTATGATCATCAACGCATAAAAATCAAAATAACCATATGGACATAAATGTAGATGAAGGTATGAATGTTTAAACACTAGATCTACCAAATATAATGCATGATGCATGAGTTTCATGGCATGAACATAAATTTCTTTGCAAGATCTCTACTTTACATGCATGAACAAGGTGATATCTCAACAAAAACTTATTTAAACACTAGATCCACATCTTGTGATGGCTTGATATTCTTGTATAAGTGTTTTCATGTCCCTAGATATTCTCATTGGGATTAAATGTGAAAAACACACAAGAAAGGTCTTGCCATTACAAGATTTAGTAAGAATGAAGCTTGAAATCATCATACCAATAGAGATTTGAAGTAGAAATGAAGAGGAAATGAGTTGTGTGTGTGAGTGTGAGAGGGGAGGTGGGTCACGGCAACATAAGGGAAAAGAAGAGAGGGTTTTCACTTTTGTAAAATTTTGAACAAGTGAAAAATGAGGAGAGAGAATGAATATGAGCTTATATATTAGTTGGATTAGGGTTTTAGTTAAATAAAATGAGTGAAGGTAAGGAAAAATTGAGGGGGAAAGGGGGAGTGGGGCACCGGCCATGAGGGGGTGAGTGAGAGAGAGAGTTTGAATTTTGACAAATTTTGTATTTTATGTAATAAAATGTAATAATTGTATTAATTAATTAGGAAACAAAATTTCTTGGAAAAGAAAATTGTAATGAGTAGTTGTAAGGATGTAAGAATAGGGTATGGGTAGTGTGTAGTGTAGGTTGTACTTATGAATAGTAGACAAGACATCTATTTTACCGGTTGTAACGAAAACTCAGGAAAATGCTATAACTGTAATTTTTATAGCCCGAAAAATTATAAAATTGATATTTTTGGAATCCTTATAAAATTACGGTTCTAATGAATATTTTGAAATATTTTTCTGAGTTCAGGGTCCTAGGGCACGTTTTTCCGTAATTGGACTCGGGAAGGCCCGGAATTGAAAAATTCCCGAATTCAAAACTTTCTAAGGTTTAAAATATACTTAAAAACAATAATTCATATTCATTTACTTTATAAAACTTCTTTTATTATGAAACCGAAGGAAAGGCGGATTTAGGGTTCCTAAGCTTTTCTCACTAGACTTAAACTAGACCGGATTAGGGTTTCGCTTTTCGACTCCCGGAGATCACTTAACCACTAAGAATACCGGGATTTACAGTGGCAGTCCGTTGTACACAATATTAAAGCCTAGAAATAACCACCTCAGTCATGCGAAGGCTTTCATACTATGTACAAGGTGTCTAACACATAGAGGAGACATATTGGAGAGATACATTTTATATTAATACAACTTGAGTAACAATGTAAAGGAAATTCAATTCACTATTCTTCAAAATAAAAATCATTAAACTTCAATTACAATCATCAAAAGATTCTACTACATAAAACTATTACAAGGCAAATCATAAAACCTAGCTAATAACTTCAAGTATCCTTATTTCCTACCGGAATCCCGAAGTCATTCTCGACTCCAACCATCCCGGTCCACACTTAGCATTCTTGAGCTAACCTGTTCATTTAAACATCTATTGGGGTATAAGCTACATAGCTTAGTGAGAATTCCCTTAATTTTGTACCATAACAAGCAAGTTATAATCAACCATATGCTATGCATGAACAAATACATGAGCAAACAATTATGTATGGGTATCCGGAACCCACACACAGAACGGATTTACACCCTCCGTATCTTGGGTTAGGGATGGTATTGAAGTCTACACGACCGCTGCTAGTCCCCAAGCCCTTAGCTCATAGCACTCAGCTTGGCTAGGCTCACACATGGAATGCATCCCCGATATGCCTTAGTTCCCATGAATGAGCTATGATACCGGCCTCGTTATCCAAATAAGTCATCGGACCATACCGATCGACCTATGTAGGAGTAGCACGCTACCAAATGCAATATGTCCGATGCGATGCATGACCAATTTAATTTTTGCTTAGGTCAAAATATTCATACATTCTTTAGAGTGACCAACCAATATCATACACATAACATAAATAATATGAACAATGCAGTTATCCAATCAAATCGTGGTTTCAATATGCTTTAGTATTCTTTGGCATACATTCATTACAGTCTCATCATATATCACATCCCTATTCATATCGATTTTTATCTTATTCCTATAATTCTAATGCAACTAGCTACAAGCACAAACAAGGTAACAAAATAAGGAGAAAACTCACTCGGCCATTGGATCACCGGTCTTTTAGTAAAAGTAATCCGGTGGTAGGAAATTGTCGATTTCAGGGTCACCTAAAAGGGAAGAAATACCCAAATGAGTATTTCAACTCAAAGCTAATCCATCCTATCTCATACAAACTATCAAATTCGTAATTTTTGTCCTAAGAGGGAATTCCAACTTAAAATGGCCATAACTTGGTCATTTTAACTCGGAATTTCGCAAATTATATATCGATTTCTATCTACTTCGAAAGATCTATCTAATTCTATTATTATTTTCAAGTTTTGAAAATATTTAAGTCACGGAACAGAGGGATCAGATCTGATCAGTAACGATCTCCATTTTCGAAAAATAGTTTTGTAAATGCTTGAAATGTTTCTACTTGACAAATCAATTATACATGCAATATGAATGATTTCCTAACATGAATGGCATGTGATGAGTTTAATGTATGCATGATCTTGATGATTCTTGCTAAAAGAAAATTTTATAACTTTTTATTTTACAAGACCATAATAACAACTACTTATGAAAAATCTAGCTTTCTAACTTTGATCATTTCCATTTGTCTTGGATTTATTTCTTAAGGAAATATAATTATCTTTGTTAAAATTGAGTCTTCATTATGTATATTCCCTAAGGCCTTTGTTTTTCAATAAAAACTCCCATTTTACACTTTGTAAACATGTTTTTAAAATTGGTTCATTCCAAAATCCGAATTTTTGTAAGAAATGTTTTTGAGGTGATTCCTTTAAGTAAAAATTATTTGATACTTAGAAAATTAAGGCTCAACCATCCATAACCACTAAGGACTTCATTTAATTCATAAAACTTTTATTTTGAACTTGGATAATAGGTGTTTTCATGGGCATCATCCAAAGTTACGAATTTTACAAGTTGACTACTAACTCAAAATTTTTCATCTTGATTCTACTTCTTGTTTTATACATTAATCTCATCAAAACTCCTTTCAACTTATAAAAATCACTACTTAATGATACCTATTACCTATACCCTTCATTCTTCACATAAAACATGAGTTTTGAAGTTGATAAATGGGTTTTTGTAAACCCCCAAATTTTTGGAATCGGTTTAGCTTAAAACCTTAAACCAGAAGTCAACCGAAACTCTAAAGGTCAACAAAACCCTAGTTAGACGAAATAGCTTAAGTCCGGCAATCCCGAATAAGAAGGTCGGTGAGAGTAAGTAGGAGTTTAGAATGTAGAATAGTGCGTAATTATGTAAGGTAGCATAAAAAGATCAAATTAGTAAAACCGCAACCCGTTTCGAACCCGATCTAATACAGTTCTTGAAAAACGTGTCCCGAAGCTCGAAATAGTAAAAATATTCCGAATATGCCGTTAGACTCGTAAAAATATAAGGTTTTCAAAAATATCAGTTTCAAAATTTTTTGGCAAGTAAAAATAACAGATATCGTTATTATATGCGTATTTTCTCACTATCGGTATTTTATTAGTCATATCTACTTTACATTACACTATTCATTACTATTCTACACTATTATTTTATCTCTACTTTTTCTTACACCTACTCTCACATACACCATAACCTATATCTTTTACTTTTTACCTTTCTCATAACTTTATTTCACATCTACTTTACTTATTACTTCTTTTAATCCACAAAAACACAAAATAAAAGTCCTCTCCCCCCTCCAATGTGTGTGGCCGACGCCCCCCATGCCCCTTCTCTCCTCAATTTGTTTCAATTTTTATTTAATTAAATCATACAAAAATCATTCCACACTTTCCTATGAATACCCCCTCCTCTTTCACTTCTTTCACACAATTACTACCCACAAATTCTTACAAAAACTCTCCCAAAATCTCTTTTCAAAACTCTCCAAAAATATCCTCCCAAAACTCTCTCAAACTTATTCCAAAACAACTTCTACCAACAACTAAAACCTATAACCACATAACAATATCAAAGTCTTCTTTAGGTAACCATTCCATATTATTTTTTCTTCTTCATGTCATGTAACTTTACATGACCATAGTATGGGTTTCCAAAGACTAAATGTTATGGAAGCCACATTATGTTCATGTATTGTTCTTGTTTATGAAAAATCTATTTATGTTCATGTTATTATTTTTGTTCATATTATTGTTACTATATCTAAGTATTATTATCTATATATATATGTACCTATTCTTTAGAGCATATAAGCTCACTTGCAATTTATTTATTATTCTATTGCAATTTATTTATTAATTCCGTTGCAATTTATTTATTTATTCCTTGTTATTTTAAGACTAGTCTCTAGTCTTAGACTTGTCCTTATCAAGTCAAAACAAGTTTTCTTTCATTTTATTTTTATTTTGGGACAAGTTTATTTCTTAGTCCCGGGAGCCTTGAAGAAGCTAGGACTCCAATACTTGAATTTATTATTTACGTTATTTTTGTTTACTATTATTTCTCATAAATCGTTTTCATTTAGGTTGTCCAAAAATTTCGATTTGTAAAAATAATTAACAAAAGAAGATTTTGTCACTTAGAAATAAGTTCATGTGAAGTATAAACTCTATGGTTAACAAAAATAAATTCATTTCTTTTCAAGTTACAAAAAGAACTCACTATAATTTTAGGAACTACTTTTACTATGAAAAGCTTCCTAAATCCTTTATTATTCCACTTTGTTTTTCAAAAGAAAATAATTGTTGATACAAGAATGATTTTTATGAAAAAGATGAACAAAATGAAATGATAAGGAATATTCAAATAAAGACCTTTACAAACAAATAGGCAAAGAAAATTGTATAGGAAAAATAAATAGGAAAAGTAGCACTAATATAAGAGAACTTAGAAAATAGAAAATTTTATTTTCAAAAAGTTACTTGGGAAAAATAATAAAAAAAACATAAAGCATTTTTGGAAAACAAAAGAAACAAAATATTCATTTCAAGAGACTTACAAAATGAACTCTTGAAAACTACATTTTTCTAAAACTTCAAACCGACATTATTTTACTCAAGAGCCATAATTGGACAACAAAACACTTGAGCATGCTTGAATATGAGCTATGTAGCTATAAAAAGAGGATTTTTCAACTATATAGATAACTACGTATTTATCAAGCAAGTTTTGAATGGTTGAACCAAAGTTGTTTTTGAGTTAGAAAATTCGTGGTGAATTTCATTGCCACGGTTTCGGGGCTTAAATGATTTAGTTTGATAAAAATAGTTTTATAAATGAATAGATCCTTTCGAGTAGGTAGAAATCGGTATATTATATGCACGATTCCGAGTTAAAATGACCAAGTTATGGCCATTTTAAATTGAAACTTTCCTTTATATGAACTTTAACGTCCTTTTGACATTGTTTTGTCAAAATTCAAGAAAATCATCAAGAAACACTCATTGTGGGTATTTTCTTTGGCTAGGTGACCCCGAGGAAGGATACCTATATCCCAAAGATTATTTCGATTAAGTGGAGTGTGTGAACGACTCACCCGTGTAGAGGAATAGTCGACATGGCATCGTAAGTTTATTTCCTTAAAATGCTATACTTGTTGTGCCTGTAAATTAGTTGCATTAGAATTAAGAAAAGACAAATGGATATGTATATAAAATAATTCTTTGAAAGAATCCTAAGAATATCGAGATCGAAATTGATTTAAATGTTTGTTTTAGTATAACATTGATTTGTATGAAATTCCTTGATCGCCTTAAATTCAATAATAATTATGTTATGATATCATAAATAAATGGATTCATGCATACCACGAAGTGAGTCACATTGCATATGGGTTATTATCCTTAGGTGAGAAGGATAGTAGGCTCATGTTGAAAGCAACACTTGGCGGAGTATCCGAAAGCGATTGCTTGGCGGCTTTAAGGAAGTGCTTGGCGGAAAATCCGAAAGTAAGGTCAATTCAAGTAGACTCGGGATGCTTGGCGATGATTGGTCGAAAGCATAAAACTTTTGTTTAAGCTACTTGTTTTGAGGTTATGTATCACCAAACCCCGAATGGAGAGTGTAAATCCATTCAACATATAGTTCCCCGAAAGCTATATGCTTGTTTGCCCACGTGCATGATGCATCCCATTTGATTGCTTAAAACAACTTGTTTGAAATCTTGTTATAGGAAGTTATTTATAGAAATAGTTCTCTCTAAGCCTGTTAGCTTATACCCCAATAGATATCTTTTGCAGTTTTCCTACCTGTGGCTGAGGCCACGAGGACCCTGCAACCAGGCAATTTCTTTTTGGAACAAAGAAATTCTAGATAAAGTTTAGCTTGGATGAGATATGTTATATTCTTGTAATAGACTAGAGATTAAGGGAAATGTCCCTTAATTGTAAGATTATTATTATAAGTGAATGAATATTATGAGTTCTCTTTTCTTAAACATGTTATTATATCTTGTTAAACTTCATAATCTCGGGTATGGTCCTCTAAACTTGTGAGAGCACGCCTTACACTTGATATCAAAGCTTTTGGGAATGGCTAAGGTTGTCATACTTAAGCTTTAATATTGAGTGTGGCGGACTGTTACACTTAGGGTACCCTTCGGGGCGTGACACAAATTTCTTACTAAAACTTTCTCAAAATCTCTTCTCAAAACTCTCTCCAACTATCCTCCCAAAATTCTCAAATTTATTCCAAAACAACTTCTACCTACAACAAAAATCCATAACCACATAACACTACCAAAGTTTTATTTAGGTAACCATATCTTATTATTTTCTTTTTCTCATGTCATGTAACTTTACATGACCATAGTGTGAGTTTTCAAAGACTAGAAGTTATGGAAGCTACATTATATTCATGTATTGTTCTTGTTCATGAAAATCTATTTATGTTTATGTTATTACTTTTGTTCATATTATTGTTATTATATCTAAGTATTATTATATATATATACATATTCTTTAGAGCATATAAGCTCACTTGCAATTTATTTATTTTTATGTAATGCAATTTATTTATTATTCCATTGCAATTTATTTATTAATTCCGTTGCAATTTATTTATTTATTCCTTGTTATTTTAAGACTAGTCTCTAGTCTTAGACTTGTCCTCATCAAGTCAAAACAAAATTTTCTTTCTTTCATTTTATTTTTATTTTGGGACTAGTCCACTTCTTAGTCCCGGGAGCCTTGAAGAAGCTAAGACTCCCAATACTTGACTTTATTATTTATGTTATTTTTGTTTACTATTATTTCTCATAAATCATGTTCCTTTAGATTATTGTCCAAAATTTCAAGTTCTAAAAATAATTGACAAAAAAGAGATTTTTTATCACTTAGAAATAAGTTTATGTGAAGTATAAAATCTATGTTTTAGCAAAAATAAAATCATTTCTTTTCAAGTTACAAAAAGAACTCACTACAATTTTAGAAACTACTTTTGTCATGAAAAGCTTCTTAAAACCTTTAATATTCCACTTTGTTTTTCAAAAGAAAATAATTGTTGGTACAAAAATGATTTTTATAAAAAAGATAGTATAATGAAAGGATGAGGAATTTTCAAATAAAGATCTTTACAAACAAATAGGCAAAGAAAATTATATAGGAAAAATAAATAGGAAAAATAGTACTAATATAGAGAACTTAGAAAGTAGAAAATTTATTTTCAAAAAGTTACTTGGGAAAAATAATAAAACAAACATAAAACATTTATGGAAAACAAAAGAAACAAAATATTCATTTCAAGATATTTACAAAATAAATTATTGTAAACTATATTCTAAAACTTCAAACCGATATTATTTTACTCAAGAAACATAATTGGACAACAAAACACTTGAGCATGCCTAAATATGAGTTATGTAGCTATAAAAAGAGAATTTTTCAACTATATAGATAACTAAGTATTTGTCAAGCAAAATTTGAATGGTTAAACCAAAGTTGTTTTTGAGTTAGAAAATTCGTAGTGAATTTCCTCGCCACTATTTTGGGGTCTAAATGGTATAGTTTGACAAAAATAGTTTTAGAAATGGATAGATCTTTTCGAGTAGGTAGAAATCGGTATATTATATGTACGATTCTAAGTTAAAATGACCAAGTTATGGCTATTTTAAGTTGGAATTCTTCTTTATACGAACTTTACCGTTCTCATGACATTGTTTTGTCAAAATTCAAGAAAATCATCAACAAATGCTCATTGTGGGTATTTTCTTTGACTAGGTAACTTCGAGGAAGGATACCTATATCCCGAAGATTATTTCGATTAAGAGGAGTGTGTGAACGACTCATCCGCATAGAAGAATAGTCTACATGGATCGTGAGTTTATTTCCTTAAAATGCTATACTTGTTGTGCTTATAAATTAGTTGCATTAGAATTAGGAAAAGACAAATGGATATGTATGTAAAATAATACCTTGAAACAATCCTAAGAATATCGAGGCCGGAATTGATTTAATTGTTTGTTTTAGTATAATACTTTATTTGTATGAAATTCCTTGATCGCCTTAAAATCAATAATAATCATGTTACGATATCATAAACAAATGGATTCATGTATACCACGAAGTGAGTCACATTGCATTTGGGTTATTATCCTTGGGTGAGAAGGATAGTAAGTTCATGTCGAAAGCAACATTTGGCGAAGTGTCCGAAAGCGATTGCTTGGCAGCGTTAAGAAAATGCTTGGCGGAAAATCCGAAGGCAAGGTCAATTCAAGTAGACTCGGAGATGCTTGGCGATGTTGGTCGTAAGCATAAAACTTTTTAACTAAAATTACTTGTTTTGAGGTTACGTATCACTAAACCCCGAATGGAGGGCGCAAATCCATTCAACATATAGTTCCCGGAAAGCTATATGCCTTGTTTGCCCACGTGTATGTTGCATCTCATTTGATTGTCTAAACTACTTGTTTGAAATCTTATTACAAGAAGTTATTTATAGAAATAGTTCTCACTAAGCCTGTTAGCTTATACCTCTATAGATATCTTTTGCAGTTTCTTTACCTGTGGTTGAGGCCACGAGGACCCTGCAGTCAGGTAATTTCTTTTTGGACAAGGAAATTCTAGATGAAGTTTAGCTTTGGATAAGATGTACAATATTCTTGTAATAGACTTGAGATTAAGGGCAATGTCCCTCAGTTTGTAAGATCATTGTCATAAGTGAATGAATATTATGAGTTCTCTTTTCTTAAACAAGTTATTATATCTTATTAAGCTTCATAATCCTGCGTATTGTCCTCCAAACTTGTGAGAGCACTCCTTACACTTAATATCAAAGATTTTGGGAATGACTAAAGTTGTCATACTTAAGCTTTAATATTGAGTGTAGCGGACTGTTACGTTTAGGGTACCCTTTGGGGCGTGACAGTTTTCAAATTTGGTCTTGGTTGAGATCCGAATTTACAAAATTTATTTTTGGACATATCTTTTGATAAAATCTATCTAAACTTATGAAATCCATTCCTTACATATCATATCTTAAGAGCCTTTCATATCTTGAATAAAACTTCATTTTTGAGTTGGAAAACATGTTTTAAAAATATGCCTTAGCCTAAATCCGAAAATGAAATTTTTATCTTGAAAATAACTTTTGAAAATCACATTTGATTCTCGTAAAAAGAAGTATTGATGATATACATACATTAAGCCTTCATTATCTCAAGTAAAAATTTCATTTTGACATTTAGAAAGTGGTTTTTAAATAGGGGTCTTGCCAAAATACGAATTTCACTATTTTTGTTTGAGTTCAAAACCAAGATCTACTCTTAATATAAAGATAAATATAAAAGAAATCCATGGTAGTAATCTATAAACTCAGATCTAAACTTTACTCATCAAAATCACTCATTTATGTTATCTATTCCCTAAGCCCTTCATTTTAAATGAAAAATTCACATTTTGAAGTTGAAAAACAACTTTTCTAAATATGGTTCCATTTTCATCCGAATTTTCAAAAATGATTTTTGTTGAAAATAAAATAGATCTTGAGCTTTCTAAAACTTTCCTACTATCATCATGCTACTAAAGTTGTCTATGAACATAAAACAAAAGTCTAATGCATTTTATGAACTTAAAACACTAGATCTAGTTTACTACACTAGTTTTAAATGCATGAATTACTAAGATAGACATGTGGATGATGAATATATGCATAAATCATAAGCAATAACAAAAATAATAATCCAAATAGCAAGATCTAAGACATAAACGAAAATCAAAGCTACAAAAAGTTAGATCTACAAAATATAACTACTTTAAATAAGAAAATAATAATGATACAAGATAATAATCATAGAGAAGAGGAGTGTTTCATTTTGGCATAATCATTCTTAGCTTTTAAGCCTATGGAATGTCATTTGATGCATGAAACTCTCACTATATTTTACCTATATCACCTATGGAAGCTTTGAGAAGAAAGTTTGCTTAAAAATCTTCAAGAATGAAGTATAGAAGTAAGAAATTGGAATGGGGGTAACTTGTTTTTCATGTAAGAACAAGAGGAAATGAAGAAAGAAAGAGAAGAAAAAGAGAGAGAAAAAGATAAGGAATGGTAAAAGGGAAAAGGAGTAAATGAAAGAGAGAGAGAAGGAGTGTATTAAATGGAAGAAAGAAGAAAAAAAATAAAACAAGGCAGATTTTGGGGGAGGGGGCTGCACGTGAATGAGAGGGAGAGAGAGAGAGAGAATTTGTTGAATTTTGACTTGAAATTGAAATGTGTAATAAATATGTATGTGTTGCTTCTTTAAGAAGGAGTGGAATATATTTATTTTAGTCAAAATAGAAGTAAATTAAACGACAATGGCAGCCAAATGAAAGGAAAAATTCTGCCATGAAGTGTGGGACAAAGTGTAGAAAGATTGAAGTGAAAATGAAGTAATATGTGAAAGGTGTACTTGAAGTATGGGTTGGAAAAAGTGTTTTTTATTAAGAAAAATACAAAATAAAATTAGGAAAAATATTTTAAAATAAGTGGCAGAATTTTCATAAATAAAATTAAATAATTATTGGAATTATTTTAGTATTTTAACAAATATATTACCGGTATGATCAAAATACACGAATATGGACAATAAATGATATTTTTATAACCCGAAAAATTCTAAAAATTTATTTTATGAAAATAAAAATATTTTTCAAATATTTTTTAATTATTAAATTAATTTATTTTATTTTTAGTATCGGGTCTTAAACAGAATCTGATCCCGTAAAAACCCGAATCGAACTAAATTTTAGAAAAACAAAGTTTTCTATAATATATAAAATATTTATCTAAAAATATAAGGCTTTATAAGAATAATAAAATTGTGTAATGAAATAAAAGTGAATTGTAAACCCCCAAATTTTTGGAATCAGTTTAGCTTAAAACTCTAAACCAGAAGTTAACCGGATTTTCAAAGTCAACAAAATCTTAGTTTACCGTAACCGCTTAAGTCCAGCATTGCCGTTTTCTTTGGCCCTAGAAAATGAAGTTGGAATAATTAGCTAGAATAGTTCGTAATAACTATAGGTTATATAAAAATATCAGTTTTGTGAATTTGGGGTGTCCTTTGAACCCGATCGAACACAGTTCTTGAAAAACGTGTCCTGGGGCCCGAAATAGTAAAAATATTCTGAATATACCGTTAGACTTGTAAAAATATAAGATTTTCAAAAATATCAATTTCGTAATTTTTCGGTAAGTAAAAATAACAAATATAGCTATTATACGCGTATTTTCTTACTATCGGTACTTTATTAGTCATATCTACTTTATATTACACTATTCATTACTATTCTACACTATTCTTTTATCTCTACTTTTTCTTACACTTACTCTTACAAACATCATAACCTATAACCTTTACTTTTTACCTTTCCCATAACTTTATTTCACGTCTACCTCACATATTACATCTTTTATTTAACAAAAAAAAAAAAAAATCTCTCCCCCCCTCTACAAGCTATGGCTGGCACCCCTCTCTCCCCATCTTCCTCAATTTTGTTTCAATTTTTATTTATTTTAATCATACAAAAATCTCTCCACATTTTCCTATAAATACCCCCTCCTCTTTCACTCCTTTCATACAATTACTACCCATAAATTCATACAAAATCTCCTCCCAAAAACTCTCTCAAAATACCATCCCAAAACTCTCTCAAAATAATTCCACAACAACTTCTACCAACAACTAAAACCCATAACCACATACTACTACCAAAATCTTCCTTAGGTAAATATCTTATATTATTTTCTTCTTCTTCATGTCATGTAACTTTACATGACCATAGTGTGAGTTTCCAAAGACTAAAAGTTATGGAAGCTACATTATGTTCATGTATTGTTCTTGTTCATGAAAATCTATTTATGTTCATGTTATTATTTTGTTCATATTATTGTTACTATATCTAAGTACTATTATCTATATATATACATATACATATTCTTTAGAGCATATAAGCTCACTTGCAATTTATTTATTTTATGTAATGCAATTTATTTATTATTCCATTGCAATTTATTTAATTAATTCCTTGCAATTTATTTATTTATTCCTTGTTATTTTAAGACTAGTCTCTAGTCTTAGACTTGTCCTTATCATGTCAAAAAAAGTTTTTCTTTTTCTTTTGGGACTAGTCTACTTCTTAGTCCCGGGAGCCTTGAAAAAGCTAAGACTCTAATACTTAACTTTATTATTATGTTATTTTTGTTTATTATTATTTCTCATAAATCATGTTCAATTAGATTGTTGTCCAAAATTTTCAATTTCAAAAATGAGTAACAAAATAAGATTTTGTCACCTAGGAATAAGTTTAAGTGAAGTAGAAAACCTATGGTTAACAAAAAATAAATTCATTTCTTTTCAAGTTACCAAAGAAAGAACTCATTATAATTTTAGAAATTACTTTTACTAAGAAAAGCTTCTTAAATCCTTTATTATTCCACTTTGTTTTTCAAAAGAAAAATAATTGTCGATACAATAACGATTTTTATGAAAAATATAAACAAATGAAAGGCTAAGGAATTTTCAAATAAAGACCTTTACAAACAAATAGGCAAAGAAAAATTGTACAGGAAAAATAAATAGGAAAAGTAGTACTCATATAAGAGAACTTAGAAAATAGAAAATTGTATTTCCAAAAAGTTACTTGGGAAAAATAATAAAACCAACATAAAGCAATTTCGGAAAAACAAAAGAGAACAAATATTCATTTCAAGGAAGTTACAAAAATAAATTCGTATAAACTATGTTTTCTGAAACTTCAAACCAACATTGTTTTACTCAAGAAATATAATTGGACAACAAAACACTTAAGCATGCTTAAATATGAGTTATATGGTTATACAAAGAGAAATTTTCAACTATATAGATAACTAAGTATCTATCAAGCAAGTTTTGAATGAATGAACCAAAGTTGTTTTTGAGTTAGAAAATTCGTGGTAAATTTCATCACCACTGTTTTGGGGCTTAAATGGTTTAGTTTGACAAAAATAAATTTATAAATGGATAGATCTTTTCGAGTAGGTAGAAAACGGTATATTATATGCGCGATTCCGAGTTAAAATGACCAAGTTATGGCCATTTTAAATTGGAACTTTCATTTATACGAACTTTAACGTTCTTTTGACATTGTTTTATCAAAATTCAAGAAAATCATCAAGGAATGCTCATTATGGGTATTTTCTTTGGCTAGGTAACCCAGAGGAATGACTCCTTTATCTCGAAGATTATTACGATTAAGTGGAGTGTGTGAATGACTCACCCGCATAGAGGAATAGTCGACATGGCATCATGAGTTTATTTCCTTAAAATGCTATACTTGTTGTGCTTGTAAATTAGTTGCATTAGAATTAAGAAAAGACAAATGGATATGTATGTAAAATAATTCTTTGAAAGAATCCTAAGAATATCGACGCCGGAATTGATTTAAATGGTTGTTTTAGTATAACAATTGATGTGTATGAAATTCCTTGATCGCCTTAAAATCAATATTAATTGTGTTATGGTATCATAAATAAATGGATTCATGCATACCATGAAGTGAGTCACATTGCATATGGGTTATTATCCTCGGGTGAGAAGGATAGTAGGCTCATGTCGAAAGCAACACTTGGCGGAGTATCCGAAAGCGATTGCTTGGCGACTTTAAGGAAGTGCTTGGCGGAAAATCCGAAAGCAAGGTCAATTCAAGTAGACTCGGAATGCTCGGCGATGAGTGCTCGTGAGCATAAAACTTTTTAACTAAAACTACTTGTTTTGAGATTATGTATCACCAAACCCCGAATGGAGGGCGCAAATCCATTCAACATATAGTTCCTGGAAAGCTATACGCTTGTTTGCCCACGTGTATGTTGCATCACATTTGATTGCATAAACAACTTGTTTAAATTTTTGTTACAAGAAGTTATTTATGGAAATAATTCTCACTAAGCCTGTTAGCTTATACCCCTATAGATATTTTTTGCAGTTCCCTTACCTGTGGTTGAGGCCACAAGGACGTTGTAGTCAGGTATTTTCTTTTTGGATAAGGAAATTCTAGATGAAGTTTAGTGTTGGATAAGATGTACAAATATTCTTGTAATAGACTAGAGATTAAGGGAAAATGTCCCTGAGTTTTGTAAGAATATTATTATAAGTGAATAAATATTATGAGTTCTCTTTTCTTAAACATGTTATTATATCTTGTTAAACTTCATAATCCCGGGTATGGTCCTCTAAACTTGTGAGAGCACGTCTTACACTTGATATCAAAACTTTTGGAATGGCTAAGGTTGTCATACTTAAGCCTTAATATTGAGTGTGGCGGACTGTTACGTTTAGCGTACCCTTCGGGGCGTGACATGAATAGTGCAAAAGACTAATTAATTACTAGTAATAATGGAAATACGATAAAAAGGTTATAGTTGTAACTTTTATAACCTGAAAAATTATATAACTGATATATTTGGAAATCTTATGAAATTACGAGTCTAACGGTACTAATGGTATATTTTTTATATTTCGAGCCCCGAGATCGCTTTTTGAAGTCTGTGTCCGAACGGGTTCGAAATAGGTCAAAAATTTACGAATATGATATTTTTAAGCAACTTATATTACTACGAGCTATTCTACACACTTAACTACACCTCGGCCTCTAGGGTTAAGGGCGTTAGATTATCGGAATTAAACTATTGTATTTCGCTTAGGGTTTCCGGGCGACTTTTCGGTTTAGACCTTTGCCAATTTGGCAACTGATATTTTATGTTTATACAACATATTTGATTTGAGAAATTTATTTTAAATTTTATTTTTGTAATTATTTAATATCTCTCGATGTTTTCAGAATTCTTTGAATTGAGTTTTATTTCCAAAGGTTAATCATTATTTACTTTTTAATAATTTGTTTTTGGGCTTTATATTACCCGATTTTATAGGTCGGAGTTAAATATGAAATTTGTCATATGTAGTGGTTTTGGAATTGAAGTATGTTGAGTTCTTATTTTGTTTTTAAGGATTCTTATTTTTCTCAAGATTTGGAAATTTCTGGATTCGCTCGTGTTTTAGGACTAGTTGAAGTTCGGTTTTAATTTAGAATGATTTTTAGGGTTTATTTTCGAAGTTCATCTTGGAATTATTTACTGAAATTTTTCGGGGCTTACAGTATGAGGCATACATTTATGATCATAGAGGACCAACTTTGAAACAAGTTGTTCAAGAAGACATTCATATAATAGTTTAAGAATGGAAATTATAACGTATTATCTGAAATATGGAAATATAAAGGTCTTACAAATATCAAAGTGGCATTCTCCTATCAAAAGATATAGTCCATCAAGGTCTACGAAAGCCTATTTAAAATGAATACATGGAGATTTACTTAGAAGCCTAAGTCTACATCTAGTTTTGACTTCTTCCAAAAACTCCTTAATCCAAAACGTAATACCTGAGATAAATAACCCTAGGGCTTCAACCACAGATAGGGGTGCAACAAAAGATATCTATAAAGGAGTAAGCTTCTTGCTTAGTGAGAATTAATTCCACAAGTAAAGTACTCAGACAATCAATATTCAACCAAGTCATTTAACAAGCATATTAGATACAATCAATCATGTGAGCAAATAATACATACGATTTTCTGGGAATCATATATTTGAATGGATTTACCCCTCCATTCGGTGGTTAGGTGTTCCGGGCTACATGGCTATAGTTCATAAATAATGTTTTTGTAGTTTTTATACAGATTCCTACTAAACGCTAAATTATAGTTATTTCGGGTGCCTACCCACCATTTGATTACATGCAATCAAAGCCATAGAGTAGATTTTCGGGTTCCTCGACCTCATTACTATGCCCTTATCCCACCAAGAGTATAGTAATGAATGCAATGTGACTCATGACATGTCATACATGAATCATTTTATTTAAGTCATCATTGCATAATATTAGATATTTTATAGGTCATCATAGAATTTGTAAACAAATCCATCCTATACTAAATCATACAATGTTTAATTAACAATTCCTACGTTGATATATTTAACATAATTTCAATCATATAAGTAAAGCACATGCACTATCATATTTTTATCTTTGCCTAAAGTCTAGTGCCACTAAACTATAAGAAAAAACATAAGTATGAAAATGTAAGAATTTAAACTTACTCGGCCATAGTAGGAGTCAAAGTAATCCTCCTAGTAAGGTAGCTCGGACTCGAAGTCACTAATATAAAAGAAATACCCAAAATAAGTATTTCTTGGAAGTTCTACTTAAACTTGAAATTCTATTTCACCAAGTTCGTCAAAATTCATATGCCGTGAAATTTTAACTTAAAATGAACATAACTTGCTCATTTTAACTCGAAATTTTGCATATTATATATCGTTTTCTACCTACTTGAAAATATTTATTCATTTCTAAGGTTTTTTTCTCCATTAAAGGTCATTTGGGTCTCTAAAAGACACGGTGCAGAGTCAACAAAAAATTCCATAGAAAACATATATACATATATATATAGTTGAAAAATCCTTTGAATACATATATATATATATATATATATATATAGACCCATATTGTATGCAATAGTAAATGGTATTGTCTCAATAATTATTTTTCTTAAAACAATTTATCTTATAGTATTGAATACATAATCTTAACAATTGTTTTTTTAAGTGTTTTGGAGGAACTTTATAACTTCTTAGGTCATTATAAATGAGTACATTCTTATTTTGTTTTTGCAATTTCTTTTCCAAAACAAATAAATTTTCTCTTAACTACGGTCTTCTACAAATTTTGCTTCTAGTGGTAAAAATGAAGTTTCCAAAATTTTTGTTAAGTTGTCGATAATATCCATTGCTTTTGAACTTATCATGCTTATATTCTTTTTTATCTCTTTGAAAATGGGTTTATCATTTAGAAGCTTAACAACTTTTATTTTTTTAAGTGAGTTTATAAATTAGTGAGTTGATTTTATCTTAACTTTGAAAACTAGTTTAGTTTTTGGTTTTTGTTTTAGAGTTGGTAAAAGGACTATAAGTAAGATTTTTAAGAAAAAATTGTTAATCAAAGAACTATTAACACTAAGTTTTAATAAACTTCATGTGACTTATTACAAAAAGAAAAGTTTAGTTCGTTAATTAATTCCTTGATAACATCATCTTTTATTGTCATTTAAGAAAATCTTGAGGAGCTTGAAAAGAAGTTGAAAAATAATTTTGCCATGTGTTTGATAACAAAATCTTGATTTAACGACAATGATATATATATATTAAAAGAGTTTAGTTTCATTTTTCCTTTATTAAAGAAAATTTCTCTCATTTTTGTTGAGACATTATAATAATGCATGTACATGAGTATATAGTATGAAGAAGATGAAAAGATGGGAAAGATATAAGAAGAAAAATAATAAGATCAAGTATTGGGAACCTAAGCTTCATAAAGGTATCCCGATCAAGTATTGGGAGCCTTAACTTCATCAAAACAATCCGAGACTAAGAATAGGCTAGTCCCAAAAAGAAAAAGAAAGAAAAGAAAAGCAATAATAATAAGCTTATTAGAGACTTAGAAAGCATTTAGGCTCTAAAAAATATATTGATATGCATATAGATATTAATATGTAAACATAGTTAAGTTAAGAGCATAATAACAATAATAATAACATAACATCACAAAAATAACAAGATAGCAAAAATCAAAATTCTTGGCATGTGCAAGAACAAAACATGAACATGCTGTTGCTTCTACAACTCATATGAGTTTTTGAGAAACAACACCATAGTCTTGCTAAGTTACATGACATGAAAAATAAATGGTAGAAAGATATATGTAAGAATATTTACCTAAAGTGGAAATATGAAAGTAGTAGTTTAAGAGAGGTTTAGGATAGTATGTGTGTGTAGAAAGAATGTAGGAAATGGATAGTAAAGAAAAGAAAAGAAAAGAGATTTTTGGGAGAAATGATTCATAGAGTGAATTTGAGAGAGTTTTGGTAAGGTAAATGAATGTGTAAAAGAAATGGAGGGAGAGTGTGTATTTATAGAGTTTTGAAGAGTGAAAAATGTGCGAATAAAATAAATTGAAAAAGAAAAAAATTGTGTGTGTGTGAGAGAGAGGTGGCAGACGTGAATGAGAAGAGAGGGAAAGAGAGTGAGTTTTGTTTTGTTTTATATTTTTGTTAAAGAAAAGTAATAAGTTGTAAGGTATGATGTGAATGAAGATGTATGGGAAGTATAAAAAGTAGAGAATAAGCTCAAAATCCTATAAAAAATATAGATTAAGAATTACTTATCAACATGTAAGTCAGAAATTTGTAAATTATTGTCATCACAAGTAAATGATATCATAAAGATATTACAAACCATTTAATCTTTCCATAAGTCTCCAAATACGTAACTGATAAACCATATACTAACTAATCTATACTAGGGATAATTGTAAACAACTTATTTCGATTTGACCCATGAGCATCCAGCTCATAACTTTTACTGGGGCCATACGCTTGGATGTAAGTAGCCATGGTCGTAATGTAAACCTGAAATGTCTTTAGGAGTGTAAGCAAAACCACAGGTTCAATGAATAACTAGACGTATTATACATCAAGCAAGTTTATTAACAAATCATATGTAATGTAACAATCAAACATATACTCAAATACAAGCTTGGATGATCTAGAATCCAAATAGGAGCAAGATTTGCGCCATCTTTTTAGGATTGAAGAACAATCATTTTTATGACCTACCTGCCTAGGGAGACTAAGTTTATTGAAAGATTAATGATTTCTCGTCTTAGAGTTATCATCTTTAGCTTAATGGTATTTTAACTGACAATTTCCTGCATCAATCCTTAGAAACCCCCTAAGTATTAATCATTTCAAAGCGATAATAAAGGCAACTTTCTTCGTTGCTACTTAGTTCCCGTAGAAACGACGGAACAAAAGAAAACCTTGGAAGAACTAACACTTTCAAAAAACCAAGCATTAACGGAGAATCGAAATATACATATGTAGCAGGCTGTCACGCCCCGAGGGTATTCTAATAATAATAATCAAGGACCACTCGATTAACATTATTAGATTACCTTCTAGGAATGACATGATTTTTAAAAACAGGATCTTTTAGTTGCTTGGATGGAATAAACAAACATATATAAGATGTAAATTAGTAAACAACTATTACAAACTATTACAGATCACATGTTTCAGAATTCCTTACAACCTTAACTGATGATTCTAATGCATATTAAATGCATCATAAAACTACTACAGACATAGATACTCTAATTCTATACTAAACTTTAAACTTCTGGCTCCTATTCTCTTACCGAGACCATGCTCCTGCTAGTAATGAGCCACGGTCGCAGAGTGAACCTGAAAGGACTGTGGGAGTGTGAGCTAAAACACAAGCTCAGTGAATAACCAGAACTTATTACATATAGCATACAAGTTATTTAACAATCATATGAAATGCAGCAATCACACAAATGAACATTACAAGCTTGGATAACCCGGAATCCAAACAGGATGAAGATTTACGCCCTCCCATCGGGGTTGAAGGATCCAATCTATGGTCCACCTACCCAGGAGAGACTTAAGCTTTCAGGAAATAACAATCTCAATTTAGTTATCTCTTTATACTTATCATGTTTCATTATTTATTTCCTGTTTAGCTTTAGAAACTCCACTAAGTGTTAGTTATTCTCACGTAATACCATAAGCGGCGTCCTTCGTTTACCATGTAGTTCTTATGGTACTAACAGAACAAAAGTAATCTTGCAATTAACTACTAGCCCTCTGGCCTAGATAATTCAAGCCTTACTAGAGATCCGAGAACTAACACGTAGTAGGCTACCACTTACTCAATGCTTGTTATGCATAGTATGTAATGCATGATTTATTTACATTATGGTTCCAGTAGTTTTTAGTCAATTTAGGGGTGATCAAGCAATACAGACACTCAACTTGATACTACATACATTATCAAGATACAAGCAATTTGTTATCACTTAATTTAAAGTGACATTGCAATCAAAGGAATACAATACACACTTTCACAAAACAGATCACCAATTTTTATTATCTTTTTATTTAAGGTTCACTACCAGTACAATAACAACCAATGTAATAAGACTGAGTCACTCACCTGCCCATCCTATTCAATCGTAGTAATCTTCAGGTAGGTCCTCTCCAATACCCGAATCACCTATTGAGATAAATAATAATATCATTATTAAAATTTTAAACTATACAAATTAGCTATTTATGTGTCCTATTGGTCGGTTGGGTTTCTGTTTTATTTTCAGCTAATTCTTTTGACATAACTCTAATTTCTAGATTTTTGTACTCTCCATTATCTTTTAAATTATTTAATAAAATCATAAAAAGAATTTTATTTTTAAATTTAAATAAATAAATAAAATAAATGATTTTTGGATTTAACACTATTATATTATAATATTACTATTACTATTTCAGAAAATAATTAAATGCAGGAAAACAATTAGTAAACGTTCTAAAATTATTTAAATAATTAATTAGTATATACTTATGTATACTTAAATTCGTTTTTCTTCTCTTCTGGCCGAGGCGTGCACGGGGTGCGTACGCCCGTACAAAGTTGCTTGGCAGAGGGCTGCACGGGCATGAGTACGCCCGTACAAAGCTGTGAGCAGAGGGCTACACGGGGTTAAGTACGCCCGTGCAAAGCTCTGGTTGAGAGGTATATGGGCTAGTACGCCCGTACAAAACGCTGTATAAGGGTTGTACGCCCGTACAACGTTCTGGATGAGGGGTTGTACGCCCGTACAACGAGCCTGGGCTCATCGGGAAGCACTGTTCATCGTCTTCTCCGATGAGTTATTTTCCATTTCCAACAAAACCCGACGTCAAAACATCATGATTCTTGATTCAAAAGACTCCTAATGACTAATAAACCTATATCCAAGAATCATAATCTAAAAACAACATGCTATTCATGTCTCAAATCATTAAGCTCGGCTAGGGTTTAAGAAAAATACCTTCGTTGTATGTTCTCAGTGGAATCCGAAGCTTCCTAGTCTTGGTTAGCTTCCTAAGATGTTTATAAGTCAGTATACATCCTTAAAATTGAAAGAACACTCGCGGAATAAGATCGACTTACCTCAAGCGTGTTCTTAAGCGTTTTTCCCAGATTTTGCTTAAATTTTGAACTCGATGATTATGGGCGTTTAAAAAATCTGTTCCTAAGTTGGTTCTACTCCTAATGATATGTAGATGGGTTCTGGAAAGCTTGAGAATGTTTGGAAATCGTTTGCTTCTCCAACCGAGCTCGTTAGCGTATATATATATATATAGGATAGTGTAGTTTCCGCTCGCGTTTGCTCCCTCAAATCCGATACACACTGCTCTTGTTTGATGTTCATTGCCTCTGTTGTTTGATTGTCATTAATACAAGGGTGAGTTGTCCCTTCTCCATTGGCTTTGTAGTGATTTGGATTGACCTTTGGCCAATAATTTGGAGAAAAAACCGGCTCACATCCCTCAATAAAATCACAGCCCTTCAATCTTGGATGAAATCGTCTCCAGCAAGCCGAAAAGGTAAATATATATATATATATAATATTAGAGATGTCATTTAGTTAAGTTTTCGGGTAGTTTGTTACACTATAACGATATATTTTAGCTTATATATGTAAATATATATATACAAAAGTCTTTAATGAATCCTACAAGATGTTTAGTTTAAAGAAAAGTACAAATTTAAGTCGTATGAGAACGTATCTAATTATTTAAGAAAATTTTATCTTACGCGATTTGAGTTTGAAAAGCTTTCGGGTCAATTTTCGTTTTAGGCTCTAAGGGCTTTAGAAAACCCTAATTTGGTTATTGGTATGACTCGATTTTATATTTGAAGTCTAAATCTCAAGTTATACATCAATTTATGTTTTTATTGGGTATTTATAATCCTAACCGTTTATCCTGAAATCACAATTTCTAACTAAAACCCTATCAAGTAATTTATGTAATATTACTACTAATATATAGGCTATACTAGTTATATATATTAGATTTGGATACTCACTATGAAATCTTATCAAAGTAATTTATTACTGACTAGAACTCTCAAATTTTAGGGTTCCAATCTAAATATAGGTTCATTACTAAACCTTGTTTTAATTCCCGGTCTCTATCAGATATTAAGGTAATCACTTAATATTCATATTTAGGTTTTCCTATATATCCCATCTGTTTGACAAAGATTCGGGTTTAGGATTGGAAGTTTCCTTTGATCAAGATTTGAATTATTAACTCGGAATACTAAATCTTGTTTTTGGAATCACTTGAGGTTCAAGAATTCCTTTTATAAAGTTTATGAGTTCCAAACCGATCAAATTTAGAGTATCTATCTAAACTAGGGTTTCTAATTAACTCTTAAGGTTACTAGTCGACTTCATAATTTCTAATTTAGGGTCATATCTTATGATGGAAGTATTCGGGGTTTACACAGGCTGTCACCCCTTTTGAATATACAATAATGCAGTTCGTGTAATGAATGACTGTTTCAATTATAAGGCCAATAAATTTTAATCAGGCTTATGGTGTCCAAACATTACATATAACGCAAAACTTCTATACTCATTTAACAACATCAAACACCTCTAAACCTTTCCTTCAAACCTTGTATCTACTATTCATCATCTTCATCACCAACCCATCATGTATCAAGCATCAAACCAACACATACAAACATAAACAACAATTAAAACAAAAGAAATAACAACTTATCTCTTTAGATAACTCAAACTTCTTAATTTTTATTCATCTCTACTTTCGCTAAGCTCCTAAAGCTTCCATGTTCATGGTCTCCATCTTCTTTTCATTTTTTTTTATCTTGAATTTCCTCTTCAATCTCTTTTAAATTTGAGATTTGGAGTAGAATTTGCAAGAAAAAAGAAGAGAGGAAGAAGCACAAAATGTAAAAAAAATAAAAATAAAAAAATAAGAGGAAGGGAAAAGGAGAAAGAAATGGCAGCTATAAATCCCAAAAGTTTTGGAATCGGTTTAGCTTAAACCCTAATCTGGAAGTCAACCGGAAATCCTAAAGTCAACAAAACCCTAGTTAGACGTAATGGCTTAAGTCCGGCAATCTCGACTAAGCAACCCTAAGAAATTAAGTAAGAGTTTAGTATATAGAATAGTTCGTAATTACCTAAGGAAGCTTAAAAAGATCAGATTAGTAAAACCGCGAATCGTTTTGAACCCGAATGGATACAAGTTCTTGAAAAACATGTCCCGGGGCTCGGAATAGTAAAAATATTCCAAATATATCGTTAGACTCGTAAAAATATAAGGTTTTTAAAAATATGAATTTTATAATTTTTCGGTAAGTAAAAATAATAAATATCGCAATTATACGCGTATTTTCTTACTACTGGTACTTTATTAGACATATCTACTTTACATTACACTATTCATTACTATTCTACACTATTCTTTTATCTTTGCTTTTTCTAACACCTACTTTTACAATACCATAACCTATAACATTTACTTTTTACCTTTCCCATAACTTTATTTCACATCTACCTTACTTATTACTTCATTTAATCAACAAAAATACAAAAAAATAAAACTCTCTCTCTCTCTCTTACTCCCATGGTCGGCGCCCTCTTGTCCCTCTCCCTCTCAATTTTTTTTTATTTTTTTATTTAAATCACTCAATAATCACTCCACATTTTCTTATAAATACCCCTTCTCTTCTTTCACTTCTTTCACACAATTACTACTCACAAATTTCTCTACCAAATCTCTCTCAAATTTTCCTCTCAAAATAATCTCAAACCACCTTCTACCCACACAAAACCCATAATCACATAATACTTCAAAAACCTTCTTTAGGTAAACTTTTCCTCATGTTTTCTTCTTCTTATGTCATGTAAATTTACATGACCATAGTATGAGTTTCCAAAAAACTAAATGTTATGGAAACTACACTATGTTCATGTATTATTCTTTGAATATCTATTTATGATTATGTTGTTATTTTACTTTGTTCATATTGTTATTATATCTAAGTATTATTATGTATCTATATATATACATATTCTTTAAAGCATATAAGCTCACTTGCAATTTATTTATTTCCATGCAAAGTAATTTATTTATTTCTTCCATTGCAATTTATTTATTTCTTGTTGTTTTAAGACTAGTCTCTAGTCTTAGACTTATCCTCATCAAGTCAAAACAATTTTTCTTTCTTTTGGGACTAGTCTACTTCTTAGTCCTGGGAGCCTTAAAGAAGTTAAGACTCCCAATACTTGACTTTATTTATTATTTATGTTATTTTTGCTTGTTACTATTTCTCATAAATCATGCCCATTAAAATTGTTGTCCAAATTTTTCCAAGATCTAAAAATACTAGGTAAAAAGGAGATTTTGTCACTTAGGAATAACAAAAGCAAAATTATTCCTTTCCAAGTTTTAAGAAGAACTCACTTCAATTTTAGAAGCTACTTTTATTTTGAAAAGCTTTTTAAATCATTTCTATATCACTTTGTTTTTCAAAAAGAAAATGACTATTGATACAAAAATGATTTCTATAAAAACACAATATAAAGGGAATCTTATGAAAAAGGAATGAGAATTTTCAAATTAAGACCTTTTCAAACAAATGGTCAAAAAAAATTATATAGAAAATAAATAGAAAGAGTAGCACTAATATAGAGAATTTAGAAAAGAAGAAAATTTCTTTTTGAAAATGTCATCTAGGAAAAATAATAAATCAAACATAAAGTAATTCTTTGAAAACAAAAGAATAAAAAATATTCATTTCAAAAGATTTACAAAATGAATTTCTTGTAAACTATAGTTTTTTAAACTCCTAATTGACATTGTTTTACTCAAGAAACATGGTTGGACAACAAACACTTAAGCATTAATAAAATATGAACTAATTAGCTATAAAAAGAGAATTTTTCAACTATATAGATAACTAAGTATTTATCAAACAAATTTTAAATGATTTAATGTTTGAAACAAATTGTTTTTGGGTTGGGAAAATTCGTGGTAAATCTGATCACCACTGTTTCGGAGCCTAAATGGTTTAGTTTGATAAAAATAGTTTTAGAAATGGGTAGATCTTTTCGAGTAGGTAGAAATCGATATATTATATGCGCGATTCTGAGCTAAAATAACAAAGTTATGGCCATTTTAAATTGAAAATCTCTTTTATACGAACTTTGACGTTCTTATGACATTGTTTTGTTAAAATTCAAGAAATACTCATTTTGGGTATTTTCTTTGACTAGGTGATTCCGAGGAAGGATACCCATACCCCAAGGATTATTTCGACTAAGTGGATTGTGTAAACGACTCATCTGTTTAGAGAATTATTGACATGGCATTGTAAGTTTATTTCCTTAAAATGCTTTACTTGATTATGCTTGTAATCTAGTCGCATTAGAATTAAGAAAAGACAAATGGATATGTATGCAAGAAATTTTGTTTAAAGGATCCTAAGAATATTGAGGCCGGAATTGATTAAATGTTTGTTTTAGTATAACACATGATTTGTATGAAATTCTATGATCACCGAAAAATTGATAATAATAATGCTATGATATCATAAATAAATTGATACATACATACCATGAAGTAAGTCACATTGTATTGGGTTATTATCCTTGGGTGAGAAGGATGATAGCTCATGTCACGCCCCAAAGGGTACCCTGAACATGGCAGTCCGCCACATGCGGTATTAAAACTTAAGAATGACTTCCCGAAGTCATGCAAAAGTTTTCAACACCATATGTAAGGCGTCTATCACAACAACAGGAGACACCGGTAGGATGTATAGTTCGAGATAGTAAATAGAGCATACAAGAATCTAAATAATCATCCAATTTATCATTAATAGAATATAATCCTTACATCATCTTAGGGTTTTTGTCCTATAATTCTCCAAACAATCATAATAACAACTTAATCTTTCTCACAACCAAAAATACTAACACCAAGAATTATTGAAGGATAATTAACCTATGATCTTTAAAATATTTCCATAAGCTTTACTGAAACATCATTCCACTCGAGTATATGAAGTCTTCGGGCATAAAAGATATTGTCCTGTTACAATAAAGGTCTATCGGAGTATAAGCATAACTAGCTTAGTGAGAATATTCCTGAATCAACGTACTTGTATAAATAATTTCAAACAAGTTATTAAACAATCATATGAATGCATCAAACAAGTGATCAAGCAATACATGTGATCTACCGGAAATCATATGTTTGAATGGATTTACCCCTCCATTCAGGATTAGGTGTTCCAGGCTCTTTAAAATCCAACTCATGTAGTTTATTTCAGGCTCCTACTAGCCTATCACAAAATAGTTCTTTCAGGCTCCTATCGCCCATCTCAAAATAGTTCTTTCAGGCACCTATCGCCCATCTTGCAGATTTCTGGCTACTGTACACCCGGCTACTAAACCCTTGTCCCATCGAGAATAGCAGCTCATGCAATGTAATTAACTACGTGATATGCATGAATCAATTAATATAATTCATAGTATATGTTTAAAGTAATTTAAAGGTAATCACAGAATTTTGCACACACTCCAATAGAATAATAGTAAAACATAGGTTAATTAACAACGATTCATGCCTCGGTATGCTTAACATTCTTTCAACCAATATTATCATACATAATTCATTTCATCCTTTCCTACTTCTAGTGTCTCTAGGTACAAGCATAACTAAGTACGAAAAAGGTAGGAAATAAACTCACTTGGCCATGAGGATCAATCTTTCTTACGGATGAGTCGATCGGTAAATCCACTAATCAAAATAATCCTCCACGTATGAATACTCCTCCTTGGGTTCACCTAATCAAGAAGAATACCCATAATGAGTATTTCTTATTGACTCTATGGTACTTATCAAAAACTATATCATAAGATCGTTAAAATTCGCGTAGAAGGTAATTCCAACTTAAAATGGCCATAACTTGGTCATTTTAACTCAGAATTGCACTTATAATATATCGTTTTCTACCTACTTGAAAAGATCTATCTATTTCTAAGGTTATTTTTATCATAAAAATCCATTTGGGTTGGAAAATACCATGTACAGAATAGTTACGAATTTATAGTTTACAAAATATGATTTTCTCAAACTTTACTTCACTAAAAAATTCTTAAGAAAAATATATTAATATATATATATATAGTTGAAAAATCCTTTGAACATATATTTATACTCATATGTATGCATGATTTTGATAGTGTTGTCTTAATATTGATATTTCATAAACAATTTGTCTTTAAGGATTTAAAAGACAAGACTTTTGAAATTTTCTCCTTTTTGAATTGTTAGAAGGAAAACAAAAATATATTTGAGTTGTTATGAGTAAATGTTTTATTATTATTTCATTTTCTTACTTTTCAAAAGTAAATTCGTTTTCAAAAATTTTGGTTCTTTAAGTTATCTACTAACTTTATTTCTAGTGATTGAAAATAAGCTTTTCAAAATATTCTTTAAGTTTCAAATATTTGAAGTTGTGTTAAATGTATGTTTTCCTTTTATTTTTATATTATTTCTCTTCTTTAGGAAATAATTTTACCTTTAGACTTTACTTACTTGACAAATTTTATTTTTCTAAATTGGTTTTTAAAATAGTGAGTTGATTTTATCTTGGTTTAAAAAACTTGTTTTATTCTTAATATTTGTCAAGTGTTAGAATAATTCCTTTAGACAAGGTTATAAGAAAAGCTTTCTTAATAAAGAATTGTTAATATTAGAACTTAGTAAAACTTTATTTTAATAATAACAATATAAAATTCAAGTTTTGAAGATATTTCCATAGTATGTGATTTTAAAAAAAAAATGAACTTATTAAAAGATATAGTTGAGTTCAAGTCTTTTATTCAAGACTAAAATTTTTATCTTGATGGGGTATTTAGTTTTTAAAAGAAATGAGTTCATTTGATTATTTTGAAGAAATATTACTAATTCTTTTAGAATTAATGATTAACTTATCCTTTGAAAAGAGTTTATGAAAACTTAAATCTTTTGTTGAAAATTCCTTTTGTTAAGAAATCTAGTTTACTTTTTCTTTATTTAAGAAAGAACCCATTTTTATTTTTTATTTAAGACAACAATATTATAATCATGCATGAATATGTAGCAATGTAAAAGTAAAGATACTACATAATAAGATAAAAAGAAATACTTGTAAGTAAATAAACATAAATAAAATAGTCAAGCATTGGGAACCTTAGCTTCATCAAGGTTTCCCAGTCATGTATTGTGTCACGCCCCATAGGGGTATCCTAAACGTAACAGTCCGCCACATACTATAAAGACTCTCGAATTTCCATCCAAGCCCTTCGGGAGTCTTGTATAGATGTAAAGCGTCCCTTTACGACAATATAATATTCAATTCAACGGAGTCAAGAAGTTTAATGTGGCATTCATAAGCCATAGATAATAAATCAAAACACATAAACATATAGATTACAAAATCTAAGGGGCATTCCCCCGCAAAATAATATCCAGTCCATTACAGTCATCCAGAGACCTTTAGTTTCCAACGAAAGTCTAAACAAATTCGAAGTAAACTTCTAAGAGAAACTCCTATCTCCGGTACCTAAGCTGTGGCTTGCCTCGGCCTAAGCCATATGAATTCATGTTGCAACAAGTAAACACTATCGGGGCATAAGCTAACTAGCTTAGTGAATAAGAACTTCCATATAACAATTAATCAAGCAAGTGGAATGCATCAAGCAAATGAGTTCAACAAACATATGACCAGCCGGAAATCATATGTGAATGGACTTGCGCCCTCCATCCCGGGTTAGTAGATTAACGAATCCTACGGTACGACGCCGTTTAAGCTCACGGTCAACTGAACAATATTTCGTTTTATGGATCACGATTAACCAACAATTTTCGTTTTATGTATCACGATTAACCAACAATTTCGTTTTATGGATCACGATTAATCAACAATTTCATTTTATGGATCACGAAAAACCAACCAATGCTAATGCTCCATCCCCATCGTGATATGAATGAATTCAATTATGTTTGAAGTCCAATAATCAATTAATCCAATTCTTTTAGGTGACCAACAATTGTTCGCAGACAAACAATATAAATTCTCGCTAAACAAGCAGCAGCTTAACACCCGGTTTCGATATTCCTTAAGTTCAACTTCACATATCAACAATAGACAACTATATAATTCCCATATACCCCATCATGCATAGTCATTTTTATCTTTGCCTAAACAACTAATACCACTAGTATTACAATCACAAACAATAATTGAGAACGGAAGTAATACTCACTCGGCCATTGGACGCTGGTCTTTTAATAGTAATAGTCGGGAGGTAGGGTGTCGTCTTGCTCGGGATCACCTACCAAAGAAGAATAATCCTAATAAGAATCTCATCATTTAACTAATCCAAGCTATGCATCTAAACTAGATGAATTCGGAATTTTCGCTATTTGCGGAAGCTCCAACTTAAAACGGTCATAACTTGGTCATTTTAACTCGGAATTTCACAAATTTTATATCGATTTCTATCTACTTCGAAAGATCTATCTATTTCTACTATTATTTTAAAGTTTTGAAAACAGTAAGGTTACGGAACAGTAGGATCAGATCTGTTCTGTAACTTTTCCGATTCCGAAAAATTGTTTTGCATTTGATGAAAATGTTCCTAGTTGATGGTTCATGTATAGATGGTATATGAATGAATTCTGTCGAGGCTGGATTTTTTCCACTTATCTCATCTTAATCTGGTTCATTTCTCCTAACCCGATTTACATTAAACCCGAACCCATTTAACATGAATCATCGACTAGGGGTTAAAAGAAATTTTAATTTTTGAAAACCTTTTAGAGTCGCCACCCGACATAAATCGGGAAAAAATAAAAAGCTAGGATCAATGGGTCGGTTGATCCTAACTTAGCTACTAGTCTGCGAAAATTTGATTTAAAAAATCAACTTTTAAACCAGATATCATGGATTCGGGGGCTAACCTATTAAAACCAAATTGGTTACCACTTTTGGAATTTTAAATTTATAATCTATCCTTTATATGCTAAAAAAAAAACTCTAATAATATATTACAGCAGAAATATTTACAAGTCAAATCATTCATTTTATTTTTTTACATGTTTTTCTTCATTTTTACTTTTTATTATTTTTTTTAGAACATGAATAACAACAAACATATTTCTTTTTTTTAAAAAAAAACTTATATTTACAAAAAAAACAAAACTTTTTTTATTTTTTATGTCGCCCCGCAGGTGCCTATGTACTCGCTAATCGAGATCAGACAAAACGTAGTTCTTTTAAAAAAGAACTTTAATTTGTTGGTCAATTTTAATTTTTTGAACTCTTTTCATTTTAAGTTCATTAAATTTTGAATTTTCATAAAAAATCATTTTTGATGACCCTATGATCTAATCAATTGATTTTTTTATTTTATGAAAATACAATTTTTCTAAGCCCAAAAATCATTTTTTTTTTAGAAATTTTGTTCTTTGGAAAATCCAATTTTATTATTTTTATTTATTTTTTATTTTTTTTATTTATTATTTTTTTAAAAAAAAATCATCACATAAATTCACAATATATCCAGAATATATTAAAAAATATTAAAATCATTTTTCATGCATTAAATATGCATTTTCTAAAGCAATTTATGTATAAATACACATTAAAAGTATTTAAAAATATAAAAAATATAAAAAAAATAAATTTATATAAAAAATAAATATTTTGATTTTTCTGGATTTTTCTGTATTTTTCTGAATTTTTCTGAATTTTTTATGAATTTTTTACTATTTTTTATTATTTTCTGAAATTAATTATATAATAAACTATTAATAAAATAATACGGATTAACCTGGACTGTCGGATGAAGTGGACGCGATCTGGAGAGTCGATCTCGCTGACCGATCTGGATCGTCTGATCTTGTTGACTCGATCTGAGCCGTCTGATCGCTTGATGAAATCTGGGCCGTCTGATCGCTTGATTAAATCTGGACCGTCTGATCGCTTGATGAAATCTGGGCCGTCTGATCACTTGATTGAATCTGGGCCGTCTGATTGCTTGATTAAATCTGGACCGTCTGATCGCTTGATGAAATCTGGGCCGTCTGATCGCTTGATTGAATCTGGGGCGTCTGATCTGCTTGATGAAATCTGGGCCGTCTGATCTGCTTGATGAAATCTGGGCCGTTGATCTGCTTGATCAAATCTGGACCGTCTGATCTGCCTGATGAAATCATGACCGTTTGATCAGAGTTGACCATTGACCGATGACCGATGACCGACGACCGTTGACCGATGACCGACCGGGTTGGATTCAGATCTTCGGGTCGGATCTCGGAGCTTCGGCGGGTGAAGAAGACGATGACGCGACTTTTCGAGGCGGATTTTGGCGGCTCCGGTGGTCCTCGGCGGCTGGAAGCTTGTCGGCCCGACTCCTATGGTAGTGGCTCGTCCTTTGGTGGTGGTGGCGTTCACTCAGAACGGCGGCAAGGGGCGGTTCCGGCTGTGGTTGTACGGCGGCGTTGATGAACAAAATTTAAAAAAATTTTCAGATAGAAATCCGATCAATTCGAACAAATCTAAGCACACTAAATCATCCAAATCAAGTTTCTAACATTGTTACAACACTCAATTTGGATTAAATCTGATCCAATCAATTCGAATTTGAAAAATTCGAATTCTATACCCTAAATTCAAGAATTTCGAATTGGCTTTGCTATGTATGTGTTTTCTTGAAATTGACTTGTGCCTTTTGCTCCTAGGACCTCCTATTTATAGGTTGCAAGCTCAATTTTCAGTTTCGAACAGTTTCAAAAATGAATCGATTTTTGCCCCTTGATTTTTCCACGAATTTAATTCGAAAATCCATGATTAAATTGTTTGAAACTGATGAATTGATGATTGTTTTCATATTCCATGTCAGATTCATCCAATCAATTTTTGTAACTCCCCATTCATGTACAATTGAATGCTTTATACATTGAATTTTGTAACTTTTGGGTTGTTTTTGCACTAATCTTTCATATTCCATAACCACTTTGCAATTCCATCATCAATTTTGACAATTAATGATGTTTTGTCAGTTAAAACTGATGCAAAGTAAGGCAAAAGTCACATTTGAGGAAAATGAAAAGACAAAAATGATAAAAAGGCAAAAATTTGCCTTTGCTAGGGTTTGAACCTGTGTCCTTGAGCTTGAATGTGTGTTTGGGTCAATGTGTTTAACCAACAGGCCATTTGGCCTGTGCCTTGATCACTTAGCCAATTTCATCAATACTTAAGGCTTTTGGAAAAATGAATTTAATTAAATTTTAAGCCTTAATTAATTGGGCAAAAATTGGGTGTCTACAAATTCCAAATATTAATATCATGTAATGAACTCCATATATGCATGGTTTTGATGATCTTTGATGATGAAATTCTTATGAACTCCTAATTATTAAGAACTCCATAATGGTCACTTATAAAAAGCTATTCTTTCCAGCTTTACATTCCCTAGGGTTTTCATGATTTTATTCTTGGAATTTACTTGTTATCTAAATAAAAATGAGTTCTCAATATCTATACTAATCATGACCTTCATTTATGCATAAAATTCCACATTTTTCATTGGGTAAATATGTTTTTAAACAAGCCACTCACAAAAATCCGAATTTTGTAAATTTCATTTTCTTGCATTTTCTTTATGAGAAAACTTGTCTAATGCATCAAAAATTGAAGCTTCATTATATCTATTATCTAAGGACTCTATTTGACTCATAAAACATGCCATCTAAGCTTGAATACTAAGTGTTTATGTAGGCATCATCCTAAAATACGAATTTGACTACTAATCAATATCTCAATATTTTTCATTCTAACTCCACTACTTGTTTTACATTTTTGTCATGCCTAAACTCATCTAAACTTATGAAAATCATTCCTTAAGGGCATCTATTACATATACCTTCCATTTTTTTTATGAAAAATATGAGTTTTAAAGTGGTTTTGGTGGTCTTTAAAGTAGGGTTCCAAAATCATCCGAATTTTCAACTAGGCATTTCTAACAAATATTTTCTTTTTCAAGTTTCTTGTCTTCTATACATGAGATCTACTATCTAACATATCTATACATAGGCAAGGCTACATTTTTATAATCATCAATGCGTGAAAATCAAAATAATCATATGAACATGAATGTAGATGAAGATGTGAATGTCTAAACACTAGATCTACCAAATATAATGCATGAATCATGAGTTTCATGGCATGAACATAAATATCTATGCAAGATTCCTACTTTATATGCATGAACATCACATTATCTCATAAAAAACTCCTTTAAACTCTAGATCCACTTCTTGTGATGGCTTGATATTCTTGTATAAGTATTTTCATGTCCCTAGCATATGCTCATTGGGATAAAATGTGAAAAACACACAAGAATAGCTTTGCTATTACAAGATAATATAGGAATAAGTTTTAGAATCATCACCTAAAGAAGATTTTGAAGATGAAATGAAGATGAAATGAAGAGGAAATGAGTTGTGTGTGTGAGTATGAGAGGGGGACGAAGTCACGGCACAAATGGGAAAAAGAAGAGAGGGTTTTCACTTTGGTAAAATTTTGAACAAGTGAAAAATGAGGAGAGAGAAAGAATATGAGCTTATATATCAATTGAATTAGGGTTTTAATTAAGTAAAAAGAGTAAAAATAAAACAATTTGAGAGGGAAATGAAGGGGCGGGGGGGGGGGGGGGGGGTGTGTGAGTTGAAATTTGTTAAATTTGTAATTTATGTAATTAAAATGTAATAAATGTAATAATTATTTAGGAAACAAAAATTCTTGGAAAAGAAAATTTTAATGAGTAGTTGTAAGGATGTAAGAATAGGGTATGGGTAGTGTGTAGTGTAGGTTGTACTTATGAATAGTAGACAAGACATCTACTTTACCGATTGTAACGAAAATACGGGAAAAGGCTATAACTGTAATTTTTATAGCCCGGAAAATTATAAAATTGATATTTTTTGAATCCTTATAAAATTACTATTCTAATGAATATGTCGGAATATTTTTCTGAGTTCAGGGTCCCAGGGCACGTTTCTCCGTAATTGGGCTCAAGAAGGCCCAGAATTGAAAAATTCTCGAATTTAAAACTTTCTAAGGTTTAAAATATACTTTAAAACAATAATTCATAATTTTTTAATTTATGAAACTTATTTTATTATGAAACCGAAGGAAAGCTGGATTGAGGGTTCTTAAGCTTCTCTCACTAAACTTAAACTGGACTGGATTAGGGTTTCGCTCTTCAACTCCCAGGTTTTATTTAGCTATTGAGAATACCAAGGTTTACATATTGGGAGCCTTAGCTTCATCAAGGCAACCCCGGACTAAGAATGGACTAGTCCCAAAAGAAAAGAAAAGAAAATTGTTTTGACTTGATATGGACAAGTCTAAGATTAGAAAGACTAGTCTTAAAACAATAAAAAATAAATAAATTGCAATGGAATAAATCAATAAATTGCATTGCATAAAATAAATAAATTGCAAGTGAGCTTATATGCTCTAAAGAATATGTATGTATATATATATATAGATAATAATACTTACAAATAATAACAAAGATATGAATAAAAACAACAATATAAACATAAATAGATTTTCATGAATAAGAACAATATATGAACATAGTGTAGCTTCCATAATATTTAGTCTTTGGAAACTCATATTATGGTCATGTAAAGTTACATGACATGAGAAGAAGAAAATAATAGGAGATGGTTACCTAAGAAAGACTTTGGTAATGTTATGTAGTTATGGGTTTTGTTGTAGATGGAAGTTGTTTTGGAATTGTTTTGAGAGAGTTTTAGGAGAATATTTTGAGAGAGTTTTGAGAGAGTATTTTGGTAGAGTTTTGTTATGTAAAATGAGTGTGTGAAAGAATGAAGGAGGGAGGGGGTATTTATAGAATTTTTTGGAGTGAAATTTTGATGCATTAAAGTAAATTGAAAAGAAAATAATATGGAGGAGGAGAGAGGGTGGCCGACACCTATATGAGAGAGAGAGAGATGATTTTTATTTGTTTTGTAATATTTTGTAAAGAAAAGAAATAAAGTGTAAAGTTTGATGTGAATAAAGTTGTATTGGTAATGTAAAAAGTAAGAAAATAGGTATGTAGGTAGTACGAAATAGGTGCAAGAAAAAATAAAGATAGTGAAATAGTAATTAATAGTATGAATAGTACTATGAATAGTAGACTAGACATATAAAATACCGGTAGTAATAACGCGTAAACGAGCTATATCTGTTATTTTTAGTTACCGAAAAATTCTAAAACTGATATTTTTGAAATCCTTGTTTAATTACGAGTCTTTTGGTGTTATTAGAATATTTTTAATATTCTGATCTTCGGGACACGCTTTTCGAGAACTGATCCTGTTTGAGTCCGAATGACACTCGAAATTCGCGAATCTGATATTTTTATGTTATCCTATATTATTACGAACTATTCTAAGCCATTAACTTAATTTCGTTTTCTAGGGTTTGAGAACGCGGGATTACCGGAGTTGAAATTGCTTGATTGTCTTGACCTTTGTTGACTTTTGAAGTTCCGGTTTGACTAGGGTTAGTGTTTAATCCATCTTTACCCTAGGAATTGAGAGGTTTAACTCAGGGATGGGATAAGCGAATCCTTTCATATTCGGATTTTCGGATCGAAGTTGTTTAAGGTTCGGTTTCAACTTGGGTCAAACTTTAGGGTTTCGATTTGGTATTCCAAAACCATTATCGAAAAATTCGGGGGCTTACTGCTCAAGTTGAAAGCAACACTTGGCGGAGTGACCGAAAGCGATTGCTTGGTGACATGGAATTAAATGCTTGGCAAAAAGTCCGGAAGCATGGCTCAATTCAGGTAGACTTAAAATGCTTGGTGGTATTAATCGAAAGCATAAATCTCTTTAACTAAAACTACTTGTTTTAAGGTTACGTATCACCAAACCCCGAAGGGAGGGCGAAAATCCATTCAATATGTAGTTCCCGGAAAACTATATGCCTTGTTTGCCTACGTGTATGTTGCATTTCATTTGTTTGCTTAAATAACTTGTTTGAATTTCATTTCAAGAAGTAATTTATGGAAATAGTTCTTACTAAGCCTATTGGCTTATACCCCTATAGATATCTTTTGCAGTTCACCTATTTGTGGTTAAGACCACATGGATCTTGCAGCCATATATTTTCCTTTTGGTTAAGGAATTTCTAGATGAAGTTTAGTGTTGAATAAGATGTAGAAATATTCTTGTAATAGATTTGTGACTGGGGAATACCCCTAAGTTTTGTAAGATCATTGTTATGAGCAAATGAGTATTATGAATCCTCTTTTCTTAATTTGTTATTATATCTTCTTAAGCTTCATAATTCCATGTATGGTCCTCTAAATTTATGAGTGTAAACCCCCAAATTTTTGGAATCGGTTTAGCCTAAAACCCTAAATCGGAAGTCAACCGGAACTCTAAAGTCAACAAAACCTTAGTTAGACGTAATAGCTTAAGTTTGGCAATCCTGAATAAGCAACTCAGTGAAAGCAAGTAGGAGTTTAGAATGTAGAATAGTGCATAATTATCCAAGGAAGCCTAAAAATATTAGATTAGTAAAACTGCGACTTGTTTTGAACTCGATCGGATACAGTTTTTAAAAAATGTGTCTCAGAGCTTGGAATAGTAAAAATATTCCGAATATACCGTTAGACTCGTAAAAATGAAAGGTTTTCAAAAATATCAGTTTTATAATTTTTCAGTAAGTAAAAATAACAGATATCGTAATTATACGCGTATTTTCTTACTACCGGTACTTTATTAGTCATATCTACTTTACATTACACTATCATTACTATTCTACACTATTCTTTTATCTCTACTTTTTCTTACACCTACTCTTATAAATACAGTAGCCTATAAACTTTACTTTTTCCCTTTCTCATAACTTTATTTCACATCTATTTTACTTATTACTACATTTAATAAACAAAAATACAAAAAAATAAAGCTCTCCCTCTCTCTACTCTCTTTGGCCGACACCCCTCCCCCTCATACATCCCTCAATTTGTGTCAATTTTTTTTTATTTTAATCACACAAAAATCACTCCACATTTTCCTATAAATACCCCTATCCTCTTTCACTTCTTTCACACATTTACTACCTACAAATTCTCTCCAAAAACTCTCTCAAATTCTCCTCTCAAATTTTTTTCCAAAAATCTTCCAAAAACTCTTTTAAAATAATTTCAAAACAACTTTCTACCTACACAAAACCAAAGTCACATAACACTTCAAAAACTTCCTTTAGGTAAACTTTTCTCCATATTTTCTTCTTCTCATGTCATGTAACTTTACATGACTATGGAGTGAGTTTCCAAAGACTAAATGTTATGGAAGTTACACTATGTTCATGTATTGTTCTTATTCATGAAAATCTATTTATGTTTATGTTGTTATTTTGTTTATATTATTGTTATTATATCTAAGTATTATTATCTATATATATACATATTCTTTAGAGCATATAAGCTCACTTGCAATTTATTTATTTATTTCATTGCAATTTATTTATTCCTTGTTATCTTAAGACTAGTCTCTAGTCTTAGACTTGTCCTCATCAAGTCAAAATTTTTTTTCTTTCATTTTATTTTTATTTTGGGACTAGTCTACTTCTTAGTCTTGGGAGCCTTAAAGAAGCTAAGACTCCCAATACTTGACTTTATTATTTATGTTATTTTTGTTTGCTATTATTTCTCATAAATCATGTTCATTTAAATGGTTGTCCAAAATTTCAAGTTCTAAAAATAATTGACAAAAAGGAGATTTTATCACTTAGAAATAAGTTTATGTGAAGTATAAAATCTATGATTTAACAAAAATAAAGTCACTTCTTTTCAAGTTACAAAAAGAACCTACTACAATTTTAGAAACTACTTTTGTTATGAAAAGCTTTTTAAAATCATTTATTATCCCACTTTGTTTTTCAAAAGAAAATGATTTTTGATACAAAATAATTTCTACGAAACCATAACATAACAAAAACCTTAAGAGCAAGAAGTGAGGATTTACAAGTTTAGATCTTTTCAAATAAATAGTCAAAGAAGGATTATGCAAAACATACATAGGACCAACACAAGAATTTAGAAAATTATTTTTCAAAAGTCATCTAGAAAAATAATAAGTAAAAAAAAAAAGTAATTCTTTGAAAACAAAAGAATCAAAGTATTCATTACAAAACAAATTACAAAATGAATTTCTTATAAACTATAGTTTTCTAAACTTTTAATTAATATTGTTTTACTCAAGAAACATGAATGGACAACAAACACTTGAGCATGAATAAAATATGAAGAAAGTAACTATAAAAAGAGAAATTTTCAACTATATAGATAACTAAGTATTTATCAAACAAAATTTGAATGATTGAACCAAGATTGTTTTTGAGTTAGAAAATTCGTGGTGAATTTTACTGCAACTTTTTCGGAGCCTAAATGGTTTAGTTTGACAAAAATAGTTTTAGAAACGGGTAGATCTTTTCGAGTAGGTAAAAATCGATATATTATATGCGCGATTCCAAGTTAAAATGACCAAGTTATGGCCATTTTAAATTGAAACTCTCTTTTATACGAACTTTAACGTTCTCATGGCATTGTCTTGTCAAAATTCAAGGAAATCGTCAAGAAATACTCATTGTGGGTATTTTCTTTGGCTAGGTGATTCCGAAGAAGAATACCTATACCCCGAGGATTATTTTGATTAAGAGGATTGTGTGAACGACTCATCCGCTGGAGAAATTGACATCATGGCATCGTGAGTTTATTTCCTTAAAAATCTATACTTGTTGTGCTTGTAATTTAGTTGCATTAAAGTTAGGAAAAGACAAATGGATATGTATGTAAAATAATTCTTTGAAGGAATCCTAAGAATATCGAGGCTAGAATTGATTTAAATGTTTGTTTTAGTATAGCACTTGATTTGTATGAGATTCTTTGATCGCCTTAAATCTAATAATAATAATGTTATGATATCATAAATAAATGGATTCATGCATACCATGAAGTAAGTTACATTGCATTGGGTTATTATCCTTGGGTGAGAAGGATAGTAAGCTCAGGTCAAAAGCAATACTTGGAAGAGTGTCCGAAAGCGATTGCTGGGCGGCGTTAAGGAAATGTTTGGCGGAAGATCCAAAAGCAGGTCTACTGGCGATATTGGTCGAAAGCATAAATCTTTTTAACTAAAACTACTTGTTTTGAGGTTACGTATGTCACGCCCCGAAGGGTACCCTAAACGTGGCAGTCCGCCATACACAATATTAAAGCCTAAGAATGACCACCTCAGTCACGCTAAGGCTTCCATACTATGTACAAGGCGTCTAACACATGGAGGAGACACATCGGAGTAATACATTTTACATTGATATAGCTTGAGTAACAATGTAAAGGAAATACAATTTACTATACTTCAGATACAAATCGCTATACTTCATATACGAATCACTATACTTCAAATACAAATCATTACACTTCAATTACATTCATCAAAAGATTCCGCTTCATAAAACTATTACAAGGCAAATCATAAAACTGGCTGATAACTTCAATCATTCTTATTCCTTGCCGGAATCCCAAAGTCATTCCGGCTCCAACCAATTAGGTCCCCCACCTTGCATTCTTGAGATAACCTGTTCATTTACCACTATTGGGGTATAAGCTACACTAGCTTAGTGAGAATTCCCTCAATTCTGTACCATAACAAGCAATGTTATAATCAACCATATGCTATGCATGAACAAACACATAAGCAAGCAATTATGCATGGGTATCCGGAATCCACACATAGAACAGATTTACGCCCTCCGTATCTTGGGTTAGGGATGGTATTGAAGTCTACACGACCGCTGCTAGTCCCTAAGCCTTCGCCTCATAACACTCGCCTCGGCTAGGCTATAAACCCCTAAATTTTCGGAATCGGTTTAGCACAAAACCTTAACCGGAAGTCAAACGAAACCCTAAAGGTCAACAAAACCCTAGTTTACCGTATCCATCTAAATCTGGCATTTCCGTTTTCTTTGGCCCTAAAAAACGAAGTTGGAATTATTAGCTAAAATAGTTCGTAATAACCATAGGTTTTATAAGAGTTTCAGTTTCGCAAAATTCGGATGTCCTTCGAACCTGATCGGACACAGTTCTCGAAAAACGTGTCCGGAAGCCTGGAATAGTAAAAATATTCCAAATACACCGTTAGACTCGTAAAAATATAAGTTTTCCAAAAATATCAGTTTCGTAATTTTTCGGTAAGTAAAAATAACAGATATAGCTATTATACGCGTATTTTCTTACTACCGGTACTTTAATTGTCATATCTACTTTACATTACACTATTCATTACTATTCTACACTATTCTTTTATCTCTACTTTTTTTTACACCTATTCTTACACTCTACATAACCTATAATCTTAACTTTTTACCTTTCCCATAACTTTATATCACATCTACTTCACACATTACATCTTTCATTTATTAAAAAGTCACAAAAATAAATCAATCCCCCCCCTTCAAGGACATGGCCGCCGCCCCTTTTGCCCCTCTCCCCTCATTTTTGTTTCAATTTTATTTATTCAAATCACACAAAAATCACTCCACATTTTCCTATAAATACCCCCTCCTCTTTCACTTCTTTCACACATTCACTACCCACAAATTCATACAAAAACTCTCTCAAATTTTCCTCTCAAAACTCTCCCAAAATACCATCTCAAAACTCTCTCCAAATAATTCTACAACAACTTCTACCAACAAACCAAAACCCATAACCACATAACCATATCAAAGTCTTCTTTAAGTAACCACTTTATATTTCTTTCTTCTTCTTCATGTCATGTAACTTTACATGACCATAGTGTGAGTTTCCAAATACTACAAGTTATGGAAACTACATTATGTTCATGTATTGTTCTTGTTCATGCCAATCCATTTATGTCTATGTTGTTTTATTATTGTTTATATATCTATACATATATATACACATTCTTTAGAGCATATAAGCTCACTTGCAATTTATTTATTTCATGCAAAGCAATTTATTTACTCTTCCATTGCAATTTATTTATTTATTTCAAGTTGTTTTTAAGACTAGTCTCTAGTCTTAGACTTGTCCTCATCAAATCAAAACAAGATTTTCTTTCCTTCATTTTATTTTATTATGGGACTAGTCTATTTCTTAGTCCCGGGAGCCTTGAAAAAGCTAAGACTCCAATACTTGACTTTATTATTATGCTTTATGTTATTTTGGTTATTATTATTCTCATAATCATGTTCATTTAGATTGTTGTCCATAATTTTATTTAAACAAAAAGAAGAATTTTGTCACCTAGAAATAAGTTTATGTAAAATATAAAATCTATAAAGCAACACAAAGTAAACTCATTTCTTTTCATGTTACAAAAAGACTCACTATAATTTTATAAACTACTTTTACTCTAAAAAGCTACTTAGATCCTTACTATTTCACCTTGATTTTCAAAAGAAAATATTTTGTTGACAAAAATGGTTCTTTTCATAAAGAAAGGAAATAGGATGGATGACTAAGAAAATTTTTAAAGTAAAGACCCTTGCAAACAAATAGGCAAAGAAAATTTATGGTTTGAAAATAATAAAGTTATTTCTTTTCAAGTTACAAGAAGAAGTTAATAAGATTATAGAAATTAGTTTTTCTACAAAAAGTCCTTAATTTTTCCACATTGTTTTTATGAAGAAAACAAATTTTCATGCATGAATGATTATTTTTGAAAAATATGAAATATAAGAAAAGAATGAGAAATTTCAAGTAAGGATTTTTGCAAAACAAATAAACAAAGGAATTTACACAAGAAAAAAATGAATAATAGCATATTTCCTAGAAAACTTTGAATATAGTATTATTGTAACTTAGAAAGTAGAAAATTTTATTTTCAAAGGTCACTTGAGAAAAGATAAATAAAACCAACATAAAACGTTTTTAGAAAAAAAAGAAAACAGGGTATTCATTTCAAAGAAATTACAAAAACAATTTCCAAAAAGCTTCAACCCATCATTGTTTTACCTAAGAAAAATAATTGGACAACAAGACGCTTGAGCATGCTTAAATATAAGTTATATAGCTATAAAAAAAGAATTTTTCAACTATATAGATAACTAAGTATTTATCAAACAAATTTTGATTTCTTGAACCAAAGTGGTTTTTACTTGAAAAATCCGTGGTGAATTTTGTCGCCACTTTTTCGGAGCCTATATGGCTTTGTTTGTGGGAAATAATTTTAGAAATGGGTAGATCTTTTCGAATAGATAGAAATCGGTATATTATATGCGCGATTCCGAGTTAAAATAACCAAGTTATGGCCATTTTAAGTTGGAACATTCTTCTATACGAACTTTAACGTTCTTTGACATTGTTTTGTCAAAATTCAAGAAAATCATCAAGAAAAACTCATTGTGGGTATTTTCTTTGACTAGGTAACCCCAAGGAAGGATTCCTTTACCCCGAGAACTATTACGATTAATGTGATGTGTGAACGACTCATCCGCTTAGAGGAGTAGACGACAATGGCATCGTGAGTTTATTTCCATTAAATGCTACACTTTGTGCTTGTAAATTAGTTGCACTTTAGGAAAAGATAAACCGATATGCATGTAAAATAATTCCTTGAAAGAATTCTAAGAATATTGAAGCCCGAATTGTTCTAAGTGATTGTTTAGTTTAATATTGATTTGTGTGAAAATCCTTGATCACCTTAAAGTTGAAAATAATTACGTTATGACTTTATAAATTAATGAACTCATGCATACCACGAAGTGAGTCACATTGCATGGTTGGGTTATTATGTGAGAAGGATAGTAAGCTCATGTCGAAAGCAACACTTGGCGGGAGATCCGAAAGCGATTGCTTGGAGGCGTAATGGAATATGCTTGGCGGTTGATCCGAAAGTAAGGTCAAATCAAGTAGATTCGGAATACTTGGCGATGAGTGCTCGCAAGCTTAAATTTTCTATTATTAAAACTACTTGTTTTGAGTATCACCAAACCCCGAATGGAGGGCGTAAATCCATTCAACATATAGTTCCCGGAAAGCTATATGCTTGTTTGCCCACATGCTTGTGCATTACATTTGCTTGATTAAATCAACTTGTTTGAATCTTGTTATAAGAAGTTATTTATGGAAATAGTTCTCACTAAGCCTATTAGCTTATACCCCAATAGATATCTTTTGCAGTTTCCGTACTTATGGTTAAGGCCACGTGGACCATGCGGGCAGGTAACCCCTTTTGAACATTAGGAATCTGAATAAAGTATAGCTTAGTATTAGCATGTTAATATGTATATAATAGATTAGTAATTTAGGGAGTTGTCCCTAAGTTTGTAAAGTTTATGCCATGGACAAATAATTATTGTGATTCTTCTTTTCTTAATATGTTTTTATATCTCCTTAAGCTTCATTATTCCATATATGGTCCTCTAAAATTGTGAAAGTAAGCCTTACACTTAATATAAAAGCTTTTGGAAATGACTAAGGTTGTCATACTTAAGCTTTAATATTGAGTGTGGCGGATTGTCATGTTTAGGGCACCCATTGAGGCGTGACATAGGCTCACACATGGAATGCATCCCCGATGCGCCTTAGTTTCCTATGAATGAGCTTTGATCCCGGGTCTCATTATCCAAACGAGTCCTCGGACCATACCGATCTACCTGCGTAGGAGTAGTACGCTACAAAATGCAATATGTCCGATGTGATGCATGACCAATTTAATTTTTGCTTAGGTCAAAATATTTATACGTTCTTTAGAGTGACCAGCCAATATCATACACATAACAGAAATAATATGAACAGTGCAGTTATCCAATCAAATCGTGGTTTCAATATGCTTTAGTATTCTTTGGCATACATTCATCACAGCGTCATCATATATCCCATCCCCATTCATATCGGTTTTTATCTTGTTCCTATAATTCTAATGCAACTAACTACAAGCACAATCAAGGTAACAAAATAAGGAGAAAACTCACTCGGTCATTGGATCACCGGTCTTCTAGTAATAATAATCCGGTGGTAGGGAATCATCGAATTCGGGATCACCTAAAAAGGAAGAAATACTCTAATAAGTATTTCAACTCAAACTAATCCAAACGATTTTATACGAACTATCAAATTCGTAATTTGCGTCCTACACGGGAATTTTAACTTAAAACGGCCATAACTTGGTCATTTTAACTCGGAATCTCGCAAATTATATATCGATTTCTATCTACTTCGAAAGATCTATATATTCCTAATATTATACTTAAGTTTTGAAAACTTTGAAGCTTTGAAAATTTCGGATCAGATTAGGGCAGCAACAATTTCCAAGTCCGAAAAATAGTTTTGTAAATGTTTGTAATGTTCCTACTATATAGATTAGCTATACAGGTAATATGAATGATTCCCTAACATGAATGACATGAGACGAGCTTAATGTATGCATGATCTTGATGATTCTTGCTAAAAGAAAATTTTATAACTCCTTATATTACAAGACTTCAAGGATAACTACTTTTACGAATACTAGTTCCCTAGCTTTGATTATTTCCATTTGTTTTGGATCTATTACTTAAGAAAATATAATTGTTTTTGTTAAAATTGAGTTTTCATTATATATATTACTTATGACCTTCATTTCTACATAAAAATTTCTATTTTACACTTTGTAAATATGTTTTCCAATATGATTTACTCAAAAATCCGAATTTTGGAAATTTTCATTTCTTGCATGTTTCTTATGAGAAAACTTATTTAATGCATCAAAATTTGAAGCTTTACTATATCTATTGTCTAAGGACTTCATTTAACACATAAAACTTGCAATTTGAGTTCAAATACTAAGTGATTACATATGCATCATCTCAAATTACGAATTTGACAATTTGATCACTAACTCAAAATTTTCCATTTTATTCCATTACTTGTTTTACACATTACTCATGCCTAAACTCATTTTAACTTGTAAAAATCATTGCTTAATGATATCTATTACCTATATACTTCATTTTTCGCATAAAACATGAGTTTTGGAGTTGATAAATGGGTTTTCAAAATTGGTCTTGGTTGGGACCCGAATTTAGAAAATTTATTTGTGGTCATATCTTTTGATAAAATCTATCTAAGCTTATGAAAATCCATTCCTTACCTATCATATATTATGAGCCTTTCATTTCTTGAATAAAAACTTCATTTTTGAGTTGGAAAACATGTTTTTAAAATAGGCCTTGGCCGAAATCCGAAAATATAATTTTTATTTTGAAAATAACTTTTGAAAATCACTTTTGATTCTTGTAGAAAGAAGTCTTGATGATATACATATATTAAGCCTTCATTTTCTTAAGTAAAAATTACATTTTAACACTTGGAAAGTGGTTTTTTAATGGGGGTCTTGCCAAAATACGAATTTCACAATTTTGTTTGAGTTCAAAACTAGGATCTATACTTAACATGAACATAAACATAAAACAAATACATGGTAATAAGTTATAAACATCATAGATCTAAACTTTACTTATCAAAATCTTTCATTTATGGTATCTATACCCTAAGCCCTTCATTTTAAATGAAAAATACACATTTTGAAGTTGAAAAACAACTTTTCTAAATATGACTCCATTTTCATCCGAATTTTCAAAAATTATTTTTGTTGAAAATACAATAGACCTTGAGTTTCCTAAAGCTTTCTTACTATCATCATGCTTTTACAAGCCATCCATGAACATAAAACAAAGTCTAATGCATTTTATGAACTTAAAACTCTAGATCTAGTTTTCTAAACTAGTTATAAGTGCATGAACACATGGATGATTGATCTATGCATAAATCATAAGAAATAACAAATATAACAACTTAAATAACAAGATCTATGGCATAAACGAAAATCAAAGCTACAAAAATTTAGATCTACAAAATATAACAACTTTAAACAAGAAAATACCTATAATACAAGATAATACAAGTGGAAAAGAGAGTGTTTCATTTTTGGCATCATCATCCTAAGCTTAAGCTTATGGAAGGTCATTTGATGCATGAAACTTCCATTACACTTTACCTATATCACCTATGGAGCTTTGGGAAGAAGATTGGCTTAGAAATCTTTAAAAATGAAGTGTGGAAGCCATGAAATAAGAAGGGGGCAGCTTGTTTTTCATGGAGGAACAAGAGGAAATGAAGAAGAAAGAGAGGAAAAATGAGAGAGAAAGACTAAAGAATGAAAAAGGAAGGAATGAGTAAATGAAGGAGAGAGAGAAATTAAGTGTATTAAATGAATGAATGAAGAAAAAAATAAAACAAGGCAGATTTTGGGGAGGGAGGACAGCTTCCACGTGAATTAGAGAGAGAGAGAGAGTGTTGTTTGAAATTTGACTCAAAATTGAATTGTATAATTAATGTGTAATGTAACTTTCTTAAGAAGGAGTAGAAAATAATTAAATTGTTAACATGGATAAATGAAGGACAATGGCAGCATAAATAGGGTCAAAAATCTGCCATGAATTGATATAATAAGTGTAAAAAGATTGAAGTGAAAAAGAAGTGATGTGTGAAAGGTGTACTTGAAAGTATGGGTTGTAAGAGTACTTTTTTAATAAAATAAAATTAGAAAAATTATTCCAAATAATTGTAGCAGATTTTTCATAATTAAAATTAAATATTTATTTGAATTATTTTAGTATTTTAACAAATATGTTACCGGTATGATCAAAATACGCGAATATGGGCTATAAATAATATTTTTATAACCCGAAAAATTCTAAAAAATTATTTTTCAATTATTAAATTATTTTATTTTATATTTAGTATCGGGTCTTAAACAGAATCTGATCCCGTAAAGACCCGAAACAAACTAAATTTTAGAAAAATAAATTTTCTATAACATATAAAATATTTATCTAAAAATATAAGACTTTATAGGAATAATGAAATTTTGTAATAAAATAAAAATGAATAGTGCAAAAGACTAATCAATTACCGGTAATAATGGAAATACGATTAAAAGGTTATAACTGTAACTTTTATAACCCGAAAAATTATATAATTGATACATTTAGAAATCTTATGAAATTATGAGTCTAACGGTACTATTGGTATATTTTTGATATCTCGAGCCCCAGGACACGCTTTTCGAAGTCTATATCGGAACAGGTTCGAAATAGGTAAAAAATTTACCAATCTGATATTTTTAAACAAACTCATATTACTATGAGCTATTCTACATATTTAAACTACATCTTGGCCTCTAGGGTTAGGGGCGCTAGATTGTCGGACTTACACTATTGTATTCCGGTTAGGGTTTCCGGATGATTTTTCGGTTTAGACCTTTGCCAATTTGGAAACTGATATTTATGTTTATACAACATATTTAATTTGAGAAATTTATTTTAAATTTTATTTTTGTAAGTATTTAATATCTCTTAATGTTTTCGGAATTCTTGAATTGAGTTATATTTTCAAAAGTCAATCATTATTTACTTTTTAATAATTTGTTTTTGGGCTTTATATTACCCAATTTTATAAGTCGGAGTCACGTATGGAATTTATCGTACGTAGTGGTTCTGGAATTGTAGTATGTTGAGTTCTTACTTTGTTTTTGAGAATTCTTATTTTTCCCAAGATTCGAAAATTTTTCGAATTCGTTCGTGATTTAAGACTGGTTGAAATTCGGTTTTAATTTGGAGTAATTTTTAGGGTTTATTTTCGAAGTTCATCTTGAAATTATTTATTGAAATTTTCCGGAGCTTACAACGTATCACAAAATCCCGAATGGAGGGCGCAAATCCATTCAACATATAGTTTCCGGAAAACTATATGCCTTGTTTGCCCACATGTATATTGCATCTCATTTGATTGCTTAAACAACTTGTTTGAAATCTTGTTACAATAAGTCATTTATGGAAATAGTTCTCACTAAACCTGTTAGCTTATACCCCTATAGATATCTTTTGCAGTTCCCTTACCTGTGGTTGAGGCCACGAGGACGCTGCAGTCAGGTATTTTCTTTTTGGATAAGGAAATTCTAGATGAAGTTTAGTATTGGATAAGATGTACAAATATTCTTGTAATAGATTTGTGAATAAGGGAAATGTCCTTAAGATTGTAAGATCATTGTTATAAGTAGATGAATATTATGAATCCTCTTTTCTTAATTTGTTATTATATCTCCTTAAGCTTCATAATTCCATGTATAGTCCTCTAAATTTGTGAGAGCACGCCTTATACTTAGTATCAAAGCTTAGGGGAAAGACTAAGGTTGTCATACTTAAGCTTTAATATTGAGTGTGACGGACTGTTACGTTTAGGGTATCCCTTGGGGTGTGACAGTGAAAGCACGCCTTACACTTAATATCAAAACTTCTGAGAATGACTAGGGTTGTCATACTTAAGCTTTAATATTGAGTGTGACGTACTGTTATGTTTAGAATACTCCTTGGGGCGTGACAACAGCCATAAAGGAAAAGAAAAAGACTTAAATAGGTTAGATACAAAAATAATTAAGGATAATTATGAGTAAAAGAGTTTAGTTTAAATCTTTCAAATGATTTTATTGAGTAGCAAAAGTGCATATAAAATAATTTTAGAACTTATAACATAGAAATTATTAGTTTGAATGGATAATCTAAATTTGGAATTCAATTTGTATAAACTTGATAGTTAGTTTGAGTTTGGGTTTAAAACTAATATTTTTAAATATACATTTAAAATAAAAATTTGTAGGGATTAAGAAAATAGAATTTTATGTTAAAATAGCTAATTTAGAACATTTATAAATTTTAATACTTGAGATTGAGAATTTTAAGTCATTTATAATTAAAAAAAAGAGGGTTTAAATTATTAATTATAAGAAATTGGATAAATCAATTTATGAAATAGTCTAAGATTTGGAGTTTGCAAATCTATTCAATTTTAAAATTGAAATTTTCTAAGGGTTTAAAGATTTTCAAAAGTAAAAGAAAAGGAGTTTAGTTTCAAATTTATAAAAGATAAAAGAGTTTGATTTATTGAAAGGAAAAATTAAAGCAAATTAGCTACTTGAAGAGAATGTTTGAAATCCCAAATCTCAGTTAATTTATTTATTAAATATCGGTACTATATTTACATTATTTTGATCTTTATCACATTTATTTGGTATTTCATACTAATTTCATTTTTACAAAAGGCGTTTAAGTTTAATATTACTTCTTTATAATTACTACTTACTCATCATTTATTTATTCAATTCCATATTTTTAGGATTTTAATTGTCTTTAACTTTACACAACTAATATTCTATGCATATAGCATATATAAGCAATAGGAATTAGTTTAGCGATTTCAACCTTCACTTACTCGATTTTTGAAAAAATTCAAACTCAACAAAGATGACAAATGACTGGACTTGACTCGACTTAACTTAAATTGACTTGACTTGTCTCTTGACTTGGGGATGACATGTGACGACATAACATAGACTCACACCATATGACAAACTCAACAATGGAAGGTTGTGGACTTGCTTTTCCATTGTTATCTTAATATATATAACAATGTGCATATAAAATATACAGTCTCCTATTCTTTTATTCATTAGAGATATTATGTTTTATAATTTCATCAGCGTAATCATCTTGACAAGATCGAAATCAAGATGTCTCGTTTTTGCTCTTTGGATATTTGTCTAACTTACCATTGTCTTATTAAAGATATGATTAGGTTATCTCCTTATATTATTGAATTATTATCAGTTACTAATTACGTACAACTATAGAAAATTGTATCTTAAAATTTTATTGTCCTTAAATTAAATTTTAAATCAATAATTAGATTATTTGCTTTATAACATTTTCAAAACACAAAAAAATTAGAAGTGAATTTTGTGATTCCTTTCAAAACATTTCCAAAAACTTCACATTTTTTACTTAATGATTTTTTATATTTAAGTTATACTATTTTGGGTTATTACGGGAAACTTCTGCTCTAATACCAATTGTCATGGGACGAGAGTTTCATCCCTCAAAAAGTTCCCATACCATGCTCGACCATCCCTTTCATCATCGTTTATTGTTAATCTGGATGGCGAGCCAGTATTATCTTTCTTAATTTTCCAGGTCTATTCCAAGCCTCACATTCTCATGAGGAGTGCTATCTTGACTTTACCACAGTCCTCCATATATCATGCCCCAAAGGGTACATTAAACATAACAGTCCACCACATGCTAAACGAGACTTAAGAATCACTACCACATCATTCAGAAGTCTTATGTTAGTATGTAAGGCATTCCCTTATGATAATAGAATACATAAACAATTGGAGACAATTAGTTCAATCTGATAGATAAGCATAAAAATATAAACCACATGTCACGCCCCGAAGGGTACCCTAAACGTGGCAGTCTACCACATACGGTATTAAAGCTTAAGAATGACTTTCCGAAGTCATGCGAAAGTTTTCAACACCATATGTAAGGCGTCTATCACAACAATAGGAGACACCGGTGGGATGTATAGTTCGAGATAGTACATATAGCATACAAGAATCTAAATAATCATCCAATTTATCATTAAGAGAATATAATCCAAACATCATCTTAGGGTTTTTCCCTTATAATTCTCCAACCAATCATAATATCAACTTAATCTTTCTCACAATAAAATAATACTAACACCGAGAAATATTAAAGGATAATTAACCTATGATCTTAAAAAGATTTCCATAAGCTGTTTCCAAAACATAATCTCACTCGAGTATATGAAGTCCTCGGGCATGAAAGATATTGGTCCTGATACAACAAAGGTCTATCAGAGTATAAGCATAACTAGCTTAGTGAGAATATTCTTGAATCAACGTACTTGTATAAATAATTTCAAATAAGTTATTAAACAAGCATATGAATGCATCAAACAAGTGATCAAGCAATACATATGATCTACTGGAAATCATATGTTTGAATGGATTTACCCCTCCATTCAGGGATAGGTGTTTCAGGCTCTTTAAAACCCATCTTTAAAATCCAACTCGTGTAGTTTATTTTAGGCGCCTACTCGCCCATCTCACAGATTTATGGCTCTTGCAACCCGGCTACTATACTCTTGTCCCATCGAGTATATCAGCTTAAGCAATGAAACTAACTACGTGATATGCATGAATCAATTGAAATAATTCATAGTATATAATTAGAGTAATTTAAAGGTGATTACAGAATTTGCACATACTTCAATAGAATAATAGTAAAACATAAGTTAATTAACAACGATTCATGCCTTGGTATGCTTAGCATTCTTTCAACCAATATTATCATACATAATTTATTTTTATCTTTTCCTACTTCTAGTGCCTCTAGCTACAAGCACAACTAAGTACATAAAAGGTAGGAAATAAACTCACATAGCCATGAGGGTCTATCTTTCTTATGGATGAGTCGATCGGTAAATTCACTAATCAAAATAATCCTCCGGGTATGAATACTCCTCTTCGAGATCATCTAATCAAGAAGAATACCCATAATGAGTATTTCTTATTGATTCTGATGCACTCAAACCGATCGTATCAAACTTTAAATTTATAAACCTAGAATTAATCCTACGATCGAGCAAAGGCAAGTATACCTATTCGAAATAGTATATGATTAAAATCAGGTATCGTCCTTAGGAATCTAAGAAACAATTTCTAGTGTTACCTTTTCTCAACTATTTAGTCAAGTTCTTAATTTAATATGTATTATCATCAACTACGAATTAACTAGTTTAATTAACCTTAAGATCCTTATGAAAGTTTTTAAGAATTATAGTTAATCACAAGATATGCAACACACCCCTCATCTTGTTCCACCCTAAACCCTAACTTTTCATATAAAGATATATTGATTAATGACACATTCACACCTTGCACTGCATGAACTTTCTATTGAACTAATTACTCCCTTGAGTTAATCAATTCCTAATCTTGCATAAATTAATAGAAACCTCTTCCCAACTAATATCAATACAAGATTGCATTAAAGATCCTAGTTCATAAACAAAGATCAAATCTTTATTGCAACAAATCAAAGTTTCTCTATCTCTAGATGAAACATGTGATTTTCCTATTCATGAAGATCCAACTTACTAGATAAAACCTCTTTCATCTAATAAGAATGATGCATGTAATCAACTTTGCACATAAATCAATCACAAAACAATTATAATACATGAATAGATGCAAAAGTATAAACTTCTCATTAATCAAGACAATTCAATTCATATTGGGTTTAGGGTTTCACAAGATTTAGGGTTAGAAATCTACTCCTCCATGGAGTTTACAAGAAAAACACAATATCTAGAAAAGTAGAATAGAAACATGATGTAGAAATACAACCCTTGAATGATCTTGTGATAATCTATGTTGTTCAAACAATCTTTCTCTTTCAAGTGCGTCTTTTCTCTCCTAGGGTTCCCAAAGTACGGCCCAAGATCCCTAAATAAATCAATAAGGTGGCTATTTATAGTATAGGGAAAAGTCATGTGTGCATAGGGGGTCTGCACGGCCGTGCTTGGGGTCGTGCACAATGAGAAAATTGGATTTTTGACATCTTTAAGTTTTGCACAGCCTTCTGCACGGCAATGCACGGGGTTGTGCAGAACTCCAAATCTTCTTTTTCTTCTTGGATTGAGTTATTTGCTTTTGCACTACCTTGTGCACTTCTTGTGCAGGTGCTGGGGCATGAATCAAGATACTTGTTGGTCACCTTTTTTCCCTCTACACAAGCATCTCAATGGCCATGCATAAATGTTGTGCAAACTTGAAAATCATCACTTCATAGCCTTTGTTAAATTTTTCCTTGTTTTTGCTCAGATCATCCATAAATCTTCCAAATGAGTATTTGAACCCTGAAAAACAAATATTCAATACTTAAGTATCTTTCTCTTAAGAATTTCATATAAAATTAATGCAAAATTATATCAATTGAGTATGGAAAATATAGATCTTTTAACACTTATCAGATTCTATGGTAATTATCAAAAACTATGTCATAAGATCATTAAAATTCGTATAGAATGTAATTCCAACTTAAAATGGCCATAACTTAGTCATTTTAACTCCAAATTACGCAAATAATATACCGTTTTCTGCCTACTCGAAAAGATCTATCCATTTCTAAGGTTATTTTGGTTATAAAAAGCCATTTGGTTGGAAAATACTATGGTACAGTATAGTTACAAATTTATAGTTCACAAAATATTATTTTTCCAAACTTCTCTTTACTTAAAAATCCTTAAGCAAAATGTATGTATATATTTATAGTTGAAAAATCCTTTGAACATATATTTATACTCATATTGTATGTATGATTTTTGTAGTATTGTCTCAGTATTGATATTTCATAATTAATTGGTCTTTGATGGTTTTTAAAATATAAAACTTTTGAAAATTTCTCCTTTTTGAATTGTTAGAAGGAAAACAAAAATATATTTGAGTTGTTATGAGTAAATGTTTTATTATTATTTCATTTTCTCACTTTTCAAAAGTAACTTCATTTTCAAAAATTTTGGTTCTTTAAGTTATTTACTAACTTTATTTCTAGTGATTGAAAATAATCTTTTCAAAATATTCTTTAAGTTTCAAATATTTGAAGTTGTGTTAAATGTATGTTTTCCTCTTATTTTAATATCATTTCTCTTCTTTAGGAAATAAGTTTACCCTTAAACTTTACTTGTCAAATTTTATTTTTTCTAAGTTGGTTTCTAAAATAGTGAGTTAGTTTTACCTTGGTTTGAAAAACTTGTTTTATTCTTACTATTTGTCAAGTGATAGAACAATTCTTTTAAACAAGTTTATAAGAAAAGCTTTCTTAATAAAGAATTGTTAACATTAGGACTTAGCAAAATTTCATTTTAATTTTGAAAAGAGAATAACACTTATAAAATTGAAGTTATGAAGATACTTTCTTAGTATGTGATTTTCAAAGTTTATAATGAATCTATTTAAGTCTTATAAAAGGTATTATTGAGTTAAAATCCTTAAATGCTAAAAAAAAATCTACCTTTATGGAGTATTTAGTTTTGATTTATAAAAGAAATGAGTTCCTTTTATTATTTTGAAGATATCTACATTACTACTTCTTCTATTATTAGCTTATCCTATGAAAAGAATTTATTAAAAACAAAACTTAGATATTTTTGTTGAAAATTCTTTTTGTTAAGAAATCTAGTTTACTTTTCTTTATTTAAGAAAGAACCCACTTTTATTTTTATTTAAGACACCAACGTTCTTAATCATGCATGAATATGATTATGTAGCAATGTAAAAGTAAAGATAAAACATAATAAGATAGAAAGAAATACTTGTAAATAAATAAACATAATAAAATAGCCAAGCATTGTGAACCTTAGCTTCATCAAGTTATCCCGGTCATATATTGGGAGCCTTAGCTTCATCGAGGTAACCTGGGACTAAGAATAGACTAGTCCCAAAAGAAAATAAAAGAAAGAAAATTGTTTTGACTTGATATGAACAAGTCTAAGACTAGTATTAATAAATTGCATAAAACAAGTAAATAAATAAATTGCAAGATATGAAAATAAATAAATAACAAATGAGCTTATATGCTCTAAATAAATATATATACATAGTATACATAATACTATATAAGTTAGATTAGAGCAAAAAAATAATAATAACAACAATATAATAACGTAATGTAAAATAGGAACATGAACAAAAAAAACATAAACATATTATTGCTTCTTTAACTCATATGAGTCCCAGAAACATACACTAGGCTCATGCTATGTTGTATGAACATGATAAAGAATATAGGTAGAACTTTTACCTAAGGTTTAATGAAAGGTTTGAAAAGAGATGAATGGGTTTTGTGTTTGTTATTTTCTTCTTGAATTATAGTGAATGGTAGAGAGTATTTTGAGAGAGATTTGTTGGCAAGAGGTTTTGAGAGGGAATTTTGGTAGAGTTTTGTTATGTAAAGTGGATGTGTGAAAGAATGAAGGAGGAAGGGAGTATTTATAGAATTATTAGAGTGAATTTTTTACATAATAAAATAAATTGAAAAGAAAATAATATAGAGAAGGGAGGGAGGTGGCCGGCGAAATAAGGAGAGAGAGAGGGAGAATTTTTGTTTGTTTTGTAATTTTTTGTAAAGAAAGAAATAATGTGTAAGGTTTGATGTGAATAAAGTTATATTGGAAATGTAAAAAATAAGAAAATAGGTATGTAGGTAGTAAGAAATAGGTGTAAGAAAAAGAGATAGTGAACTAGTAATGAATAATAGGAATAGTACTATGAATAATAGACTACACATATAAAATATCGGTAGTAATAATAATACGCGTAAACGAGTTATATCTGTTATTTTTAGTTATCGAAAAATTCAAAAACTGATATTTTTGAAATCCTTGTTAATTACGAGTCTTTTGGTGTTATTGAAATATTTTCATTATTCCAAGCTTTGGGACACGCTTTTCGAGAACTGATCCCATTTGAGTCCGAGGGACACTCGAAATTCGCGAATCTGATATTTTTATGTTACCCTATATTATTACGAACTATTATAAGCCATTAACTTAATTTCATTTTCTAGGGTTTGAGAACGCGGGATTGCCGAAGTTGAAATTGCTTGATCGTCTTGGTCTTTGTTGACTTTTGAAACTCCGGTTTGACTAGGGTTATGGTTTAATCCAACTTTACCCTAGAAATTGAGAGGCTTATATTTAGGATCCGATAGGTGGTCTTTCTCATGTTCGGGTTTTCGAATCGAACGATTATTGAACTTTCTATTTTTGTTTTTGAATATTCTCTTATGAAATCCCGTGATCGAAATTGGTTTCAACTTGGTTCAGACTTTAGGGTTTCGATTCGGTATTCCAAAACCATTCTAAAAAAATTCGGGGGATTACAGTATGTACTTATAAGTGTAGTGGCATTAGAATTAGGAAAAGGTAAATTATGATGAGTTGTGATCTAATCTTGGTTAAATGAATGATAAGTATATTAAGACGAGAATTGTTGTAAAATCATTGTATGAGCTAGTATAGACTTGGATTGTCTGAAATTCTCTATGATCGCACTTAACCTACATAATTAACATGCCACGATTATATGAATAAATTGTACATGCATATCACGTAGTGAGTCACATTACATTGGTTAATATATCTTTGGTGAGACAAAAGTATATTAGTGGAGGCAAGGGGGCCTGTGTTAATATTATGGATGCGAGATCGCTTAAGTTAACAGAAGTGGGGTAGGCACTTAAAACTACCACAATAAAACAACAGAGGTTGTATAACTAAGAGAAAGAGATCAGGATTATGGTTGCATGACTTATGTACTACGCCACTCAAGATTGGAATTATGATTGCATGACTTATGGACCACCCCAACCCCGAATGGAGGGCGTAAATCCATTCACATATGGCTATCGAAAAGTCATATGCTTGTATGCTCATTTGCTTGTGCATTTCATATGGCTGTTAATAACCTGTCTGTTATGTATTATTGTTGAGTATTAAATGTTTGGAAATGAACCTCATTAAGCCTGTTAGCTTACACACTGATAGTTTTTATTGTAGTGTTTCCATTTTTTGTTGTTTCGAGAGGACACTTTTCACAGGTTTATCCTTTTGCATTAAGGAGTTTTTGAAGAAGTCGAGACCTAGTTATAGGTGTGGACTGCTAGGAAATCTCTTTAACATAAATTCTAATGTTCGTAAGATGGATTTAGACTGGATAAACTTCGATTATTTTGGCGGGGGTATGCCCCCTTGACTTTTGTAAAGACTTAACTTATTTATCTTGTTTGATTTTATTCTTAATGCTATTGTATGCCTTGTTAAGACTATTCGATTCAAAGTGTGATCCTAAAAAATTATGCAAGTACACCTTACACTCGATATGTAAACTAATGGGATGACTGAGGTTGTTATACTTAAATTTAAACATCGAGTGTGATGGACTATCTCATTTTGGGTACTCTTTGGGGCGTAACAAGGTAATACAGGTAATTTGTCAGGAAATACACTCGGAAATTCCTCAATCACAGGAATAGTTTCCAACTCAGGTTTCTCTTCTTCCTTATCCTCTATGTCCACGTTACTCAAGTTGATCTCTTCATCATCTATTAATAACTCAAATGAGTTCAACCTCAGCATGGATTCTCCCTTGAATACCATCTTACTTCCATCTTGATTCTTAAACTTCACTTCTTTGTGTCTACAGTCTACTAAAGCTTTAACGAATGTCAACCAACTCATTCCTAAGATCATCTCATATTTGCTTATTTCTAATATTATCAAATTACACATAGTATAGCATCATTCTATCTCCATGAGACAATCCTTAAGCATTTCCTTGGTCGACACAATGCTTTCGGTGGGGGTCTTAACTCGAAAATTGGTAGTGATGGTATCTATAGGTAAGCCGGTTCGTTTAGCTAGACTAGCGGTGATAAAGGAATGTGTAGCTCCGGTGTCGAACAAAGCATAGGCGGTTTGACTAGCTACGTGTATGTAACCTGCACTTAAATTTTATACTAATCATGAAACTAGTATACTTAGACTATTGGTTTGTATAGAACCTTATACTTTCTAGATTAAGAATTGAACGCATGAAACTTAAGAACTTGCATTATATAGGTAAAGGGGTTTCTGATTTTAACCTATCATCAGGCTAAAGTCAGGGCCACAATCTTCATCCAAGGCTGCTATCTCAGCTCCTTCATTTTTTGATTCTTCACACACCCACTGCCCTTCGATGTTGTAAATCCTCATTCCATGGACAACTGCTCCGGAATGACTTGGGTTATTTCCTCCATTTCCACCTTTTGTCGATGTAGCTCCTCCAGTTGTACCAAGCGGTCTAGCAGGGGCATTCTTCCTTTGTAGGCATTCATTAGCAAAGTACCTAGTTTGCTTGCATACAAAGCAAACAGTAGAAGCCTTCTTTGGGCAATCATTAATCTTGTGGCTAGGGTCTCCACAGAAATAACATTTGTGTTGGAGTAAGGGGCATCTCTTTAGGTAATGCTCTTCTTTACACTTCCAACATGATACCTTTACCTTCGATGCTTCCCTGTTGCCACTAGCACTTCCTTTATAGCTGTTGAAGGACTTAAACTTCTTGTTTTGGAAGCTAGGACCATAACTTTCTTGAGTCCTCTTCCTGAACACAAAGATTCTCTTTTCTGACACTTTACTCTTTCTCTTCTTAGCTCTTTCTATAAGGCGAGCTCTTTCAACCAATTCACGGAGGGTCCTTAAATCCAATTCTTCCAATCGCATCCTCAAGTCCTCATCTGGGCAACTTAAAAAGACTTGCCTTTTTAACTCTTCATTGTGTTTAAAGAATTTTGGTATGTACTGGAGTAAGCGACTGAACTCAGTCTCATATTGTTCAATCATTCTTCCTTTTTAGGATATATGAAGGAAGTCTCCACTGTACTGTACTCTCAAACTTCCAGGAAAATAATTCTCCAAGAATTCCCTTCTGAAAGTTGCCTAAGTCACAAGTGGTAGTAACTCTCTACTCTTCGATTCCCACCACACTATTGCGTTGAATCTCAGTATGTAAGTGCCATAGTCCAGGCGGAGGTGATGAGAAACTTCGTAAGCAGCAAATGGTCTTTCTATTTACGCTAACCAATCTTCAGCTTCATCGGGTTTTCCAAAACTCCCATCAAAGTATTGATTACTTTTGATGAAATATGGTAATGAACTTCGATAGGGTTGAGGTAGCGGTAGTGCCGACAAAAGGGCAGTTTGGGATTCAGCTTTTGGTGGTGCTGGGGCTTTTACTATTACTTTAGGTGCATTAGCAGCTGGTAGCAGCACATTCTGCATGTGCTGTATGAAGTTGTTAACCAATCTTGTTAATTGGTTAATAGCTGCCCAAACATCGCTTTGTTGGGTCGGTGGGGGATTGGCTAGTTGATTTGGTGAGGCCGCTAGTTGGCCTGCTCGTGGGTTTTATGGCTCAATTGGAATGTTATTGGATGCACGATGTTCTCGTCTCCTACCTTGTTTGTTATTTAATCTAAGTGTTAGAGCTCTTAAATCTTTGCAAGGGAAAAAAAATTGGAAATACCATAAATTTGCACAAGGAAATTTTCAAGGTAATTAAATCAGAAATCATTAAACTAAACATAAGAAACTTTTCATTACTAAATCAAAAGAGGATGATAACCCTTACATAACCTGAGAGGGTTAGAACCAATCTCAGCAAAAGAAAATACATAGAAATAAGAAGTAATTTAAATCATATTGAAAAAAGAACATTCATACATCAAAAACAAGGATATGCTTATCCTAATCCTAGGAAAAGGCTACTGGACTCATCGAGAGGTGCTTAATTCCTTCTCTACTTCCTTCCTCAACCTTTCCTTCTTCACGGTGATGGTACAGGATTCATGCTTCGGTTGGTGGAACCCTTGTGACTTTTGACAAATTGTTGCAGGTATTGGCTTACTGTTATTCCCTTTCCTTTGGACCTTGATGTGATTTCAGTCTGAGATGGCCATCCATCTTCTTGCGTAGAAATCCTATTTCCTTAGCCAGTGTCATTGGTCACTTCCTGATCTCCTTGATTCTCTCCTTCTGGTGCTACTACTGTGGTAGGTGTTCGAAACCTGCTCCTCAAGAATCCACTTGGTTCATAGATGTTCCTCCAGTGCTGATTATTTCTCCTTCCTTCTTCTTCAAAGAAGAACATCATCTCAGGGTTGTTTCTTGCAACAGTCTCCATGGAGACATCTTAGCTTAACCTATGAGGAGGTACTGGGCCGGGAATTAAGGGACTATCCTCCCAAGAGATGCAGATGGAGTTTCCTCAAGTTCTGGGTCCTCATCTAGGTCTTCTTCAAGATCTCCTTCATTTTCTCCATTTCTCTCGTTCTCCTGGTCAACTCCCATAATGCAGTCCTCATCTGGGATTACATCCAGTTGCATTCTGATGGAGTTTGGTTAGGTGTTGCATTCCGATGACATTGGAACGATACCTTTATAGGCTACATACCAATAGAAACGTTCTTCTACATCAGCTTTTAACCAATCATTGTGGTCTGCTAGCTCGTCATGCGCATATATTTAGAGGGGTCCTAACTCGTTCCATGTTCGAAACTTTGGTATCTTTCGGGTTCCCTCATTCTTTAAGATAAAGGTCATTTCTTGTAGCATGGTTTCTCTATACATAAAGACCATCATCCTTTCAACTACATAAATTACTTCCACATCACTCCACCTTTGTCTCCTAAGGGCATCAAATCTCAACTCTTCAGGTAGATTTCTCCAAAGGGAATATTTCAAACCCTTCTTCCAAAGCTTAAACATTTCCCTAGCGGTTCAAGACCTTCCTACGAGTGCGAATTCCTCGCATAAGACTCTCAACCTAAGACGGTAGTTCACAAAAGTCTCATATAGGTCCTTAAGGAAATTTCGAGTTTTTTCCTTTACTCCAAGGAAGGTCAACTATCCAATAGAACAAAAATATGATCAGATCTTAAGCTCAGATTCTAGCTTCTTATTATCTATCTTAAAGTCTATTTCTACTATCTTTTTATCCTAAAACTTGTGCTCTGATACCAACTTAAACTGTTACGCCCTGGAGGATACCCTAAACGTGGCAGTTCGCCGCATATAATATTAAAGTGAATGAATGACAACTTTAGTCACACAGGAGCTTCGATATCACGTGCAAGGCATGCTACCAAAATAATAGAAGTCTCTATCATGCCCCAACGGATATCCTAAACATGACAGCCCGTCGTACACAATATTGAAACTTAAGAATGACTACCTCAGTCACTCAAAAGCTTCCATATCGGTACAAGGCATACATTCACATCAAACGGAGACCGATGGAGTAATGCATTTTAAGATATTGGCAACGGAATATACAAAACAACACTTAATATATCTCATTGAAAATAAAGTCTTACAACTTCTAAAGAGCATTCCCCTGAAAATTTCTATAACAACGTGGTCTTGCTAAGATAAATAACTGAAGCTAAAAGATTTTAGAAGAAATCTACTCTAAGACTTCAAAACAGAGTTCCTCCAAAAGCTTCCCAAAAAAAGATTCTACTCGGATGACCAAGATGGTCTCGGGTGCAAAATACAATCCTGCAATATCAAAAGTCTATAGGGGTATAAGCATAACTAGCTTAGTAAGATATTTCTTATGCAAAAGTACTCATAACAGGCATTCATCCAAGTTAATTAAACAAGCATATGAAATGCAATAATCATATGATCAAACAGTACATACGACTATCCGATTTCGTATGTGTAATGGATTTACCCCTCCATCGGTGGTTAGGGAATGATTTAAACTGGGCTCCAAACGACCTTCTTAAAAGTTTGCACGTATTTTGGGGTTTCAATGAACCGTACTACTAGTCCCCGGGCTTTCCTTAGCCAAAGCGATCAATCCGGCTTGACTACAACTTGAGGTCGTATTCCCCGAACGTCCTAAACCCTCAAGATGTAGCTAGGAAGCTTACCTTTTCGATCCCACACTGAGAAGTAGTAGCAAATTTTTGAAATGATATTCTAAGTGATATGCATGAGCAATTTATTATATGGGGATTCCAATATGAAATTAGATCATTTAAAGCGATCAAGCAATAATTACACACATAGCAATACATACATAGAAACAATTATATCAATCACAGATCGAGTTCCGATATACTTATCGTTCATTGATCGCACATAACAATTCACATACATAATTCCCATGATATCCCACATGCATATCAATTTTATCTTTTCCTAACATCTAGTGCTCTATTCTACAAGCCCATGCGCGAATACATAAACATAAAGGAAACTCACTCGTCCATACCGGTCTTCTATGAGTTGAAGTAATCCTCAGGGAAGAGAAGATCTTGGTTCTCAATACCTAAACAAAATAAATACTCGAAGCGAGTATTTCATCAAAGATCTACTCAATTTCTCTAATTCTATCTTATTGAATTCGTCAAAAATCGTATGAATGGAATCCCAACTTAAAATGGCCATAACTTGCTCCTTTTAACTCGGAATTTTTCATATTATATACCAATGTCTACCTACTCGAAAAGATATATCTATTTCCAAGGTTATTTTTATCAAAAGAAGTCATTTAGGTCTCGGAATAGTAACTTACAGAATTGATACGAAATTTCCAGATTTCAAAACTCTAGTTTTCAAACTTTTCTCCATCCAAAAATCTTTGTACAAAAAATATAGATATTTGTTTGGTTAAAGAATCCTTTGATTATATATATAGACTCAAATTATATGCATGAATTTAGTGGTGTTGTCTCAATAATGATTTTTGTAAAACAATGTGTCTTAAAGTGAGATTATGCTAAGACTTAAAAAGAAATTAGTTTTGATCGGAAAATTTCCTAAATTATCGTAAGTGAGTATTTTCTTCTTTTAATTATATTTCTTAGTTTTTGAGAATAATTAAATTTCAAAAAGTAATTTTAATCTTTTAAGATTCCTGCAACTTTATTTCTAATGGCTAGAAAATGTAGTTTTCTACATATTTCTTGGTTATGTGTTCTAAAATTTTTCTAAAGTTAGATCCACTTTAGATAAATAATATCAATGATCCTATAAGTTATTTATTTTTATTTCCTAAGTAAGGCTTATTTTTAGAAAGGTTATTCTTTGATAATTTTGTAAAACTTGTCTAGACTTTAGTATTTTAGAATGTTGGTAGAAAGCTTCGATAAATGAGTTTAAGAAAACCTTTATTGAACAATGATTTAGCAATATTAATTTTTAAAGAAACTTTCCTATTTCCTTGGTTTTAAAAAGAGAGTATGTGATATTTTACTCTATGTATACTTGAATGAAATCCCATGTACTATTATTATTAGAAACTTGTGATGAGCATTTCTAACTTTGGAAAAGATTTGTTAAGATAAAACTTTGTGTCTTTATGGGACAATCATTTCTTACATGACAAAGATCTATTTTTAAAGAGATTTATTATTTTTCTTTACTTAAGAAAATTCTTTTTCATAGTTGTTGAGATAATATCAACATGTTCATGCATGAATGAGAATATGTAACTATGAGAAAAACAACATAATATGATAAATGTAATAAGAGCATAATGGTAAAGTCAAGTATTAAGAACCTTAGCTTCATCAAGGCATCTCAGGACTAAGAATAGACTAGTCCCACAAAGAAAAGAAAAGAAAAGAAAGAAAATTGTTTTGACTTGATAAGGATAAGTCTAAAACTAGAAAGACTAGTCTTAATAATAGTATGAAATAAATAAATAAATTCCAAAGCATAAAAATAAATAAATAACAAGTGAGCTTATATGCTCTAAAGAAATATAAATACATAATATACATAATACTATATAGAAGTTAGATTAGAACAAATAAAAATAACAACAACATAATATAACATAATGGAAAATAGGAACATGAAAAAAAACAAAACATGATCATATTGTTGCTTTTTTAACTCTCATGAGTCTAAGAAATATACACTAAGCTCATGCTAAGTTGTATGAACATGATGAGTATATGTAAGAAATTTTTACCTAAGATTATATGTTTGTTGAAGATGAATAGAATGGGTTGTAGCATTATGTAAAAAATGGTTTTATGGAGAGAAGAAAGAACTTGGGAGAGATTTTGAGAGAGGGATTTTTATGGAGTGATTTTGGTAGAGTTTTAGTAGGAAATGAGTTGTGTGAAAGAATGAAAGAGGAAGGGGGTATTTATAGAGTTTTGGAGTAGAAATTAGATGTAATAAAATCAAATGAAAAAGAAAATAAAATGATAGAAGAGAGAGGGAGCACCAGTTTTGGCTTTGTAAAGGGGAGGAAATTAATTTATTTTGTTTTTTTATAAAAAGAAGTAATATTATGTGATTGATTAAGTATGAGGAAGGTATAAGGTATAGTATGGTATGTAAGAATAGAGTATAAGAAAAAATAGAGATAGATGAATAGTAATAAATAGTAGAAAAGTACTATGACTAGTAGACTAGACAATTAAAATATCCATAGTAAAGAAAATATGCGTAAACGGCCCATATATGCTATTTTTAGTTACCAAAAAATTCTAAAACTAATATTTTTGAAAACCTTATATATTTACGAGTCTATTGGTGTTGTCAGAATATTTTCACTATCCGGTGCACCGTGGCACGATTTTTGAAAACTGATCCCATTCGGATTCGAAAGACAATAGAAAATTGCGAATCTGATATTTTTAAGCTTTCCTATATTATTACGAATCATTTTCTACAATTATCTTAATTTCGTTGTCCAGGGTTTAAGAACATGGGATTGCCGGATCTAGATTCACTAGACTAAACATAAAATTAGGTTAATTTTAGGGTTCTAATTTGACTTCCGGTTCTTAGGCTTTTCTTATATTTACCGAAAAATCTAGGGGCTTACAGTCTCAAAGGGGTATTATGTTTAAGCAGATAATAAAAGCGTGCAAGAACTTATATAAATAAACATGTAATATTCATTAGGATAAAAATTCTCTTACAACTTCTTAGTGGCATTCCCTCGCACTTAAAGTTTTGTTATTCTAAGCCATCTTAATATCATACATGAATATAATATAAGTCTATTATAGAGATTTTTCTTAGAAGTCTACATCCAAAACTAATAATATAAACTTCTTTCCAAAAACTCCTAGTAGCTTTAGCTCATACCTGACAAAAGGGGCTCCTTGGTACCAACAACGAGTAATCGTATTGTAACAAAAAGCTATAGGGGTATAAGTTGTCATTTTCCGAAGGGTATCCTAAACGTGACAGTCTATCGTACACAATATTAAAGCCTAGGAATGACCGCCTCAGTCACACTAAGGCTTCCATACTATATACAATGCGTCTAACACATGGAGGAGACACATCGGAATAATACATTTTATATTGATACAACTTGAGTAACAATGTAAAGGAAATAAAATTTACTATACTTCAATTACAATTCATCCAAATATTTCACCACACAAACTATTACAAGACAATTCACAAGACCCAGCTAATATCTTCAAATATTCATACTTCCCGTCGAAATCCCAAGGTCATACTCGGCTCTAGACATCTCAGTCCCCTCGTAGCATTCTTGAGTTAACCTGTTTAATCAAACATCTATTAGAGTATAAACTACACTAGCTTAGTGAGTGAGAACTTCCAAGATCACATTTATAACACATCATACAAACAAGTGATTAGTCAGATAAGTGATATGCATCAAACATATGGAATCAACAAACATATGGCTAGCCAGAAATCATATGTGGATGGACTTGCGCTCTCCATATCGGGTTAGCAGATTAACGAATAATGTGGTACTACTCAATATGCCGTTAGGATCACGGTCAACCAACTTATAAATTTGTTTGTGGATCATAATTAACCAACTCATTAATTCGTTTATGGATCACGATTAACCAACTTTTACACCGTTTAGGATCACAGACAACCAACCAATGCTAATGCTCCATCCCCATTTATGATATGAATGAGTCCATATTTATTTTCAACTCTGAATAGTCAATTATACCAGTTCTTTCAGTGATCAATCAATAATCGCAGACAGTCAATTCTAATTCATCTATACAAGCAATAGTTAATCAGCCGGCTTCGATATTCTTATATTCCATTTCTCATATCAACAACAACCATGCATAGTTCCCATTCATCCCCATCATGCATATCCATTTTATCTTTACCAAATATCTAGTGCAACTATCATTACAATCACATACAATAAATAGAATCGGAAGTAATACTCACACGGCCATTGGATCATCGATCTCTTAGTAAAAGTAATCCGAAGGTAAGGAATCATCGATTTCAAGGTCACCTAAAAAGGAAGAAATACGCTAATAAGTATTTCATCACTTAACTAATTCAAACTATTTAACAAAACTAGAAAATTCGTAATTCTCATCCTACGCGGAAATTCCAACTTAAAACGGCCATAACTTGGTCATTTTAACTCAGAATTTAGCAAATTATATATCGATTTCTATTTGCTTCGAAAGATCTACCTAATTCTAATATCATATTTAAGTTTTGAAAACTTTGAAGCTTCGAAAAGATATTATTAGTTCATATCAGTAGAGAAAACAATTTTAGAAAATTAATTTTGTGAAAGTTTAATAAGTTTCTACTATCTAAAGCAAGCATACATGTAATATGAATAAGTTACTATCATAGATGATATGTCATGAGATATACACATGTTCTTGATGATAAAGAATAAAAGAAATTTTTAGAAAACTTTTTCCTTGTAAGACTTTATGAAAAATCAACTTAGAAAGGCTAGTCTTATAGTCTTGACAATTCCCACTTGTTTTTAGAAAAATTCCTTGATAAAATTCATTTATTCTTTTTAAAATTAAGTCCTCATTATGTATATTCCTTAAGGCCTTTTTTTTTTTCAATAAAATTTTCCATTTTATACTTTGTAAACATGTTTTTAAATATGGTTCATTCCAAAATCCGAATTTTGTAAAAATTATTTTTGTGGTGATTCCTTTAAGTAAACTCATTTGATACTTAGAAACTTTAAGCTCAACCATATCTAGCCACTAAGGACTTCATTTCTTTAATAAAACTTCTATTTTGAGTTTGAAAAGTATGGGTTTTCATGCCATTACCCCATTATTACAAATTTCTTAAAATTACAACAATTCAAATTTTCCTACCTTATTTCTACTCCTTGTTCTACATATTTTTCTTAGCAAATCCCATCTTAACTTATAAAAATCTTTACTTGAAGATATCTATGACCTATACTCTTCATTTCTCATATAAAACACAAGTTTTGGAGTTGATAAAAGGGTTTTGAAGGAATGGTCTTGAAACCATCCGAATTTCACAAACTTAGGATAAAACTCAAATTTTATATTTTGTAATCTCTTCCATTTTCAGAATCTATATTAGTAGATTTACCAATTACTTATCAAAAACATCTCTTATTGATACCTATTCCATAAGCCTTTCATTTTTTAAACAAATCCTTCATTTTGATGTTGAAAAATGGGTTTCCAAAACTGGTCTTGGTTGAGATTCGAATTTACAAAATTTATTTTTGGACATATCTTTTGATAAAGTCTATCTAAACTTATAAAAATTCATCCCTTACATATCGTATCTTAAGAGCCTTCCATATCTTGAATAAAAACTTCGTTTTTGAGTTGGAAAACATGTTTTTAAGTTATGCCTTTGTCTAGATTCGAAAATAGAATTTTGATTTGAAAAATAATCTTTAAAAATCATCTTTGAACCATATAAAATGAAGCCTTGATGATATATATATATTAAGCCTTCATTATTTCAAGTAAAACTTTCATTTTGATACTTGGAAGGTGGTTTTTAAATGTGGGTTTTGCCTAGATACGAATTTCACCATTTTTGTTTGAGTTCAAAACCAAGATCTACACTTAATATGAACATAAATATAAAAGAAATCCATGGTAGTAAGCTATAAACTTGTAGATCTAAACATAAACATAATCAAAGTTATAAAAAAAGTTAGATCTACAAAATATAACTACTTTTAGCAAGAAAATAATAATATTACAAGAGAATAATCATGAATAAGAGGAGTGTTTCATTTTGGCATCATCATCCTTAGCTTTTAAGCTTATAGAAAGTCATTTGATGCATGAAACTCGCACTATACTTTATCTATATCATATATGGAAGCTTTGGACAAGAGTTTTATTAAAAGATCTTGAAGAAATATGTATGAGAGCTCATTTATTGAATAGGGGCAGCAAGCTTCTCTTGTAAGAACAAGAGAAAATGAAGAGAAAAAGAGAGTAAAAATAGAGAGGAAAATATAAGGAATGGTAAAGGTTTGAAGGTGTAAATGAGAGAGAGTGCATAAAGAAAGATAAGATGAGTTAAAGACACTTAAATGAGATAAAAAAATAAATAAATGGTAGCAAGAAAAGGTCCTATAGCTAGCCTGAATTATAGAGGAGAGAGGGAGAGAATTTGGTTGGTTTTTAACTTGAAATTGTAATGTGTAATTAATGGTATGTGTGGCTTCTTAAAGAAGAATTGAAATATCTTTACTTTAATCAATTTGGGAGTAAATCAAAGGACAAAAGGCAGCAAAAGAAGTAAAAAATTATGCCATGAAGTGATGAGTAAAGTGTAGAAAGATTGAAGTGAAAAAGAAGTGATGTGTGAAAGGTGTACTTAAAGGTATGGGTTGTAAGAGTACTTTCTTAATAAATAAAATAAAATAAATAAAAATAGAAAAAGAATTCAAAATTTTTGGTAGCAGATTTTTCATAATTAAAATAAGGTAAATAATTAATTTATTTTAGTGAATTATCAAATAAGTTACCGGTATGATCAAAATACGCAAATATGAGCTATAATTGATATTTTTATAACTCGAAAAATTATAAAAAGTTATTTTATGAAAATAAAAATCATTTTACAAATATTTTTCAATTATTAAATTAATTTATTTTATTTTTAGTATCGGGTCTTAAACTGAAACTGATCTTGTAAAAACCCGAAACGAACTAAATTTTTGAAAAACAGAATTTTCTATGATATATAAAATATTTATCTAAGGATATAAGAGTTTACAAGAGTAGTAAAATTGTGTAATGAATAGTAGTGAATAGTACCCAAAGACTAGTTAATTATCGGTAATAATGAAATACGAATATAACCGCAAAATCATATATTTCTAGTGTAAGCCTTGGAAAATTTCAGTAGATAATTTCAAGATGAACTTCGAAAATAAACCCTAAAAATCACTCCAAATTAAAACCAAATTTCAACTAGTCCAAAAACACGAGCGAATCCAGAAATTTCCGAATCTTGAGAAAAATTAGAATCCTTAAAAACAAAATAAGAACTCATCATACTTCAATTACAAAACCACTACGTACGACAAATTCCATACATAACTTCGACTTATAAAATCGGGTAATATAGAACCCAAAATCAAATTATTAAAAAGTAACTAACGATTAACTTTTAGAAATGAAATCCAATTCAAGAATTCTGAAAACGTTAAAAGATATTAAATACTTACAAAAATAAAATTTAAGATAAATTTCTCAAATCAAATATGTTATATAACCATAAAATATCAGTTTCCAAATTAGCAAGGATCTAACCCGGAAAAATCACCCGGAAACCCTAATTGGAATACAATAGCTTAAGTCCGGCAATTTAGTGCTCTTAACCCTAGAGGCCGAGGTGTAGTTTAAATATGTAGAATAGCTTGTAGTAATATAAGTTGTTTAAAAATATTAGATTGGTAAATTTTTGACCTATTTCGAACTCGTTCGGATACAGACTTCGAAAAGCATGTCCCGGGGCTCGAGATAAAATAAATATACCATTAGTACCGTTAGACTCATAATTTCATAAGATTTCCAAATATATCAGTTATATAATTTTTCGGGTTATAAAAGTTACAGTTATAACCTTTTATCGTATTTTCATTACTACCGGTAATTAATTAATCTTTTGCACTATTCACTTTTATTTCATTACATAATTTTATTATTCTTATAAAGCCTTATGTTTTTAGATAAATATTTTATATGTTATAGAAAATTTTATTTTTCTAAAATATAGTTAATTCTGGCTTTTATGGGATTAGATTCTGTTTAAGACCCGATACTAAAAATAAAATAAATTAATTTAATAATTGAAAAATATTTTAAAAATATTTTTATTTTCATAAAATAATTTCTTATAATTTTTCGGGTTATAAAAATGTCATTTATAGCTCATATTCGCATATTTTGATCATACTTGTAACATATTTGTTAAAATACTAAAATAATTCAAATAATTATTTAATTTTAATTATGAAAAATCTACTACAAATATTTGGAATAAATTTTCTAATTTTATTTTATTTTGTTTTATTTTATTAAGAAAGTACTCTTACAATCTATACTTTCAAGTACGCATTTCACATATCACTTCTTTTTCACTTCAATCTTTTTACACTTCATTATATCACTTCATGGCAGATTTTTCCTTCTTTATGGCTGCCACTGTCCTTTAGTTACTCCTATTTTGACTAAAATAAATATATTCTACTCCTTCTTAAAGAAGCTACATTATACATTTATTACATAATTTAATTTCAAGTCAAATTCAAACAATTTTCTCTCTCCCTCTTCCCTCTAATTCACTGTAGCATGCTCCACTCCTTAGCTGCCTTGTTTTATTTTTTTCTTTTTTCATTCATTAATACACTCATTTTCTCTCTCTCTTTCATTTACTCCTTCTTTCCTTTTTCATTCCTTAACCTTTTCTCTCTCTTTTTCCTCTCTTTTCTTCTTCATTTTGTTCTTGTTTCTTCAAGAACACAAGCTGCCCCCTTCTTCTTCTATAAGCTTCTACACATATTTCTTCAAGAATCTTGAATAAAACTCTTATCCAAAGCTTCCATAGGTGATATAGGTAAAGTATAGTGAGAGTTTCATGCATCAAATGACAATCCATTAGCTTAAAAGCTAAGGATGATGATGCTAAAGTGAAACGCTCTATTTCTCTATGATTTTTCTCTTGTATCATTCTTATTTTCTTGTTTAAAGTATTTATATTTTGTAAATCTAACTTTTTGTAGCTTTGATTTTCGTTTATGCCATAGATCTTGTTATTTGAGTTATTATTTTTGTTATTGCTTATGATTTATGCCTATATTCATCATTCACATAACTATCTTAGTGTTCATGCATCTAAAACTAGTATAGTAAACTAGATCTAGTGTTTTGAGTTCATAAAATGCATTAGACTTTGTTTTATTTTCATGGATGACTTGTAGTGGTATGATGATAGTAGGAATGTTTTAAAAAACTCAAGATCTATTTTATTTTCAACTTTGAAAATTCGGATGAAAAATGAACCATATTTAGAAAAATTATTTTTCAACTTCAAAATGTGTATTTTTCATTTAAAATGAAGGGCTTAGGGTATAGATAACATAAATAAATGATTTTGATAAGTAAAGTTTAGATCTATGAGTTTATAATTTACTATTATGGGTTTCTTTTGGATTTATGATCATATTAAGTGTAGATCTTGGTTTTGAACTCAAACAAAATAGTGAAATTTGTATTTTGGTAAGAACCCTATTTAAAAACCACTTTCCAAGTGTCAAAATGTAATTTTCACTTAAGAAAATGAAGGCTTAATGTACGTATATTATCAAGACTTCTTTTTACAAGAATCAAAGGTGATTTTCAAAGATTAATTTTCGAAACAAAGTTCTATTTTCGGATTTTGGCCAAGGCTTAGTTTAAAAACATGTTTTCCAACTCAAAAATAAAGTTTTTATTCAAGATATGGAAGGCTCTTAAGATAGGATATGTAATGAATGGATTTTTATAAGTTTAGATAGATTTTATCAAAAGATATGTCCAAAAATAAAATTTGTAAATTCGGATCCCAACCAAGACCAATTTTAAAAACCCATTTTTCAACCTCCAAACAAGACTTTTATTAAAGAAATGGAAGCCTTAAGGGATAGGTTTGATTAGGAAATGGTTTTTGAAAGACTAAATGATTTTTACAAAGAAAACAAGCTCAAATGAATTTCTCAAAGTTCGGATTTGAAAATAGCCACAATTTAAACACTTATTTCCAAATGCGAAAATGATAATTTTGATAGGAAAATGGAAGTCCTAGGGAATATATATAATAAAGGCCAAGTTTTGGTAAGGATAAAAGAAGTTTATCAAAATATAATCTTAGAATAACAAGTGGTTTCCAAGAATAAGTTAAACAATGTTTTCATTATTTAAAATTTTGTAAAATTCGTACTTAGGCAAACCACCTATGTGAACACCTATTTTCTAACCCCAAAATGAAGGTTTTTATTGAAATAATGAAGGTGATGGTTATATAGATCATCAAGGTTGAGTTTTGATAAAATAAAGTATGATTTTGCAAGAAAAAAAAAACTATTTTTCTTAAGTCTAGTATAATTCAAAGTTTTGCAAAGTAAAAGTTTTCAAAAAGAATTATTGGTACTATATGTATACATATAGGAAGATTATCTCATAATCTTCATGACAATAGCTTGTAGGTAGTACATATATGCATGATGCATTGAGTAGATAAAGTATGAAAATAGAGTTTATCCAAAATTGTAAATTCGGATGATTTCAAAGCCATGCCTTAAAAACTCATTATCAACTCCAAAACTTGTTTTATATGAAAAATGAGGAGTTTATGTCATAGGTATCATCAAGTAATGATTGATAAATTAAATAGGATTTGCTAAAAAAATATATAGAACAAGAGTAGAAATGAAGTAGGAAAAATTTGAGTTTTCATTTTAAGAAATTCGTAATAATGGAGTAATGGCATGAAAAACCCATACTTTCAAACTCAAATTAAAGTTTTATCAAAGAAATGAAGTCCTTATCTAGCATGGTTAGCCTTAATTTTCTATATATCAAATGATTTTTACTTAAAGAATCACTACAAAAGAATTTTTACAAATTTAGATTTTGGAATCAACCTTACTTGAAAACATTTTACAAAGTTAAAATGGAAATTTTTATGTAGAAATGAAGGTCATAAGTAATAGATATAATGAAGACTCAATTTTAACAAAGATAATCCTATTTTCTTAAGAAATAAATCCAAAACAAATGGAAATGATCAAAGTTAAGAAACTAGTTTTCTTAAAAATAAATAGCAATGGAGTCTACAAATAGTCCCTACAAAATTTCTTTTAATAAATATTGTCAAAAGCATGCATATATCAAGCTCGTAACATTCCATTCATGATAGGAAATCATTCATATTGCATGTATAATTGATTTGTCAAGTAGAAACATTACAAACATTTACAAAAATATTTTTTTCGGAATTAAAATTTGCTATTGACCAGAACTGATCAGAATATTTCGTGACCCACACATTTTCAAAACTTAAATATAATATTAGAATTAGATTGATCTTTCAAAGTAGATAGAAATCGATATATAATTTGCAAGATTCCGAGTTAAAATGACCAAGTTATGGCCATTTTAAGTTGGAATTCCCTCTTAGGACAAAAATTACGAATTTGATAGTTCGTATAAAATCGTTTGGATTAGTTTGAGTTGAAATACTTATTAAAGTATTTCTTCCTTTTTAGATGATCCTAAAATCGATGATTCCTTACCACCTGGTTACTTGTACTAAGAGACTGGTGATCCAATGGGCGAGTGAGTATTACTTCCGATTTCATTTATTGTATGTGATTGTAATAATAGTTGCACTAGATATTTGGTAAAGATAAAATGGATATGCATGATGGGGACGAATGGGGACTATGTATGCTTGTTGTTGATATGAGAAATGGAATGTAAGAATATCGAAGCCGAGTGATTAACTATTGCTTGTATAAATGAATTAGAATTGATTGTTTGCGATTATTGATTGATCACTCAAAAGAATTGGTATAATTGATTATTCGGAATTAAAGATGAAATTGAACTCATTCATATCACGATGGGGATGGAGTATTAGCATTTGTTGGTTTATCGTTGTCCTTAAACGATTTTATAGTTTATAGTTGTCCATAAGCTGAAACGGTCTCGATTCGTACCGCGGGATTCGTTAATCTGCTAACCCGGGATGGAGGGCGCAAATCCATCCACATATGATTTCCGACAGGTCATATGTTTGTTGAATTCACGTGTTTGATGCATATCACTTTTTTTACTAATCACTTGATTGTATGATGTGTTATAAATGTAATCCAGGAAGTTCTTACTCACTAAGCTAGTGTAGCTTATACCCCAATAGATGTTTGAATGAATAGGTTATCTCAAGAATGTTAAGTGGGGATCGAGATGGTTGGAGCCGAGAATGACTATGGGATTTCGACAAAGAATGAGAATGTTTGAAGTTATCAGCTAGGTTTTATGATTTGCCTTATAATAGTTTTATGTAGTGGAATCTTTTGATGAATGTAATTGAAGTATAATGCCTTGTATTCGGAGTATAGTAAATTGAATTTCCTTTACATTGTTACTCAAGTTATATCAACGTAAAATGTATTACTCCGATGAGTCTCCTCCATGTGTTAGACGCCTTGTATATAGTATGGAAGCCTTCGCGTGACTAAGGTGGTCATTCTTAGGCTTTAATATTGTGCACGGCGGACTGCCACATTTAGAGTACCCTTCGGGGCGTGACATCTAGTTATCGAAAAGTTATAAAACTGATGTTTTTGAAATCCTTATGAAAATACGAGTCTAAAGGTATTAATGGTATATTTTTTATATCTCGAGTCTCGGGACATGCTTTTCAAAGTCTGTATCCGAATAGGTTCAAAATAAGTAAAAAATTTACCAATCTGATATTTTTAAGCGACCTTATATTACTACGAGCTACTTTACACACTTAAACCACACCTCAGCCTCTAAGGCTAAGAATGCGCAATTGCCGGACTAATGCTGTTATATTCCACTTAGGATTCCCAAGTGATTTTCTGATTTAGATCTTTGCTAATTTGGAAACTGAGGGTTTATGTTTATACAACATATTTAGTTTCAGAAATTTATTTTAAATTTTATTTTTGTAAGTATTTAATATCTCTTAACGTTTTTAGAATTCTTGAATTGGGTTTTATTTCAGAAGGTTGATCGTTATTTACTTTTTAATAATTTATTTTTGGGTTCTATATTACTCGATTTTACTAGTCAGAGTTAAGTATATAATTTATCATACGTAGTGGTTTTGGATTTGAAGACTTATTTTATTTTTAAGGATTCTCATGTTCTCAAGATTAAGAAATTTTTGGATTCGTTCGTGATTTAGGACTAGTCGAAGTTTAGTTTTAATTTGGAGTCATTTTTAGAGTTCATCTTCGATGTTTGTTTTGGAATTATTTACTGAAATTTTCTGGGCCTTACATAAGCAAAACTAGCTTAGTGAGATAACTCCCATCTATAAAATATTTTCATAAAACACTCAAGTATTTAGACAATTATATGAAAATGCATCAATCATATGAGCAAACAAAATACACACGATTAACCGGAAACCATGTATAGCATGGTAAAAATGCCCTCCATGTCGAGGGTTGGGTGGTTACCGACCCATACGACCATCAATATTTGCAGTCTTATCGGCTTCATGTAGACTTTCTGGCTTCTACTAGCCACCACTACAACTTCTCGTTTCCCCACATAAAGAATATTAGTGAAAAATAAATATGACTCACAAATATGATATGGATGAATTGTTTTCAATATAGGGTTATTCAATTAATGTCGAGTTTAAGTTAAAGGTGATTAAAACAATATTCATCATATCATTGCAAGAAGACATAAGTTACTCATCAATTACTCTTTCGATATTCTTAGATTTTATTCAATCAATCATGAATCCAAATAACACAATATTTGTTCATTTATCTTTTTTCTTATTTTCTAATTCTACTACTTACAAGGACAAACAAGGAAATGTAACTAGTAAGGGATAAACTCACCCCATGATGATCGCTCCTAGTCGAAGTAATCTTCCGGGAAGGTAATTTCAATCCCTTCTTCATCTAAACAAGATGAAATACCTAAAATGAGTCTTTCATTGAATTTCTATATTGAAGATTCTAAATCTATCTTGAATTTGCAGTAAAATCGTATTTAAAAGAAGTTCCAATTTAAAATGGTCATAACTTGCTCATTTTAACTTGGAATTTCATATATTATATGTCGTTTTCGACCTACTTGAAAAGATCTATCCATTTCTAAGGTAACTTTTACTATAAGAGGTCATTTGGATCTCGATTTAGAAGGGTACAAATTTAATACGAAATTTCCTTTCTTGAAAAGCAATATTTTCTAATCCATCCTTTACTAAGGCTTGAATAAGTAAAACTTAAATATGTATATTTTTGAAAAGAAATCCTTATGTATATAAATAGACTCATAATTTATGCATGAAGTTATAGGTGTTATCTTATTTAGTTTGTTTCCTTAAAACAACCTTTTCTAGTGTTTTGAAAATTTGGATTTGTTTAGACTTTTCCTTTATGTAAGTAACTTTATAAATTTTTGGATGATCAAAATCTAGTAAGCTATATTTTGATTCTTTAGTTTATCAAAAGTGAGTTCAAAATAAAGTTTGGTCTTTTGAGGTTATCTACAAAATTTCGTTCTAGGAATTGAAAAATAGAGTTTTCAAAAGTTTTCTTTGGTAGTACTTGAGAAGTTTATTCTCTTAAAAATTCATTTTCCTTGTAAATTGATTTTCTTGAAAAATTATTTAGCTTTTGTTTTATAAAGTTAATAAAAATAGTACCAACTCATATTTATATGCCAAGACCTATTTTGTTATTTGTAAAGGAGATATCTTTAGACTTTAAAAAAAAAAAAAAACTTCATTTACTAATAGTTTGAAATTTCATGATGAGTTTACATGAGCTTTCAAAAGAGATTTGTTTGAAAATATTTTTCTAAGTCTTTGGAAAAACTTTGATCAAATCCTATTCTTTTATCAAAAAGATTCATTTTTTATTTCGACAACAACTTATTAGCCATGCATGAATATGATCATGTAGCTAAAAATATCATAAGATAAGATAATAAAGAACATAAGAAATAAATAAGCATAATAGTAATTGTCAAGTATTTGAAGCCTTAGCTTTTTCAAGGCTTTCCAGGACTAAGAATAGACTAGTCCCCAAAAGAAAAAGAAAATTGTTTTGACTTGATGAGAACAAGTCCAAGACTAGAAAGACTAGTCTTAAAACATCTTGAAAGTAAATAAATTGCAATATAAATAAATAAATTGCAAGGAAAGTAAATAAATTGCAAAACAGTGGAGCTTATATGCTCTAAAAGATATATATAACTACATAGATATATTTAGTTAGATATTTATGAAAGTAACATAAAGGAAAATAGTTTCATGAAAAAAAATAAAGTATGAACATATTGTTGCTTTCTTAACCTTCATGATTTTAGAAAGCACACATTATGCTCATACTAAGTAAATGAACATAAAGGAAACTTAAACAAGCATTACCTATGAAAGCTAAACTTGAGAGAACTTTGAGAGAACTCTTGGAGAGATTTTGAGAGAGTAAGAGTAATGTATGAAAGGTGTGAAGGAAATGAAAGGAAGATGTGATATTTATAGGAAAAAGTGGAGAAAAATTAGTGTTAATTAAATAATTGAAAAATGAAATGAATTGAGGAGAGGAGTGGGGGGGGGGGAAGGGTGGGTGGCCGGCGCTATTCTTGAGTGGGAGAGAGAGAGAAATTTATTTTTTGTATTTTTGTTAATAAAAGTAAGATATGAGAGATATGAAGTTGTATTAGAAATGAAAATTATAAGAAACTAGGTGTATGGTTGTAAGAGTAGGTTGTAAGAAAAAGTAGAGATAGGTAAATAGTATAGAATAATAATAAATAATGTAATGTAAAGTAGACATGACAATTAAAGTATCGGTAGTAAGAAAATACGTGTATAATTGCGATATCTAATATTTTTAGTTACCGAAAAATTATAAAACTGGTATTTTTGAAAACCTTATATTTTTACGAGTCTAATGGTATATCCGGAATATTTTTACTATTATGAGCCCCGAGACACGCTTTTCGAAACTGTATCCGATCGGGCTCAAAACGAATCGCGGTTCAACTAATATGATATTTTTAATCTTTCTCATGTCATTATGAACTATTCTACATACTAATCTCTCACTTACTTTCTCAGGGTTACAAACACGGGATTGCCGGACTTGAATGGTTACGTCTGACTAGGGTTTTGTTGGTTTTATGATTTCCGGTTGACTTTTTAATTAGGATTTGAGCTTAATTGATCGTAAAACTTTAGGGGTTTATAGGGTCACGACAATGAGAGGAAGAGAGGAAGAGAAAACTTGTTCCAAAAGTTGATTTTCATAAAGAAAGAAGGAAAGTGAAATGACGTTGGTATAAATGGGTATATATAGAAAAATGGATTAGGGTTTACTTTAATTAAACAAAAGAAAAATAAAACAAATTACAGATAGAGGGAATAGAGGAAGGGATGCCGGTTTTAGTGAGAATGGGAGAAAGAGGGATGTGTGTTGTGTAAGTTTCAAAATTTAATAAGTAATTTAATTAATAAAAGTTATATTGGAAAAATAAATTGTAAGGAAAATGATGAAATAATGTAAGAATAGGTTGTAAAGATGTAAGAAGTAGAGTATGGGTGGTTGTACTTGTGAATAGTAGATTAGAAATCAAAAAGTAGATTAGACAATTAAAGTGCCGGTGGTAAAGAAAATATGATAAAAAGGTTATAACTGTGACTCTTAAAACTCGAAAAATTATATAATTGATATATTTAGAAATATTATAAAATTACGAATCTAACGATACAAATATTGTATATTTAATATCCCGAGTCCCGGGACATGCTTTTTAAGATTTGTATTCGATTGAGCTCGGAATAGGTCAAAAATCCACTCATCCGATATTATTAAGCATTCTAATATTAATACAAACCAATCTACACTTTCCACTCATATTTTGATTTCTTGGTTTGCGGACACGGGTTTATCAAATCTAAACTGCTAGGGTTTTCTGAGATTTTGTTGACTTAGGGTTTCCGGTTGACTTTCCGATGTAGGGTTTTACTTTAGAGGTAACTCGTTTCTATTCTTCCGGGGTTTCAATCTTGACATTGTCGAACATAGGATTTCTAGGTCCGATTGGTCTAGAGATATTCTTTTAGTATTTTAGTTTTCAGTTTTAAGTTTTTAAGAAATCGAACTTAGGCTCGCTAAGAAAACGAGGGTTTACACCATATATTTAGGAGGTTCAAATATTTCAATTGGTTTTGACTTGCCTTAGCTTCATCAAGTAGAGCGGCCACTAGCGAGAGGGCATCGTTGCTAGAGGGAAGCTGTGTTACAAGTTGTGGAGATAAGATTTTACCCTAATTTTTTTTATCAATTTAGCTCGTGTGGATGAAGCTCAAGTGGAGCAGCTACCAAAGAAGGACATCATTGCCAAAGTGTAGCTATATCGTAAGTTGGGGTTAAATCAAGAACTTATGCTCAATCCCCATCATCGAACAATTTAAGAAGAGGCGATCTCAAAAGATGGAGGAAAGAGTGAGGGTGAAAGGAAGCATGTGGAAGCCCAAAGTCTTGGTGAGATGATCTTGGGTGTGTTAACAATGAGTGTGGAGAAAGGGTTGAGTTCATGAGGGACTGGGTAGTGACAATAGCAAATTTGCCTCATGATGAGGGCATCATGAATTTAAGTAGGGGAAAACGTCATGGCTTGAGAGTTGAGGATCATGTGGAGGTGTTCTACTGAGCGTATAGTGTTATGGGTGGTATAAATAGAGGGTTTATTTGTGGTTTAGGTCAACTCTAAAGGCGGGTCTAGCTTCCCATAAACACACTGGTTGTCTCTCCTAATTAGGCTAAGGCGAGCTGAAACCAGTTGAAATAAATGAACCTCCCAAATAATTGTGGGACTATGGCAAAGTCAAGATGGCGCTCCTTATGAGAATGTGGGGCTTGGAACAAACCGGGGAAATCAGGGAAGATAAAACTGGCTCGCTATCCAGATTAGCAACAAAAGATGACATGGGGAATGGTTGAGCATTGTACAGGAAATCTTTGAGGGGTGAAACTCTCGTCCGGTGACAATTGGTATCAAAGCTAGCCTAGGTTAGTATATGTATGATTAAGCTACTTCTCACTTGATTTCTATCTTCTATCTTGTATTTTATCTATAATTTCTCTTAGATTCTTCTTGTAATTGAGATTTATGGTTAGGCTTTTAGAGAATAGAAGATAAATGAAGAAGAAGAGAAAGAAAGAAAAAGAAAACCAGTCAGCAAAAATGGAAAAGAAAAAGCAGAAGAAAAGGAATGAAAAAAGATTAGGTCAAAGTTTTAAAAGATATTTTGGGGTACAGACTTTGAGTTTAAAACTTTCAAATTGATACCTTAAATATAAAAATAATTAGAAAGTAATTTAAGGATCTATAAGATACAAATTAATAACTTAATTTAAAAATCTAAATTATAAGTTTAATTTATAAGAAATTAATATTTACTTTAAGTTTAGATATAAAAACTAATAATTTAAAACAAAAAAATGAACCCAAAATTTATGGGGGTTAGAAATAAGATTTAAGTATAAATGGCTAAATTTGGACATTTTATAAATTTAAGTAATTGAACCTGAGAAATTTGGATCATTTGTAAATTGAAAGAAAAAGGGATTCAAGTTGATGATTGCAAAGAATTGAGTAATTTAATTCATGAAAGAGACTAAAGCTTAAGGTTTAAAATTTACTAAACATTCAAATTGTTTGTTTAAGGGTTTACAAAATTGAAATTGAAAGAAATGGGGTTTTAATTAAATATTGGCTGAGATGATGATGAAATTTGATTTGTTGTTAAAGATTGCTAAAACAATTAGGTTAATTGAAGGAGACATTTGAAATCTCAAATTTCAATTAATCTATTTACTAATTTGATTTTGTCAAATTATCTACTCACACTCTCTTGTTTGTTATTTTGCTTAGTTTATTTAGTTAAACTATCTAAGTTCAATTTCTAAAACAAATTATAATTCAGGTTTCGTTATTATGTATCATTTCTAAAGAAATTTTGATTTATTTGTTAAGTGTTCTTATTTGTTATGTTTATTTGTTGCAGGTATTATGGTTACATTATTTTTATCTTTTATCATATCTATTTGAAGTTTCTTACTAATTTTTTTTTCATAAAACATTTTGGGATTTAGCGTTGCTTAGGTTTAGTATTATCTCTTTATAAATATCTATTTATTCATCATTTATATCTTATTTTAATAATTTGAGAATCTTCAATATTTCTTTAAATTTTATATGACTGACATTTCATGCAATATAGTATAGATAAAACCATAAGATTTAGCTTAGTAATTTCAATCTTCCACTCTCTTAATTTGAAATGACTTAAACTTGATAAGGACAACAAACGACTGACGACTCAACTTGAATCGACTCATTTTGACTTTTCACTTATATGACACATGACGACACGGTATTAACTCACATAACACGACAAACTCAAAGGCTATAGGTTCACTTTTCCATTCTTATCATTATATATATAACAAAGTGCATATGAAATATACAATACTCATATTTTTTAATTATTAGATATATTGTACTTTATAACTTTCATTACTATCATCTTCTTGTTAAAGTTGCAATTAAGATATCTCATTAATTCATTGAGTTGATATATATTGTTGACTGCAAGAAGTTATGAGAAATTATATCTTGAAATTTTTATCAACAATAATTCTAACTTTTAGAAAACAATTAAATTGTTTTAATATTCTCAAGTTGTGGAAAATTAGGAGTGATCTTTGTGATTATATACTTAGTGATTATCATATTTGAGTTGTATAAATCTGGGTGATTACATTAGTCCTATTGATTCTTTAGAATCGTGACTACAATTTTAAACCTATAAAGTATACAGACCAACAATATCATATAATTGTACTGAGTCTTGATCAAGTAATACAGAAGTGAGTTGAGTATCGTTCCCATAAGGACTAAATTAACTACTAGATTGATATTAGTTTCTACTAATATTTAGGTAATTAAAGTTTATCAATTAACTAACTAAGTTTATCTATATGAATGCAATGAGATTGTGAGAAGTATATAAGATGAATCTGGGAAGGAGCAGAATCCATCCTAATTTTTACTAATCATGCTGAAGTTATATTATATGAATAATTAGTATTATGGATATTTGTAAGAAATTGTCAAAAGCAAACCATAAAATAATCTATTAGCTTCCGCTATACAAATTATCAATGGAATCTAATTTATAATCACAAATCTTCCAATTCTATGATTATCTAATATCCTAAATTAATTCCTCCTAATTCCTTAGTGAGAAATTAAAGTAAAATATTGCATGAATCACATGGACAATTTCTAAACTAGATTAAATTTCAATGTTTCCACATTTGTTGTTCAATCTCAAATCATAACCCTATGAACCCTAATTCTTTTTTCCAAAGTATCAAAATTCTTATCAATTCAATTTCAATCAGAAATAAAATAGATAATTAGGATTCAATACAAATATTCCATAATTCTAACAATCCTATAATATACATTCAAGAATCATCTTAGCAAAATTAGGATTTCATCACTTTCCACAAAGAAGAATTTAACTACTCATGGATGTTGATTCAATAATCAAATAAGAATATGCAATTGATAACATCATGAACAAATAATTTAGATAAATGAATTGCATAAAAAAGAGATTAGATATCACCAATTCAAGTATCACGATCTTCAATTACAATTCTTGAAAGCTCAATTCTCTCACAAATCTCTATGGAAATGCTAGACTATTTGTATACTAAAGTGTACTATCTAATTGCTTCTGCTTCTTGCTTGTTGATGTTTGAGGGGGGAAGTCCCCTATTTATAGGAAAAATTTCGTGCAAAGCATTAAATGAAAAATTGCAGTTTCACTTCATACGCCGGCAGTTATGGATTCTATGCCGGCGGCTTAGAGACGGCGTATCTTCAATTTCTTCTTTACACAGGCAGTGCACTGGCAGCTTTCTTCATCGATTACATGTATAGGCCGCTTCTACGCCGGCGGCTTAGATGTACATCTAGCCGGCGGCTTAGATGTACATCTAGCCGGCGGCTTAGATGTACATCTAGCCGGCGTATGTGATGAAAAAGGAAAGGTTAAACCAAATTTACAACGAAAGCTGCTACAAAGCCGGCGGCTTTGATACCGGCTTAGATACTCCAGCATATTTGGTCTCTTCAATTTCCTCCAAGCATGTGTTGTCTTCATGTCGCTTCAGATCTGTGATCTACACTACCTCAACGCCAGCGGCTTAGTAGCTAGCGTAAGTTGTAACTCCTGTTATGCTGGCATCGCTTGAGTTCTGAGCTGCCGGCCTTCATTGTACGCTGGCTTGTTCATCTTCTACGCCGGCAGCTTTGAAGCGGCATATAATTGGTTGAGTTTAAAGCTTGCAAGGCTGGCAGTGTTGGCAACGGCTTTGTGTGTAAGCCGTCTAGACACCGGCGGCTTTGAAGTCTGAAATGCCGGCGTATCTTTTAATTATTCCATTTTTCTCTCCAAAGTTTCTTGTTTTGATTTCTTTGTCTAAATTAGACCTGAAACATGAATTTTAATCAAAACAAGTATCCATTCTAGCTCTTTTGAACATCAACTAGTTGTATAAAATATGATCTTATTATTGTCACGCCCCGAGGGTACGCTAGTAGAAGTAGATAAGTCACACTTGAATACTATCACTAGATTACCTTCAGAGAGTGACATGTTTTTCAAAATACCAGGATCTTTTAGTTGCTTCGATAAGAAATGATAAATACATGTAAGATATAAATTAGCAAATAACTACTATCTTACTTATAACGTATCACAAATTATTAAAAACCATGCAGTCTTCTTGTATTTCACAACTGATAAAATAGCACTAGCTAATCTATTCTAGGAAAATATAACCATTAATCCCAAGTAGAACCATAGGCTTTCAGTTATTAAGCCCTTACCGGAGCCATGTTTCTGGAAGTAACTAACCAGGGTCGAAGCGTAAACCTGAAAAAAGTGTTGCAGTATGAGCGAAACCATGGCTCTATGAATAACCGGACATATTACACATCAAACTAGTTATTAACAAATCATATGTAATGCAATCACTCAATCATATGCTTAGATACAAGCTTGGATGATCTAAAATCCAAACCGGAAAAAGATTTATGCCCTGTTTTTAGGGTTGAAGAACATTTACTTAATGATCCACCTGCCTAGAAGAGACTAAGTTTACAGGAAAATCAACGATTTCTCGTCTTAGGGTTATCACTTTAAATTTAACAACAATTTTAACTGACCATTTCCTGTATCCATTCTTAGAAACTCTCTAAGTATTAATCATTTCAATGTGATACTACAGGTGACGTTTTTCGTTGCCCCTTAGTTCCTGTAGAACTAACGGAACAAAGAAAACCTTGGAAGAACTAACACTTTAGAAAAACCAAACGTTAATAGAGAACCGAAATATTAATACATAGCAGGCTGTCACCCATTTGTATATGTAGTAATGCAGTACGTGCAATACATGATCAAATTATTTTAATAAGTCAATAGCTCTTATTCAATTTCATGGTGATCATACATTACACACAATCATCATCATACTACTTCACATCATCATATCATTGTATTATCACTTTGGTAATGGTAGATTAACAATCATACAATCAGATCACAACACATTTCCATCAAAACATTCATTTGATTATTACTATCTTTGCATTACATGTTCAGCTATTTACAAGAATAAATAGTATAATATAACTGAATTACTCACCTGCTCATGGTGACTTAATCGTAATAATCCGTCAGAAGATCCTCTATGATATCAAAGTCACCTATTGAGATGAATAAAATATTCATCAATATAATTAGATTATATAACTAAACTCCTATATGTATCTAGTGTCCTAAATTGATATTTATCAAGTTTTTGTAGTGATTAATACTAATTTTATGTTCTTCTTTACCTAACTCATTATAGTAAATTATATTTGTTTATTACTACTTAGTGTCGTCGTGTTTCTCCTAATCTATTTTGTATAATTATTTTATCATTTTTAGAAGTCTCATTATTCGTAAATTTAGCTTATTTTAATTTCCATTCCTACATATTTTATCTACATAAAACAAATATTTGATTATTTATAGTTGTTATTAACACTTAATATTTTCCTATAATTCTAGGGTTTTAAAAGTTATCAAATATTGGCCAAATTATTATTCTAAGTATTTGTATTTATTTTTCTATTTAATAACTTCTGTTTTGACAGATAAGTTTATATAATATAATTATAATTATTATATAATTATTCGTACATGAAATACATATTGTATATAACAGAAACATTTTTGTACGCCGGCTCCTACACCGCCGGCGTTGAAACCTAGGTGCTAGTGTTCATTTGTTTTACATAATATTTCGTATCGAGTGCACTGGCTTTTAAGCCGCCAGCTTTCTCATGTATGCCGGACTATATGCCGCCGACATATAATCCCAGATAGCCGGTATTCGTTCATTTTACGTAAGAATAAGTTTTACGTAACTTCTATTTCAGTACAAGCCATTGCTACACCGCCGGCTTACCCTTGTAAGCCACCGGTGTTGAACGTTTACACTATCGAATTATGGATAGTGTTGGCACTATTCATATCTTCTCCGATGAAACAATTCATATTTCTTAAATTTTCTTCGTCAAAAACATCCTTAAACCATTCTTAAGTGTTTCTATAGCATGTATTTATACATACATCAACTCCTAACACATCTACAAGTATGTAATCTTAAATTTCAAATTTAGAAAAGTACAACTAGGGTTTTCGAATTTTACCTTGTGCAAGCTCGTTCGGTGGAATTTAAAGTTTGTTATTGAGTTGATAATGATCCTATGATCATTAGAAATTAGTTTCAATCCTTGTTTTTAACAAATAACAAGTCGAGTTACATCAACTTACCTTGTGATCGTTTTGAAGCGTTTTTTGTGCTAATTTTTTTTTTTGATTCGAACCAGAATGACGTGAGTGGTTTGATTTATGTTTTTAGGTTGTTTTGGCTATTGATTAAAAGTAGTTTTAATCTAGAAATTTCGAGAGTGAGTTACGCTTGTTTGCTAGTCCATTAATAGCCATTAACACTCATATATAAAGAGAAGAATGGAGACATTTTCTTCGACAATTTGCAATCGTTTTTCTCCAAAATCTACACTGTTTTGTCACTTGTTTTTCTGTCATTAATGAGGAGTTGATTTGGCAAGATGTGATTGGCTTAAGGAGTTGATTTTGCTGACTTTATATGTATGATTTGATCAAATTTTGGTTCTCATTTTTCTAGAACATTCAAGCCCTCCATTTGCATACTTTGCAGCCGAAAATGAGACAAATTATTACATAATATTATTAGTTAGTTAATTATCATAGTTTTAGGATAGTTTTAATAAGTTATACGGGTACAAATTAGCTAATATTTGAGAGTTTTTGTACAAAATATTTTTATAGAATTCTACAAAAATACTTAGATTATCAAACAATACAAATTTTAAGTTTAAATTTACATGATTAATTATTTTTAGAATTTTATTTTTCGCGATTAGGTTTTCCTAAACTCATTAGATTAATTTTTGTTTTAGGCTCCAATAGCTTAAGAAAGTTCTAATTAGAACAATGGTGTGATTCAATTATTTATTTGAAGTCTAGATCTTTAGTTATACATCTGTTTATGTTTTTATTGTGTATTTATAATCCTAATGGTTTATCTTTAGGTTATCGTTTCCTATCTATAAGCATAGTTGGTTAACTACTCGGTATACTTTTGATGTATAAGTTAAATTATCTATATATCTTTGGTTTTAGATACCTACTAGGAAATCTTATTAGTAGCGTTTAATACTATCTCGGAATCTTGAATTTAGGGTTTAAATCCATGTATGGGCTCATTACTACTCATTGTTCTAGTCTCAAATCATTGTTGAGTTCAAAAGTAGTTATTTAATCTCTATATTTATATTTTTCTATTTAATCTATTCTTATGATAGGTTTCAGGGCTTGAAATTTTGAGTTTCCTTTAATCATATCTTGAATTATCAATTCAAGATACGAAATCTCGTTTTTGGTATCAATTAGGGTCAAATAAGTTCTTTATTTGATTTTTAGATCCTAATCTAGCCAAATTCAAGTCATTGATCTATTCTTAGGTTTTTATTGGATTCTAGATTTACTAACTAGTTCATACATTCTATTTTAGAGTCGTATACTAATGTGAAAAATTTTCGAGGTTTACAATTGTACCATAATATCAATTGTCTAGTTTCTAAATCCTTTGAATTTGCTAATTGAGTTATCTAAAATACCCTAAACTTTCACCTAGTTAATTAGAAATGGTTTAATTGAATTATAGAAAAGAAATAGACAAATTGAGATAATTAAATTAGTAAATAGATTCAATGGAGATTGGTGATTTTAAATATTCTTTTTCTTTATATTTATTCCTTCTTTAAATCGATTTGATAGATCAGTCTATTTAATTTATTTTTTTAAATTCTTTTTCTGAATAAACTCCTCTCGTATCTAATTCAAATTCTTAAATTCCCAAAACAAATATTTTTAAATGTTTAATAAAGTTCTAAACTTTCAAATTTTAGTTGACTCTCATATTACTAAATCTTGATAATTTTTGAAATCACATATTTGTTTAAAAATATTAGTTTTAAACCCAAATCCAAATTAAATATAAAAATTTCATTTTTAAGCTTTTGAAATGTGTTTTTATAACAAGTCATAAATTTTTAATATATATGTTCTCAAATTATTTTCTAATTACTTATGATACTAAAAATTAATTATCGGAAAGATTTAAACTTAATACCCTTTTTTATAAACATCCTTTAAAATTTTCCTTTTATTCTTATCTCTCTCTCTCTCCTCATAATTATGGGCTGCCCTTTTTTTTTTTTTTTTCTCTTTTCTCCATCGGTTTCATCTTCCTTTCTTCTTCTTCTTTTTCTTTCACTTTATATTAAAAATCAAGCCCACAAATCTCCATTAAAATAGTAATTGGTAAGGAATCAAGCTAGGAAAGAAGCGTAGAGAAGGAAAACAAGCTTGAAGTGTAAAGAGAACTCAAGTGAGCATGTGTTCTTGACAAGATAAGTTGTTATCTCCTTGTTTTTTTTTTTTTTTTTGTTGTTTACTTATGTACTTGATGTATAGATATTAGAAATGGGTTCACAGTGTTGTTTACATATGTAGTTGTTGGTTAATTGTATGTTGGAGGTTGGGATATTGATGAAGAAGATGATGAATAGTGAAGTTAGAGTTTGTTGGAATGATTTGATGTTTGATGTATATAATGAGGGGAATTTGTGTTTTTGATGTTGTTTGAAGTGTATAATATGTTATATGAAGTTTTTATGATGTTTAAGTTATATTAGAACATGTAAAAGTTGATATATTATATAAAGAAAACATGAAAAATACGTGGGTGCTGTCAAAAGAAATTTTCCAGATCAGCATTGCCTTTTACATTGGCGTGTACGAGCTTGTGCTAATCAAAATAAGCTCTCGGATCACTTTTTTAATCTCTGCTTCACCTTGTACATAGGAGTTTAGGTGGTTGCGTAGGTCATAAAACCTTGAAAAATTGTTCTTGGGTCACTTTTTAGTGTCGTACATGGCCCCGAGCACGGTGGTGTACTAGGTAGTATACTTTCCCCTATTTTCGCAACTTGATCGTATTTTGTGCATAACTTTTTCATCCAACCTCTGATTAAGGTGATTCAAGTTGCATTGGAAAGCTTAAAAAGAAATCTACAATGTTCATGTTTTGAGTTTTGAAAAATTCAAAAAGTAGCAATGCATAAATTTTAGTTCTTTCCAGCTATTATGTTTTCCTAAACAAAATCAAAACTTGTTTATGCTTTCTAAATGTTTGTTGTTAAGTGTAAATGAATCTTTTTGAGCTAAAATAAGATAGATAAGTGATATTTGATGTGTTATGTTAATTGATTGATATAATTAAGCATGAATTAAGTGCATTTGTAGATTTAATAAATAGTTGAATTAAATATAGAAGTTAGTTATAAAATGAACTTAGCTAACAAACTTAGGTTCAACTTGATTAAATAGACTTGAACGAGTTAAAATGAATTAGATTGAGTTAGTTTAACCATCTTTGACTTAGTTTTTGAATTGAATGATTAAGGTTAATTAATTTGACTAAGTTTAAGTTAATGTAAGCTCAAATTGACATAGATCCTAGATGTATTATGAATTAGTAATGAATCTAAGTACAACATGACTTAATGAACGTCACTAAGCTAAAATGAATTAGATTGTTTAAGTTTAATAAACTTGGTTTAGTAAATGAATTAAATGACTAATTCTAATCAATTTGGCTAAGGTTAAGCTAAAATGGGTTAATAGCTAATAATTAGCTTAGGTGAATGAATTAGGATTATCTTTGAATAATATGGGGAATATGTTATTTCAAATGTGTGTTTACTTGGAAAATGAATGTTTTTGGTATATGAACTCTTTGTTGATGCTTTTGTAATAAAACACTATAAATAAAGAGAAAATAAATTCTTTGACAAACGAAGGAGAACTGTCCATATTTTGATGGGGCGATCTTCACAGCTATAGTAGGGTTCCAAGTTAGTGTCTGATCAAATAGGGTGAATAAAAGTTTGATAAAGTGGATGATTAGTTTAGTTTAATTTCTTATACGAGTTCTTTCCCTAACAGAAATGGATATCTGATTTATCTTATGGATTATCTTCTAAAATTCCTTCCGAGGCTATGTTTGGATTTCATATTCAAGATACGCAGTAACTTACGTGTTGGATGTTAGGATAGACATCTAAAATGGATTAAGAACTTAAACTCGATTTAATAATTGATGAGTGTTGGTTGTGTTTTCTGCTGTTGAAATCTGATTCTTTCCCTAGAGTGGAAGATCGATATCCGGTCCGAGAAGTAGTAAACCTATCATGATGTAACGACATGGTAGTTAAGTGCTTAGGCCATTTGTCATGATGCAATGACTTCATACCATGATGCAATGGTGACTTCTTTTTAAATGGCTCAGCGGGTAATCGATAGAAAATATAGTAACGATATAACATTTGTTTATCTTAAGAGGAAATAATATGATTTAATTCAATGTTTATGGGAGCATGTGAATTAATTTATATTATGGATTAAGTAAAGTAAAGTTGTGTAACGACTATTAACCCTAAATGAGATTACTAATCTTTTCGGTTAGATTTAGGAGATATAGGTATCCGGGTTATCTATATCAACCCACCGAGCAGCTGTTTTACTCAGAACCCCCAGATTCCCATTGGCTTGTTCCGAAGTGTGAGTGCTCCAATGTTGTTTTGTTTATTTTAATGAAAAGATAATAACTTGTCGATTGATGTATCGCGTTTAGTTAAGCCGTATGTCACACTACATGTGCTTGTGTTACTGTGTACTGAGCTTCGGCTCATTATTGTTGTTATTGTTCTTTTCTCCATGTGATATATTGAGGATGATGATGATGATGATGATGTTAATGATGATTTGATGAAGATGATGATGGTGTTCCTTGTTGATGATGATGATTGATGTGATGATGCTTGACTCGGGTTTTGGACACTTGTGATGATTCGGAGAGGATTTGTGGATGAATGAAGTGAGTAGAAGCATGGATGTACTTTAGTTATTCTATTTCTTTTTGTTTTGTATTAGTGAGAGCTGGATTTATGATTTAAACTTATTATATTATTTAAAGGGCATAGTTGAGTCCATGTTTTGTAATTAAACTTTTGCAAAACTTTGTTTAATCGAATAATTTTCCACTTGAGAAAGTGGAAGTTTTGAAATGTCTTTATTTTTAAATTTTTTTATGAAATTTATTTCTGCTGCTAAATCTAGTTGTTGCTAGAATCTAGCTGAATGATTTCATAACCTAAAATTGAGTAGCAATGTTCAACATAAACAAAATTTTTTAAGGAAGCTTGAGTGTATAATATTTTAGAGTATTATACGTGGTGGTAGTGCCTTAATCAATTTAATTATCGGATTAAATTTTTTAGGGCGTTGCACTATCGCATTGATTATGTATGGTAGGGTTATGGCAGCTAGCTGATCACATGCGATAAGCGTAGTGGTCGACCTAAGAAAAGTCTTAGACTAATGATACGTGTAGGATGTCGCAAAGAGAGGTGTGGAAGGAGGAATACGCAAACCCGGTCTCTCAAGTATGCATGTGTGACAAAAGATCAAATCAGTTAGATTCGATCATTCTAGACTTGTTCTTCGTAGAATAGATATTTTAATCTTTTATGAAGATGTTTCAGCAGAGTTTCAATGTTACTCTTGATCTTAGCAATGCATAGAAATCTAACAAATGAGAAGAGCAGCCTCCTATTTATAGAAGTTGGAAGCAAATGCTAGCCTTTGGATCGTTCCTAAGGATCCGACAACTGAGATTGAAGCTTTCTTTTCTTGTAGAAGTGGGTTGGATTGGGCTAGGCTAGGCTAGAAATGAACTTGATGGCTTTTATTATATAAAAAAAGCTCATTTTCAATATAAAAAAGAGCGAAGGCTTATTTTAGTCCATATAAGCCCTAATTTAGTTAAATAAAGCCTAAATTAACCCAGGAAAACATTTTAGGGGGTCTACTTTTTCGCACACAAGAAAACAGAATCAAGTCGAGAGCGAAACTACTTGGTCCGTCGATCCTTATTTCGATCCTACCAACCCCCATCTTCCTACAATATTCCTTATTAGACTTAGTCTTCTAAGCTCTGTCATTAGCTCAAAAGACTGATCCGTAGCATTAAATTGAGCAAAAAGCCCAATTACTGAAGCAACCCTCTATAGATTCATTATCCAAATTGAACTCATTTGATTATAATCTTTGTAGTCGCATTAGTTTATAATTAAACAAACTAATGCAAATTAATCTTTGGTCGTGACATTTCCATCAATTTGTCCATATCCTCTTATTTTCTCAGTTCAGTTAATAAAAAAATGTAACTAGCCAAAACGAAAAATCATAAAACACCTAAAATCCAAAAAAGTTGCAAAATAAAAAATTCACAAAAATATCAAATTTTATTTCTTTCATTCCGTTTACTCAAATACAGATTTTGTTATTATCAATATCGGTAAGTAGTTTTGTTTCATATCATATATTATATAAAAGTCGAATCTATCTAAAAAATATTTAAAATGCATAAGTTAAAAAATAAATTAAGTTTTATTAATTAACACATATGAAACCAGGAGCTATTACCGTTTAATATTTTGGATGGTACATCCTGCAACAGCTTGTGGTGCTGTTATCGACTTTAAAGAACAAAAAGGGAAATACTTTTGTCCGTTGGTATAAATCATGACGATGAAATTTCTTTCGGAGGTCTTAGTGTGGCGGTGATAACAATTGTCCCAAGCAAACTCAACCTTGCTTCCAGATCAAAAAAAAAAAAAATATATATATATATATATATATATCCTAAAGCTAGCAATGTTACAATAACACTTTGTATTTTAAGAAATAGGACACTTCGATCGCTAAGTAAGGTTGATATGGTGGTATTTATTTTTCAATGTTGTATCAACTTAGAAGAAAATTCTATGATTTCATTATGTTTTTTGATGAAATAGGTCCCATCAATAATTTAATAGTTCATATTTATATAAACTGTGATCGAACAACTAAAATAGTTAATATATTATTTATTATATTTATTTTAATTGATAGATGATTGACATGTCACAAGCCATATTATGTCTATAATTTCTATTTCTTGAAGACGATTTTATCATCTCATTTGGCGAAATTTTTCGTTAGTTTATAAAAACCAATTTTGGTAAAAAATTGGCTGTATTTGGGAGGAGAGATTTAGCGTACCAATCATTTATAAAGACTATAACTTTTGTAATCGGTGGACTCATCATTATCACCGTAATTTTAATAGTTTTTATAGGAAAACTCGATTTCCTTTACTTGGCATGCTGGCAAAGAATAGCTAGAGCAGAGATGAGGGAAAGAACATATAGGCCTTTTTTCCTAATGTTTCCATATGATTAAAGAACATTCTTTACCAATTCGTCAAGTTAAGTGTTTCCACCATCTCGGAAAGCACTTTTAACGGTATCAGCGTATACGAATATATATATTCTTTTCTCCTATCAATTAAGGTATATAATATGGTGCGAAGGAGAAAGGATATATTAGATATTATATGTTATTTGTTCGAACGAGTGGTAAAATATGAATGGTTCACTCATTATATAAATTAGTTGTCGAAATATGTTTGATATTTAGATTTACCCACTTGTACATACCTGTAGCATGTCACACCATCCAAATAAGTGAAGCATTTGGCTTTATATCTTTTATGATTGCCTGATAAAAGAACCAAACATTTTCTATATACTTTTCCCCTATCAAGAAAGGAATATAATATAGTGTAGAGGAGAAAGGATTTATTTTCTATATACCTTTCCCCCATCAAGTAAGGAATATAATATGGTGTAGAGGAGAACGGATTTATTAGATATTAAGGTAAAATATGAATGGTTCACTGATTACAAAATTTAGGTTTCGAAATATGTTTGATATCTACCCACTAGTTGTACAAACCTGTAGCGTGTTAGGCCATCCAAATGAAGCATTTCCCTTTGAATCTTTTATGATTGCCAAATAAGGAATCAAACATTGTTGCAGATGCAAGACTGTCAGCTAGACAAGGAAAGCACATATACCTTAGAAATGAGGGAGTAGATTCTTAATGTTTAGGTTATAAATGATGACAAAGTGTGAGAGCTGTGCAGACACACAGCCCCTTTTCTTTCCTTGATAACCATATAAAGATTAATAACACTACTCCTGTGCATTAGTTTTACACTTACAGCCATAACACATATATAGAGAGAAAGAGAGACTTACTCCATGGATAACAAAGAATTAGCCAAAATGGATACAACAGCTGTGCCACCGTTAGGTGATAAAATATTGCAGAAGGCAACAGCTGCAGATGCAGCTGTAGTTATCGTACAACAAAAGCTAAAAAGACTACACAAAAGCGAATTTATTATTTGCATTAGTCTAAGAAAGCAAATTGAAGAAATCCGCAAGAGTCTGGATCCAGTTTCTGAGTTCTTAACACTTCATGCTCAAGCAAGTGAGAAAACAGAATGGAAATCCATGCTCTTGGAAGCTGTATACCGAATGGAAGATGGCATCGACATATTCCAATCCAAAATGGCTCATGAATATTCAGCAAACGATCAAACTATTGGGATCTGTCGTCCAAACATGTTTTGTATCTTATGGGAAAAATACTTGCTATGGAATTGTCTACAAGAGTTCAAAAAAGAAATAAAGAGGTTGAAGGATATTGAACATATTATAAGAACCGATGAACCAAAAGGTTCAGGTTCAAGAGCTTCACAAGGATACATTCCAACAGATTGGGATAAAGTGCTTTCTCTTAATGTTTCTGAAACTATTCGCGAAATAGAGATGGAAAGCCTGAAAGATTGGATGGCACCGAGAGAAGGAAAGGATAGGCTTGCAGTGATTGTTGGTGAGCAAGGATTTGGCAAGACATTTTTGGCAAGAAAATTCTTCAACCAATTCCATGATCACTTTGATTATTGTGCTTGGGTAAATGTCTTTAGAACGATTGATCTTGATAAAATTTTTCGAAGTTTATTGGAACAAGTTTCAGATGACGATGTGCAACAAAATAACATGCCTCCACAAGAAACGTTGTACCAGACACTCTTTGGAAAGAGCTATCTCATTGTGTTGGATGATGTTGGTGAGGACTTGTTTGTATTATCTAATCTATTAGATAGCCTTCCAGATTCAAATTCTGGTGGTGGTCTGTTAATCACCACCCCAAAGAAGCTTGAAACACACATGATAGAAGGAAACTATATTGTGCTCAGCGAATTGCATCAAGATGCAAGCGAAAAGCTCCTAGAGAGAAAGATGGAAACTGCAGGTAAAACTTTAAGCAAGGAAACAATGAAAAGTTTAGGGGAAGCTTTTCGTAAGAAAGATCGCAGCTCACCACTGAGATTGAGTTTATTGGCTGGATTGATTGCGATGTCCCCTGATGAAAAAGAGAATGAGGTCATCGACAAGATACCGGCCATAAACAAGCTTGATCATCTTTTAGCCTATTGCTACAATGAAATGCCTGCAGAACTAAAGCCATGCCTCCTTTACATGGCTCTTTTTCCTAAAGGTTATGCAATTCCAGCACGAAGGCTACAACGATTATGGCTTTCGGAGGGCCTCCTAGCCTTGCAACACGAAGCCATGGGAGTACCTGAAGATTTGGGGTTGGAATTCCTTAAAGAGTTGATAATCCGAAACTTGATTGAGGTTGTTAAGCAGAAGGAAGATGGAACTCCTAGAAGAGTTCGTTTGGTCACTTGTCTCTATGATTCAATTCGTTCAGGAGCTATTGGCACTGAACTCCTCTACATCAACACTCAAAAGGAGATAGAGGGAGGACAACACCAGAAAGAACAAGCTGTATCTCGACTCCGATGGCTCACAGAACATTCAAACATCAAGAATTTATCCTTATCTCCTGTTGCTAAGATCAATTACCTACGATCTTTTCTATCCTTCAACTCTAGAGAAGGCATGATCACACAAGATATTGGCCATTTTCTTGAGATGGTGTCTAGTAAGAGCTTTAATTTGCTAACTGTGCTTGATCTTGAGGGTATATACAAGCCTAATCTTGATAAAGTCCTAGGAAAACTAGTGCTCCTTAAGCACCTAGGCTTGAGATCAACTGCAATAGGTTCTCTACCAAAATCAGTTGCCAATTTGCCATACCTAGAGACTCTGGATATTAAACACACCAACATAACAGAGATACATAAGTCATTTTGGAAGACGTCGAGAAATCTTCGACACCTCTATCTCAATAGTTATTGTTGTATCAATAGATCTGTCCTGTCTTCTTCCTTTGCTACTAGCATGGAGACATTGGCAAATCTTCACACACTGAGTGGGGCAATTGTAGATGTTATTCAAGTGGATAAATCAGCAAGTATCATAGAGGTACTGAGCAACATAAAGAAGTTGACAAAATTGGGGATCATGTTCCAATACCACCATGATAGTCAAGATGCAATAGCAGGTTGGATTTTCAACCAAAAGGATCTTCAGTCCTTGAAGCTTGGAATCATCGCATCAAGTAAGCCTTCAATATTGCCTCCACGGCTCTCACTATCACAACACCATAGCCTTTCTAAGTTATCTCTTATTGGTAAATTCGAAGAGTCTAAGAAAATTCAATTACCCAAAAATCTCGTTTCCCTTACCTTATGTGGATCACAAATGAATCATAACCACATAGTCCAACTAGGGAACCTCACCAGCTTGAAATGTCTTAGTCTTCGAGCTAACTCTTTTACTGGAGACCGTTTGAGACTCCCCAAGGTCCTCCTTAAAAGTCTTCAAGTCTTAAGGCTGTGGAAGTTGAAAGATTTGAAGAAGATAGAACTGGAAGATGATCTTCTTGACATAAAGACCATCGAACTTAGAAACTGTCCCAGAATGGATGAAGCCAAATTTATTGAAAAGATAAAATCCCAGACGACAGTATTACTTCAGCTGTTCAATATGGAGTCCAATTTTATGGGTCAAGTGGAGGAGGAACTGGCAAAATTGAACAAGGGCAAACACCATATCACGTTGAAAACTACTAAGGTAAAAAAAGTGGATGTTCTTTTGAAATGCCTTCACCAGTATTATTATTTTAGAATGCACCATGAGAAAACTCCACTTTTATAGTCTTCTCCTAGTATATATATGTCTATATATCACCTTATCCAACGGAAGTTGGACCAAGTGCTTTTTATAAATATTTGAAGCTTCTTACATTACTAATTTTGAGGTGCTAATAGCATTTTAATATGATAACAGCGATATTTATATAATTATATTCTTATTTTACAGCCAAGATCTGAAAACTATTTGGGGTATTAGCAAGGCTAGGATATGAGGTGAAAGCAGCGCCATAACTCAAATCTTATGTCATATGTGTGTGTGTATATATGTGTATGTTTTATCGTTATGTGAAAATTAAATAAAAAGGAACCATATGTATCAATGTATTTATATTATTTGTCCAGTCATCCCATGTTAACAATAGAGTGGAGAAGGAATTTCTCGTAATGCATTACCGGACTATTGATGCGGAAAGCATTGCGAGAATTAAGGTTATTCGTTTGTCATACATCCATGATGCACATTGCTGCTGTAACGATCTGTTGAGATTAGCTAGGAGAAATGATTTGTTAATGCCCCTTGTTGAGGTATATTTGATGTGTCATGTCCCAACGGGTATCCCAAATGTGACAGTCAGTATTACATAATATTAAAATTTGAGAATGACTACCTTGGTCACTCAGAAGCTTTCATATTGGTACAAGGCATACGTTCACAACAAAGGGAGCCTGGTGGAGTTATGCATTTTAAGATAATGGCAGTGGAACATATAAAATAATACTAATATGATTCATTAAAATATAAATTTCTACAACTTCTACAGGACATTCTCCTGATAAGTCTCTATAATAATATAATCTTACTAAGATAAATACTAAAACCAGAATATTTTAAAGGAAATCAAATCTAAGTCTTCAAAATAGAATTCCTCCAAAAGCTTCTCGAAACATAGGTTCTACCCGGGCAGTTAAGGTAGTCTCGAGAACAAAACAACGATCTTGCAACACTAAAAATCCACTAGGGAGTAAGTATAATTAGCTTAATGAGATAATCCTTATGCAAAAGTACTCATTAACAAGATAATCATACAAGTCCATTAAGCAAGCATATGAAGCACAAAAACTATATGAGCAAACAATACATATGACTATTCGGTTTCGTATGTAGAATGGATTTACCCCTCTATTATGGGTTAGGGAATGCTTTGAATGGGTCACCATCAACCTCTTAGAAATTTGCGCGCATCTTAGGGTTCCAATCAACCGTACTTCTCGGGGCTTTCCTTACCAAAAGCGATCGATCTAACTCGGTTACACCATGAGGCCATATTCCCCGAATAACCTAATTTCTCAAGATGTAGCTAAGTATTTGCCTTTCTAGTCCCACGCTGAGGAATAGTAGCAAATGCGAAGATGATATTCTTAATGATATACATGGGCAATTCAGTTATATGAAATTTCCAATTTGACAATAATCCATTTAAGGTGATCAATCAATATTTACACACACACACAACAATATACATAGGGAAAATTTATATTAATCAATTAGTTAAGCTCCGATATGCTTACCATTTATTAATCACACATAACGAATCACATACATAGCACCCATAATAACCTGCATGCATATCAGTATTATCTTTCTCTAATATCTAGTTATCTATTCTACAAGCACATGTGCGAATACATAAGATATAAAGAAAAAATCACTTGGCCATAGCGATCTTCTATTAGTCGAAACAGTCTTCAGGGAAAGAGAAGATCTTGGTCGTTGACACCTAGACAAAAGAAATACCAAAAATGGGTATTTCATCCAAAATCTACTTACATTTTCTAACTCTATCTTATTGAATTTGTCAAAATTCAATTTTAAGGAAATTCTAACTTATAATGGTCATAACTTGCTCATTTTAACTCAAAATTTCGCATATTATATATTGTTTTTTACCTACTCAAAAAAGATCTATCTATTTCTAAGGTTATTTTTATCATAAAAGGTTATTTAGGTCTCAAAATAGCGAGGTATAGAACTACTACGAATATCCTAGCTTTCAAAACATAATTTTTCAAGCTTTTCTCCATCCAAAAAATCTTGTACAAAAATATAGATATTTGTATATTTGAAAAATCCTTTGAATATACATAGACTCATATTATATGCATGAATTTAGTGGTGATGTCTTAACAATGATTGTTGTAAAACAATGTGTCTTAAAAGTTAGAAAAAGCTAAGACTTGAAACATTCATTTTAGTTTATTGGAAAATTTTCTTGAATTATTATAAGTGAGTGTTTTCTTCCTTTAACTTCATTTCTTAACCTTTGAGAATAATTTAATTTTCTAAAAATAAGTTTAGTCTTCTTAAGATTCCTACAGCTTCATTTCAAGTGGTTGAAAAATGTAGTTTTTGCAAGTATTTATTGGTAGTGACTAAAATTTCTTAAAGTAGTCATGTTTATGTGTTCTTAATTTTTTCTAAAGTTAGTTCCACTTCAAATAAATAATAATAATGATATTCTAAATTATTTACTAATTTTATTTTCTAAGTAAGACTTATCTCTAAGGGTTATTCATTGATGATTTTGTAAAACTTATATAGACCTTAGTATTTTAGAGTGTTGGTGAAAACTTCACAAATGAGTTTAAGAAAAACCTTTGTTGAACAAAGAATTAGCAATATAAAGTTTTAAGGAAACTTTCTTATTTCATTGGTTTGAAAAGAGTGTATGTGATAGCTTTACTTTATGTATTCTTTGATAAAATCCCATGTACTATTATTAGTGAAAACTTGTGATGATCTTATCTAAATTTTAGAAAAGATTTGTTAAAATAAAACTTTAAGTTTTTATGGAAAAATAATTTCTTAAGTGACAAAAAATTATTTTTAAGGAGAGTTCTTATTTTTCTTTATTTAAGAAAACTACTTTTAGTTTTGTTGAGACAGTATCAACAAGTTCATACATGATTATGAATATATAGCTATAGGTAATAGAACAATATCACATAATAAGATAAGATATATATAAGAATCAATATGAGCGTAATAATAAGGTTAAGTATTGGGAACTTTAGGTTTATCAAGGTATCCCGATCAAGTATTGGGAGCCTTAACTTCATCAAGGCTTCCTAGGACTAAGAATAGATTAGTTCCAAAAGAAAAAGAAAAAGAAAAAAAGAAAGAAAGAAAGAAAAGCATAATAATAAGATGTTAGGTTAGTGAGCACTTAGGCTCTAATAAATATATATAATTACATATAGAACTTAGATTAGAGAAAATAATAATAATAACAATAAAAACAATATAAAAATAATAAAAGAACATAATATCATAAAGAAATTTGTGATCAACAAGAACAAAACATGAACATATTGTTGCTTCCTTAATACTATAGTCTTAAGAAATATACATTCTAGTCATGTAATGTTGCATGACATGAATAAGAATATGGTTTAGAATTTTTACCTAAGGTAGGTGATGGTGTGTTTAGAAATTCTCTTAAAGAGAAATGGGTGTTTTATGGAGATGGAAAGGAAGAGAGTATTTGAGAGGAAAACTACGGAGAGAGGATTTGAGAAGTGATTTTGTAAGAGTTTTGTTAAGGTAAGAAAGTGTGGAAAAAAAAAACATAAAGGAGGGAATGAGTATTTATAGAGTTTTGGAGTAAAAATTAGTGTGATTAAAATTAAATAAAAAAATAATTGAGGGAAAGAGAGAGAAGATTGCGTCAGCCATGTAGAAGGATGAGGAAGAAAATTGATTTATTTGTTGTTTTGTAATGAAAATTAATAATGTTTAATGTGTGATTTGAATAAAATTGTATGGAAAAGGTAAATTGTAATGAATAGGTATGGTAGTGTGTAAGAATAGGGTGTAAGAAAAAAGTAGAAATAGTGCAATAGTAATGAATAATAGAAATAGTACTATAAATAGTAGACTAGATAATTAAAATACCGGTAGTAAAGAAAATATGCATAAACGGTCTATATTTGATTTTTTTAGTTACCAAAAAATTATAAAATTGATATTTTTGAAAACCTTATATTTTTTTTTAGTCTAATGGTATTGTTGAAATATTTTCACTGTCTGATGCACTAGAAACGGTTTTTGAAAACTGATCCCGTTCTGATCCGAATTGCACAAAAAATTAACAAATCTGATATTTTTAAGCTTTCCTATATTATTATGAACTATTATCGATAATTATCTCAATTTCGTTGTTTAGGTGTTAAGAATTCGGGATTTCCGGATCTAGATTCATTAGACTTAACATAAAGATTTTGGTTTGACTTCCGGTTCTTAAAAGTGAAAAATCTAGGGGCTTACAACCCATCCCTCTTAAAGAAAGTTTTGTCCTCAAAACTTGACTATCATACCTAGTTCCTTTTACAGATTCAAATATTTGTGTCGTATCTCGTCTTTGGCCTCCTAGGTTGCCTCCTCATGGGTGTGATACCAACTTAAACTGTCATGCCCCAAAGGGTACCCAAAACGCGACAGTCCACCACGCTCGATATTTAAACTTAGGTATGACAACCTTAGTCATCCCATAAGTTTACATATCGGGTGTAAGGTATACTTACACAACTTTTAGGATCACCCTTTAAATCAAATAGTCTAAAGAAGGCATACATTAGCATTAAGAATAGAAATCACAACGAGATAAATAAATTAAGTCTTTGCAAAAGTAAAGGGGGCATACCCCTATCAAAATAATAATGGAAGTCTATCCGGTCTAAACCCTATTACAATCATTAAGGTTTATGTTAAAGAGATTTTTCTAGAAGTCCACGCCTCTAGCTAGGTCCCGACTTCTTCAAAAAGCTACTTCATCCAAAAGATAACCCTGTGAAATGTGTTCTCTTGGAACAACCAAAAATAAGAACCACCACAACAAAACTATCGGGGTGTAAGCTACAGGCTTAGTGAGATTCAATTTCCAAATATTCAATACTCAACAATAGTATATAACAGACAAGTCATTAGCAATCATATGAATGCACAAGCATATGAGCATACAATACATAAAACCATCCAGAAATCTTATGTTGAATGGATTTACGCCCTCGATTCGGGGTTAGGTGTTTCAAGCCCATACGACCATCATTGAAATACTTTTCACTTCTTATTATGGTTGATACAGGTGCCCATCCACCACTTTTTAAATTTTTACTGTGGTTGATACAGGTGCCTACCCACGCACATTTTAATTCCGGCCCATCCGCCGACAACCGAGTTTACTGGCCCCTTGTTGCCCGAATTACTATGCCTTCTTCCCACAAAGGTATAATAACTCATGCCATGTGACTCACTACGTGATATGCATGTACAGTTTATTCATATAATCGTGGCATATTAATTAGGTAGATTAAGCGCGATCATAAAGAATTTCAAACAATCCAAGTCTAATACTAGCTCATACAATGATTTATCAACAAGTCTTATCTCGATATACTTATCATTCATTCAACCAAGATTATGTCACAATCATCGTAATTTTATCTTTTCCTAATTCTAATGCCACTACGATTACAAGCATATACATGAGCACAACTATTTAAGAAATGAACTCACTCAGCCATGGAGAGAAATCCGCTAGTTGTAGTAGTCCTCGGGGAGTGGAAATCCATCCTCCAATTCACCTAAGTACAAGGAATACCTGAAATGAGTATTTCTTATAAGGTTCTAATAACTTAACAATTCTAGCTACTAAGTTCGTCAATTTCCGCATAAGATAAAGTCCTAACTTTAAATGATCATATCTAACTCATTTTAACTCGGAATTGAGCATATAATATATCGATTTCTATTTACTTCGAAAGATCTATCTATTCCTAATATTATTTTCAAGCTTCGAAAATATTTCGGTCACGAAACAAAGGAATCAGTTCTGGTCGTTCGAAAACTTCAACTCCGAAAAAAAAAAAAAAAAGCTTTATGATTGTTTGTGATATTTCTAGCATATAGTTTTAGCTACACATGCAATATTGATGATTTCCTATCATGAATGATATGATATGAACTTGATGAATACATGCTTTTGATATTATTTACAAAAAGGAAAATTAAGAAACTTCTTATTTGTGAAGATCCATGACTACACACTTTTATGAAAACTAGTTTCCTAACTTTGACTATCTCATTTGTTTTGAAGTTATTTCCTTAAGAAAATCAATTTATCCTTATCTAAATTGAGTCTCCATTATACCTATTACCCAAGCCTTCATAAGAATTTGCATTTTACACTTTGCAAATATGTTTTTAAGTAGGATTTATCCAAAAATCCGAATTTCTTGAAATTCAATTTTTGAATGATTCATTTGGGAAAAACTTGTTTAATGCATTAAAACTTAAGAGTTTAAGATACCTATTACCTAAGGAATCCATTTAATACATAAAACTTCTATTTTGAACTTGGATGATAGGTGTTCTTATGACCTATATTCAAAATTACGAATTTCATATGTTGGATACTAACTCAAAATTTTCCATCTAGATTCCACTTCTTGTTTTGTATATTATTCTCATCAGAACTCATTTCAACTTATCAAAATCACTACTTAATGATACTTATTACCTATACCCTTCATTTTTCACATAAAACATGAGTTTTAAAATTGACAAAAGGATTTTCAAAGTAGGGTCTTGAAATCATACGAATTTGGCTTTGCGTATTTCAAACAAAAACTTTTCCTTTTCAAGTTCCTTGCTTTATTTACTTAAGGATCTACTAACTATCACATCTATATACCTAAAACAAAGCCTTCATGAGTATTAATGCATGAAAGCATAAATCATCCATAAGATCATAAATGTCAAACATGGTATAAGCATCTAAAAGCTAGATCTACTACTTATGATGTATGAAATGAAGTTTAAAAGCATGAACATGAAATCTTATGCTAGATCTCTATTTTACTCCATTTCTACATGCATGAACATGAAATATCCTCAACAAAAACTTGATTAAACACAAGATCTACTCTTGTGATGGCTTGATATTCATGTAGTAGTATTTTCTTGTCCCTAGCAAGTGCTCATGGGGACTTTGAGTGAAAATACTCATGAATAATCTTGCCATTACAAGATTAAATGGTAGTAGGGCTTGAGAATCATCATCTAAGGTTGGATTTAGTGAAGAAATGAAGAAGATTGAAGCTTGTGTGTGTCTGTGTGTGTGGTGAGGAAGAGTTCACGGCAAGAAGAAGAAAATGGAGAGAGTTTGAGAGCCCTTGAACAAATGAAAATGAAAAATGAAGAGAGAGAAATGAAAAAGACTATTTATATTAAGTGAATTAGGGTTTTTTTTAGCATTATCAAAGGAGAAAAATAAAACAATTAGAGGGCAAATTGGGGGGAAAATTTGAGGGGGGTGCGCCGGCCATGTAGGTGTGTAAGAGAGGGAGTGTTTTGATTTTATTTGAAATTGTAATTTGTGTAATAAAATGTATTAAATGTAATAATTTGTTAAGAGACAAAATTTCTTGGAAAGGAAAATATAATTGAGTGTTTGTAAGGATGTAAGACTAGGGTATGGGTGTGTGTGTAGTAGGTTGTCTTGTGAATAGTAATAAATAGTAGATAAGACATCTACTTTACCGGTAGTAACGAAAATACGAGAAAAAGGCTATAACTGTAAATTTTATAACCTGAAAAATTATAACATATATGGTTTTGAAATCCTTATAAAATTCTGGTTCTAACAAGTATCCGGAATATTTTTCTGAGTTCCTAGTTGTGGGGCTCGCTTTTCCGTAACGAAGCTCGGGAAAGCCCAAAATAGAAAATTTTTCGAAATCAAAATTTTGTTAGGTTTGAAATATACTATAAAATAATAATCCACATTAATTTATCTTGTAGAGGTTCTTTTATATAGAAATCGAAGAAAAGCCGGAATTAGGGTTTCTAGGTTGCTTGTACTAATCCTATTTAGGGTTTTGATTTTCGATTTATGGAGTTTACTCGGTTACTAAGAAAAACAGGGTTTACAAAAGGAATTTGACATATTTGATCTCCTTATTCCATAGCTTTTAGACTTTTCGATCCAAAATTTACGCCGGGTATTCCTTGTAGGTGAGGTTCTCCTTTAGCAACATTGGCTCCAACTCCACTACTTGGTTCGGATAAGCTACATGCTTGTGTAAGATGGATACATGAAATACGTTGTGAACTCCTGACAGGTTTGGTGGCAAGGCTAGGGGATAAGCTAAATCTTGAACTCGTTCAAGCACTTCAAAAGGTCCAATGTACTATGGACTCAACTTTGCTTGTGAGCGTACTCGGTGTGTACTCTTGATTGAATTTATCTTTAAATATACATGGTCTCTTACTTGAAATTCGAGAACTCGCCTTTTCATATCTGCCTAGCTTTTCTATATATCTTGGGCCTCTTTCATTCATTGTCAGATTATCCTTACTTTGTCTGTTGCATCTTGCACTAAATACAGCCCAATAGTGAGCTTTTCCACATCATCCCAATATAAAGGCAACCTGCAGCGTCATCCGTACAAAGCTTCATGTGGTGGCATTTACATGGTAGAGTGATAGCTATTGTTGTAAGCAAACTTTATGAGCGGCAAATGAGCATCCCAACTTCCTTTAAATTCCATAATACAAGCACGCAACATGTCCTCTAAGGTTTGGATTGTTCATTTCAATTGTCCATCGGTTTGGGGGTTATAAGCTGTGCTGAAATGTAATTTTGACCCTATAAACTTTTATAATCTTGTCCAAAACTTAGATACAAATATAGGGTCTCGACCTGATATGATCCTGACGGGTACTCCATGCAAACGTACTATCTCCTTTATGTATATCTTAGCTAGCTTTTCCATTGAGAATGTCATGTTAATCGGTATGAAGTGAGCCAATTTGGACAAACGATCTACCATGACCCATATGGCGTTATATCCCGTAGATTTTCTTGGTAGTTCGCATATGAAATCCATCTAGATTTGATCCCACTTCCACTAGGGTATAGTTAAAGGTTTCAACAATCCTCTTAGTCTTTGATGTTCTACCCTCACCTGTTGACATATTAAGCACCTCATCACATAGTTTGTTACTTCTCGTTTCATCCAATTCCACCAAAAGTAGCTCTTAAGATCCTGGTACATCTTAGTCCTTCTTGGGTGTACTATGTATCCCGAGTTATGAGCTTCACTCATAATTCTCTTCTCATTTCCTCATCATCTAGCACACATAATCTCCCTTTCATTATCACTACATCGTCCTCATCTACGGTAAAGTTAGAATACTTCTCCTTCTACACTTCCCGTTTTATCCTTTGTATCACTTCATCATAACATTGAGCTTCTTCAATCCATTCCACAAGGGTTGGTTCCATCACTAAGTTAGATATTTCCACCTCCATGTCTTGTTCTATGAACTCGATACTCAGCTTTTCGAATTCTCTTATAAACTCTTTTTGGTTTGTCAACAAATCTGCAACTTCCTCGTGATTCTTTCGACTCAAGGCATCAACAACAACATTGACTTTACGCGAACAATAATTGATTCTAAGGTCATAATCTTTTATGAGCTCCAACCATTTTCATTGTCACATATTAAACTCCTTTTAAGTGAATAGGAACTTAAGGCTTTTGTGGTCTGTATATATTTCACATCTCTTCCTATACAAGTGATGTCTCCATATCTTGAGTGCGAAAACAATAGTAGTTAACTCCAAGTCATGTGTCAGATAATGTTGCTTATGCAGTCTTAGCTATCGTGAAGCATAAGCAATCACTTTTCCTTCTTGCATTAGCACACATCCAAGACCATTTCTCGATGCATCGCTATGCACCGTATAAGGCTTCTTGAGGTTTGGCAAAATGAGTATCGGTGCGGATATGAGCTTTTGCTTAAGCTCTTGGAAAATCTTTTCTCTTTTATCGGTCTAGATGAACTTCTCATTCTTTTGAGTAAGCTGTGTCAAGGGCTTAGCTATGGTTGAGAAATTCTTTACAAACTTTGGATAATAGGCAGGTAGACCAAGAAAGTTTTTTGCATTAGTTACCGTTTTTGGTTGCTTCTACTCCATCACTGCTTTAATCTTTTTAGGGTCGACCAATATGCCTTCTCTTGAAACAACATGTCCTAAAAAGGATATCTTATCCAACCAAAAGTCACACTTTAACAACTTAACGTATAACTTATGTTCTTTTAACATCTGAAGCGCCATACGAAGGTGTTCCTCATGTTGCTCTCGTGTATTTGAGTAGACCAAAATGTCATTGATGAAAACTATAATGCACTTATCCAACAAAGGCTTATCGATTCGATTCATCATGTCCATGAAAGTAGCAGGTGCATTTCTTAAACCAAAAGACTTTACTAAGAACTCGTAATGTCCATAACGAGTCCAAAAAGTGATCTTTGGTACATCCTCCAGCTTTACTCTTAACTGGTGGTATCTAGACCTACGGTCAATGCGAGAAAACACACTTGCTCTTTGAAACTAATCAAAGAGGTCATCAATGCATGGTAATGGGTACTTATTATTGATTTTAACCTTGTTCAAATAATAGTAATCAATGCATAACCTCATTGACCCATCCTTTTTTCTCAACGAACAAAACTAGTGCTCCCCATGGTGATACACTTAGGTGAATAAATCCTTGATCCAGAAGCTCTTGTAGTTGCTTCTTAAGTTCCTTCAACTCTATTGGTGCTATGTGATATGGAGCTTTTGATATTGGCTCGATATTTGGCATCAAACTAATCTTAAAATCAATCGCCCTCTTTGGCGGCAATCCAAACAATTCCTTAGGAAAAACATCAAGAAATTCATTGACTATAAATATATCCTCTACTTTTGGTCCTTCGCTTTCTTCTTCCATAGCATTGATTCGTTGGTCGATCTCTTTCTCATTTGTTACTAGCTCAAGCAAACTTAATCCTTATTTCCGTATGATGGTGGATTCCCCTTCAAACTCTATATCTTTCCTGTTCATATCCTCAAAGTTCACCTTCTTCTCTCGATAATCCACTGCGACTTTAATGCAAGTCAAACAACTCATGCCGAGAATCATTTCGTACTTGCTCATCTCTAACAAAATCAAATCACTTGTCGTATTTCTACAGGGGGTATTTCTTGGTAGCGTTGAGCACGAGTACATCTCCTATTTGTTCTACAGGTTTTATTAAGCTAGTGTGAGATTCTTGAACTTCATTAAGTCTTAGATGCTTTTCGGAAAAACGATCAAGAAACATGCTAATAGAAATTGAGTACGGAAATGAGCAAATATATATAGAAGAAATATTGAAAAATTGACTGAAATCATAATAATGAAAAAGGAATTTTATATTATTAAAACAATACATGGAAACAAAAGGAAGACTTAAATACTTCCTTTACAAAAGTTCAAAGAAAGGATGCAAAACATAATCATTTCAAATCATTACATAGACAACATATACATCATCGTTTAATCCTTTTTACAAAAGCGTTTCACTTATCGGTATATTAAGGCTTTTACGGAAGGTTTAGCTTCTGTCCCTACTTCATTATTCCTCTTCACAGGGTAGGATCATTGCCTTAATTACTTGATCCCTCGTCTCCATTATCAGGAGCATTTTCTTTTCCTTTGTGGTGAGATTCTGTGGTCGGATTTCCGGACGAAGTTCCACATTTTATCTTGGATGGGTCATCTTCTTTGGTGGGGTCGTCCCATAAACCTTGCGATTTTAGATCTTCGCATACATAAAGGTACCACACTTTGCACATGTAGCACGTTTCCTTAGCACTTGTGGGGTAATTCTTGGTCCTACAGATGAGACGGCTGCATACATAGCATTTCCGTATTGTTGTTGGGTAACTGTTGACACTATGTCTCCCCTTTGCATAACCAAAATAGATGGTGCCATTCTTCTTAGGACAATTAAGGATTTTGTGGTCTTTGTTTCCACAGAAGTAACACTTATACTGCAGTTGTGGGCAACTTTTGGGGAAATGTCTTCCTTCACACTTCCAGCACCTGACCTTAGGGGTCACGAAATCCTTAAGAGGTTGGAGTTGTTTATGCTTCTTAGCCTGGGGTTCTGGATTGGCTGTGAAGGGAGGCACTTGCGACACTGGGTTTACTCTAAGTTGAGGTCTTACAACTGGAGCGGGTATAGAGGTTGTGGGTGCTTGTTGTATATAAGTCCTTATCGTCTCTTCTAGACGTCTTATGGTGGTCAAGAGTTCTTGAGTTAGATCTTGTGGTGGGGGTGCTCCTTGTTCTTGTTGTGCTTCGAGAGGGATGCTTGATTGTGGCATAATTTCCTTAGGTAGCTTCCTAAAACCAAACGAAGCGGTCGTATTAGATATTTCTTTGATTCCGAGTTTTACGCACAAGTTATTTGTTTTTAAGGAAAAGAGAAGCGTTATAGACTTTTGTTGGTCTTATTAAAGGGTTGCATAGGTACTGAATATTACTTACCTAGGGGTCTTACTTATAAAATAGGCATTATACTTATTTTGTTCTTCGAATAGGGTCACTATGCTTAAGGCTTATTGAATTTTGCTAAGGTAGGCTTACTATATTCATTCTATCTCTAAATTATAAGTCTCGTTCATGTTTTCTCCATATTGTTCTACTATGTTCTACCTCCAAGTCATTCCTACCTTCCTCCATCTTGGGTCAACATCCTAGGGTAAATCTTATTCATGTGATACTTCCATTTCGTATCTCACTAAATATCCTCCGATTCCTGTATAAGTATTTCCTTCCTTCTCCTAATATTCTCCAAGATAAAGTTCTATTCTTAGACATAGGGACTCTTAGACATAAGATCAAGTCCTACCACTCTATACTTCTAATATCCTGTTTCCTAATTCCCAAAACCTTGTTGCTCTGATACCAACTTAAACTGTCACGCCCCCAAGGGTACCCTAAACGTGGCAGTCTGCCGTACACAATACTAAAGCTTAGGAATGACTACCTTAGTCACGCAAAGGCTTCCATATCATGTACAAGGCGTACATCACAACCAAGGGAATGCATCGGAGTAGCGCAATTTATATTGATAATAGATAAGTAACAAGGCAAAGAGAGTACTTATCATAAAACATAATGCATTGCAATTCTTAGGGGCATGTCCATCTATTATCTTCAAATAAATATACATTACTATTCATATGAGTCATTATATATAAAGAACCTTACAAAATTACTTATCTTATGATTCTCTTTCCTTCATAGAAGCCTAACCATCCTTCCAAGATTTCCTCAATGTCATGATCCTCAATTTAAGCCACGGATATACCTGTTTCAACAAAATCTATAGGGGTATAAGCTATGACTAGCTTAGTGAGATATCCCTTTTCATTCGCACCATATTTTCAAATAAGTTTATTTAATCACACATATGCTATGCATACAATGCAACAACCACGTGACTACGCAAATATATACAGTTATCCGGAAACCATATATAGAACGGATTTACCCCTCCGTATCAAAGGTTAGGGAATCAGGTTGAAGGTCCTCGACCTTCTACTGCTAGTCCCCAGGTCCTCACCCACAGCGTTCGGTTGGCTCGGCTCCGAACCTAGAGTCGCTTTCCCTGAGCGATTTGGATTCTCCAGGAAGGAACATGGCCCGTGGCATCGCACGATTACAGACAATCCAACTCCATGCGTAGGAGTAGCAGCCTTCTGAAATAGATGTGACTCGATGGATGCTATGCGTGAGCGTTTTATAGGATATAATTAGACAAGTTGGCTTAATTTAATTAGCTAATAATTAAGTTGGTTTTGAGATTTGAAATTCCTAAAATCCCTAAACATGTTCTAAAAATGTTTAGAGGATTCTTAAACTCTTGATTCTTAGCCTAAACATTAATTCCAAAATCTCAATAAAATTTGAGTTCATTTGCTTAAATAAAAATATCAGTTCTTAAATCCGAACTCAAATTAAATATCTTTGTATCCAAACTAAATCCCTAAATTAAGTTCTTATTTTAAGATCTTAATTTATAATCTATTGGTTCAAAAATCATCTTTTAAATACTTCTGAAACTATAGATATTGATCTGATAGTTCTAAACCTATACCCTATTTCTGAAATATATAAATTTAAATTTATCCTTTCCTTTTCTTTTTATTCTTTTCCTACCTTTTGCCTTTCTCTTTTCATTTTTTACATTTCCCTCTTCTTCTTCTTCTTCTTCTTCTTCTTTCTCTCTTCAAATTCAAGACTTGAATCTCAAGATCAAAGCCAACTAGAGAATGAATCAAGATTAAGAGATGAAATAGATAGAGAAAACCGAGCTAGAAGATGAAGCTTCAACTTCTTTTCTTCTCTAAAGCTAAGTTTTCTATTTCTATTTCTCCTTGTTTTTACTTGTTATTTACATTTGTAATTGATGAGTTAATGTTGAATTAGGTTGAGAGTGCTGTTTATTTATGTAATTGTCGATATATGCTTGTTAGAGGTCGGATTGTGAAGGAGGAAGAAGATGATGAATAGTGGTTGTGATGGTTTGATTGTTGTTTGAAGTTGTTGGAGGAAGATTGAAGTGTTAGAATTTTTTATTAGAGTTTATTTGATGTTATAATTGATATAGGAAGCTTAGTAAATGATTTGAAGAAGTTTTGATAAAAGGAAAGTGTAAAAAACGTGTTTTCGCAAACCTGTTCTATCGTCAACGCCGCCTCCTGAAGTTTCTACGCGGCCGGCTTTGAGGCAGTGTTGAAGGGAACAGAATGCATTTTCTTAAAGCTTCCTCCAACGCTGCCAGTGTTGAACCTCTACGTTTCCGGCTTTGAAATTTACACCGCCGGTGTAGAAGTGCCGGTGTTCGTTTTACTTAGTGCCCTGTTTCGCAGCTTGATCGTATCTTGGCCATAACTTTTTCATACAACCTCCGGTTGAGGTGATTCAAGTTGATATAAAAATCTTAAAAAGAGATCTACAACTTTCATGTTTTGAGTTTTTACAAATTCAAAACGTATAGATGCTTAAATTTTGATTCTTTCCGGCTGTTGTGTTTTCCTAAACAAAATTGAAACTTGTTTTTTATTTCTAAATGTTTATTGTTAAGTGTAAATGGATCTTTTTGAGTTAAAATGAGATAGATAAGTGATGTTTGATGTGTTATGTTGATATATTGATTTAATTAAGCATGATTTAGATAGATTTATAAATTCAACAAATAATTGAATTTCCAGGAGTATTAAACTAAAAGTAGTTATGTTGTATATATGATTTCCATTGCTTGATTTATGATGTTGTGATGACTTAGTGAAATTAAAGGATCTTAGTAAGTATATAAATGATGAATTATGTATTTATATGAATTTTATTTGAATTTCCTTGATGTTAAGCTTAAGATTTAGTATGTTTTAAGTGATGTTTTTCTTCAATTGTTTTACCTTGTTTATTATTTGTTCTTATGATTAGTTATTGAACTTGAATGAACTTAGTTAACAAACTTAAGTTCAAATTGATTAAATAGACTTAAATGAGTTAAAATGAATTAGATTGAGTTAGTTTAACCATCTTTAACTTAGTTTTTGAACTAAATGATTAAGGTTAATTAATTTAGCTAAGTTTAAGTTAAGGTGAGTTCAAGTTGACATAGATCCTTCATGTATAATCAATTAGTAATGAATTTAAGTCCAACTTGACTAAATGAGCTTGAATTAGCTAAAAGGAATTAGATTACTTAAGTTAATCAACTTGAACTAGTATTAGATTAAATGACTAACTCTAAACAATTTGGCTAAGGTTAAGCTGAAATTGGTTAATAGCTAATAATTAGCTTAGATGAATGAATTAGGATGATCTTTGAATAATATGAGAATATGTTGTTTCAAATGTTTATTTGCTTTGACTATGAATGCTTAATATATGCTATGTCACGCTCCGAAGGATACCCTAAACGTGGCAGTCCACCGTACATAATATTAAAGCCTAAGAATGACCATCTCAGTCACGCGAAGGCTTCCATACTATGTACAAGGCGTCTAACACATGGAGGAAACTCATCGGAGTAATACATTTTACGTTGATATAGCTTGAGTAATAATGTAAAGGAAATACAATTTACTATACTTCATATACAAATCACTATACTTCAAAATACAAATCATTAAACTTCAATTACATGCATCGAAAGATTCCACTTCATAAAGCTATTACAAGGTAAATTATAAAACTAGCTGATAACTTCAATCATTCTTATTCCTTACCGGAATCCCAAAGTCATTTTCGGCTCCAACCATCACGGTCCCCAGTTAGCGTACTTAAGATAACCTGTTCATTTAAACAACTATTGGGGTATAAGCTACACTAGCTTAGTGAGAATTCCCTCAATTCTGTATCATAACAAGCAAGTTATAATCAACCATACGCTATGCATGAATAAACACGTAAGCAAACAATTATGTATGGGTATCCGGAACCCACACACAGAATGGATTTACGCCATTCGTATCTTGGGTTAGGGATGGTATTGAAGTCTACACGACCGCTGCTAGTCCCCAAGCACTCGGCTCATAGCACTCAACTTGGCTAGGCTCACAAATGGAATGCATCCCCGGTACGCCTTAGTTCCCTATGAGTGAGCTCTGATATCGGGTCTCATTATCTAAACGAGTCCTCGGACCATACCGACCGACCTACGTAGGAGTAGCATGCTACCAAATGCAATATGTCCGATGCGATGCATGACCAATTTAATTTTTTGCTTAGGTCAAAATATTCATACATTCTTTAGAGTGACTAACCAATATCATACACATAACAAAAATAATATGAATAGTACAGTTATCCAATCAAATCGTGGTTTCGATATGCGTTAGTATTCTTTGGCATACATTCATCATAGTCTCATCATCTATCCCATCCCCATTCATATCGATTTTTATCTTGTTCCTATAATTCTAATGCAACTAGCTACAAGCACAATCAAGGCAACAAAACAAGGAGAAAACTCACTCAGCTATTGGATCACCAGTCTTCTAGTAATAATAATTCGGTGGTAGGGAATCGTCGAATTCGGGATCATCTAAAAAGGAAGAAATACTTTAATAAGTATTTTGACTCAAACTAATCCAAACGATTTTATACGAACTATCAAATTCGTAATTCTCGTCCTAAGCGGGAATTCCAACTTAAAACGGCCATAACTTGGTCATTTTAACTCGGAATCTCGCAAATTATATATTGATTTCTATCTACTTCGAAAGATATATCTAATTCTAATATTATTTCTAAGTTTTGAAAACATTTAGGTCTCGGAATAGAGGGATCAGATCTGATCCGTAACAGTTTCCGATTCTGAAAAATAGTTTTGTAAATGTTTGTAATGTTCCTACTATATAAATTAGCTATACATGCAATATGAGTGATTTCCTAACATGAATGACATGAGATGAGCTTAATGTATGCATGATCTTGATGATTTTTTCTAAAAGGAAATTTTATAACTTTTTATTTTGCAAGACCATAATAACAACTACTTATGAAAAATCTAGTTTTCTAACTTTGATCATTTTCATTTGTTTTGGATTTGTTACTTAAGAAAATATAATTATTTTTGTTAAAATTGAGTCTTCATTATATATATTACTTATGACCTTCATTTCTACATAAAAATTTCCATTTTACACTTTGTAAACATGTTTTCAAGTAGAGTTGATTCCAAAATCCAAATTTGGTAAAAATTGGTTTTTGAGTGATTCCTTTAAGTAAAAATCATTTGATATTTAGAAAATTAGGCCTCAATCATACATAACCACTAAGGACTTTATTCTTACACAAAATTTACATTTTACACTTCGCAAATATGTTTTCCAATATGATTTACTCAAAAATCCGAATTTTAGAAAATCCACTTTTTGAATGATTCCTTTGGGAAAAACTTGTTTAATACATTAAAAATTAAGACCTTATGGTACCTATTACTTAAGGACTCCACTCATTACATAAAACTTTCATTTTCAGCTTGGATAATAGGTGTTCTTATGGCCTTCATTCAAAATTACGAATTTCATAAATTGATTACTAACTCAAAATTTTCCATATTGATTCTGCTTTTTATTTTACACATTATTCATATCGAAACTCATTTCAACTTGTAAAAATCACCACTTAATGATACCTATTACCTATACCCTTCATTTTTCACATAAAACATGAGTTTTTGAGTTGATATGTGGGTTTTCAAAATTAGTCTTGGTTGGGATCTGAATTTACAAAATTCATTTTTGGTCATATCTTTTAATAAAATCTATCTATACTTATGAAAATCCATTCCTTACATATCCTATCCTAAGAGTCTTTCATTTCTTAAATAAAAACTTCATTTTTGAGTTGAAAAACATGTTTTTAAAATATGCCTTGGCCAAAATCTGAAAATAGAATTTTTATTTTGAAAATCACTTTTGATTTTTGTAAAAAGAAGTTTTGATGATATATGTATATTAAGCCTTCATTATCTTAAGTAAAAATTACATTTTGACACTTGGAAAGTAGTTTTTAAATAGGGGTCTTACCAAAATACGAATTTCACAATTTTGTTTGAGTTCAAAACTAAGATCTATACTTAATATGAACATAAACATAAAACAATTGCATGGTAGTAAGCTACAAACTCCTAGATCTAAACTTTATTCATCAAAATCCTTCATTTATGTTATCTATATCCTAAGCCCTTCATTTTAAATGAAAAATACACATTTTGAAGTTGAAAAACAACTTTTCTAAATATGATTCCATTTTAATCCGAATTTTCAAAAATTATTTTGGTTGAAAATAAAATAGATCTTGAGTTTCCTACAACTTTCCTACCATCATCATGCTATTACAAGTTGCTCATGAGCATAAAACAAAGTCTAATGTATGTATGAACCTAAAAACAGCTAGATCTAGTTATACATGCATGCATCACTACAATAGTTATGTGAGTGGTGAACATATGCATAAATCAAAAGGAATAACAAAAATAATAACTTCAATAACAAGATCTAAGGCATAAACAAAAATCAAAACTACAAAAAGTTAGATATACAAAATATAACAACTTTAAACAAGAAAATAATTATGATACAAGATAATAATAATGGAGAAGAGGAGTTTTTTATTTTTTGGCATCATCATCCTAAGCTTTTAAGCTTGTGGAAGGTCATTTAATGCATGAAACCTTCATTACACTTTACTTATATCACCTATGGAGGCTTTGAGATGAAGATTTGCTTAAAAATCTTCAAGAAATATGGTTGGAAGCTAACAAAAGATGTGGGGGCAGCTTGGTTCTTGAAGAAACAAGAACAAGAAGAAGAAGAAAAGAGAGGAAAAAGAGAGAGAAAAGGTTAAGGAATGAAAAAGGAAAGAAAGAGTAAATGAAGGAGAGAGAGAAAATGAGTGTTTTAATTGAATAAATGAGAGAAAAAAATAAAACAAGGGCAGCAAAGAAAGCCATGTTGCACGTGAAAATGGGGAAGGAGAGAGAGGAAATTGTTGAAATTTGATTTAAATTTGAATTGTGTAATAAATGTGTAATGTAGCTTTCTTAAGAAGGAGTAGAATATAATTAATTTAGTCAAAATGGAGTAAACAAAGGACAATGGCAGTCACAAAGAAGGGGAAAAATCTGCCATGAAGTATGGGATAGATTGTAGAAAGATTGAAGTGAAAAGGAAGTGATATGTGTAAGCTGTACTTAAAGGTATAGGTTGTAAAAGTACTTTCTTAATAAAATAAAATTAGAAAATTTATTCCAAATATTTGTAGCAGATTTTTCATAATTAAAATTAAATAATTATTTGAATTATTTTAGTATTTTAATAAATATGTTATCGATATGATTAAATTACGCGAATAGGGGCTATAAATGATATTTTTATAACCCGAAAAATTCTAAAAAATTATTTTGTGAAAATAAAAATATTTTTCAAATATTTTCCAATTATTAAATTAATTTATTTTATTTTTAGTATCGGGTCTTAAACAGAATCCGATCCCGTAAAAGCCCGAACTAACTAAATTTTAGAAAAACAAAATTTTCTATAATATATAAAATATTTATCTAAAAATATAAGGCTTTATAAGAATAATAAAATTGTGTAATGAAATAAAAATGAATAGTACAAAAGACTAATCAATTACCGGTATTAATGAAAATACGATAAAAAGGTTATAACTATAACTTTTATAACCCGAAAAATTATATAACTGATATATTTGGAAATCTTATGAAATTGCAAGTCTAACGGTAATATTGGTATATTTTTTATATCTCGAACCCCGGGACACGCTTTTCGAAGTTTATATCCGAACGGGTTCGAAATAGGTCAAAAATTTACCAATCTGATATTTTTAAACAAACTTATATTACTACGAGCTATTCTACATATTTAAACTACCCCTCAGCCTCTAGGGTTAAGGATGCTAGATTGCCGGACTTAAGCTATTGTATTCCACTTAGGGTTTCCGGGTGATTTTCCGGTTTAGATCTTTGCCAATTGGAAACTGATATTTTATGTTTATACAACATATTTAATTTGAGAAATTTATTTTAAATTTTATTTTTGTAAGTATTCAATATCTTTTAATGTTTTTGGAATCCTTGAATTAGGTTTCATTTCCAAAAGTTAATCGTTATTTACTTTTTCATAATTTGTTTTTGAGCTTTATATTACCTGATTTTATAAATCGGAGTTAAATATAGAATTTGTTGTATGTAGTGGTTTTGGAATTGAAGTATGTTGAGTTCTTATTTTGTTTTTAGGGATTCTTATTTTTCTCAAGATTCGGAAATTTCTGGATTCGCTCGTGTTTTTGGACTAGTTAAAATTCGGTTTTAATTTGGAGTGATTTTTCGGGTTTATTTTCGAAGTTCATTGTAGAATTATTTACTGAAATTTTCTGGGGCTTACATACTATGTTTTGTGATAAGAAACTATAATTAAAGTGAAAAGAATTACTTTGACAGACAAAGGAGAACTGTCCATATTTTGGCGGGGCGATATTCGCAGCCATAGTGGGGTTCCACATTAGTGTCTGATCAAATAGGATTTAATAAAATGAGTTTGAGATAAATGGATAAATAGCTTAAGTTCTTATATGATTTTTATGAAGTGGATGATTATATTAGTTTAGTTTAGTTTCTTATACGAGCTCTTTCCTTAACAGAAGTGGATATCTGATTTATCTTCTGGACTATCTTTTGGAATTCCTTCTAAGACTCTGTTTGGATTTCGTATATAAGGTACACAGTAACTTGCGTGTTGGTTGTTAGGATAGGCATCTAAAATAAATTAAGAACTTAAACTTGATTTAATAATTGATGAATGTTGATTGTCTTTTACGTCGTTGAATCTGGTTCGGAGAGCGGCACCTTGCTCAGATTGGGGGCATGATACTGTTTCTTTATTGGATAGATTTATCTAAGAGATATAAGTATCCGAGATACTTATATCAAACCCCTGAGCGTCGTGATACATTACTCAGGATCCCCTAGTATTATGGGCTACACCGGAAGATGGGACTGCCTAGTCTGTATGAACAGTAAGGACCACTTAGGGAGGCGGACGTGATACTAGATCTGTCACCCCCCAACGGGTACCCTAAACGTGACAGTCCGCCACACTCAATATTAAAGCTTAAGTATGACAACCTTAGTCATTTCCAAAAGCTTTTATATTAAGTGTAAGGCTTGCTTTCACAATTTTAGAGGACCATATATGGAATAATGAAGCTTAAGGAGATAAAAAAACATATTAAGAAAAGAGGATTCACAATAAATATTTGTTCATAGTAAAGACTGTGCATACTTAGGAACAATTCCCTAAATTACTAAGCTATTACATAAATATTTGCATGCTAATACTATGATGTACTTTATCCGGAGTTCTAATATTCAAAAGGGATTACCTGCCCACATGGTCCACGTGGCCTTAGCCATAAGTACGGGAACTGCAAAAGATAGCTATCGGGGTATAAGCTACTAGGCTTAGTGAGAACTATTTCCATAAATAACTTCTTGTAACAAGATTCAAACAAGTTGGTTAATCACACATATGTAATGCATCAAACACGTGGGCAAACAATCATATAGCTTTCGGGAACTATATGTTGAATGGATTTACGCCCTCCATTCGGGGTTTGGTGATACTCAAAACAAGTAGTTTTAATAATAGAAAATTTTAAGCTTGCGAGCACACATCGCCAAGCATTCAATAAAACTTTTATACTTGCGAGCACTCATCGCCAAGTATTCCGAACCTACTTGATTTGACCTTGCTTTCGGATCAACCGCCAAGCATATTCCATTAAGCCGCCAAGCAATCGCTTTCGGATCTTCCGCCAAGTGTTGCTTTCGACATGAGCCTACTATCCTTCTCACCCAAGGATAATAACCCAACCATGTAATGTGACTCACTTCGTGGTATGCATGAGTTCATTATTTATAAAGTCATAACATAATTATTTTAACTTTATGGTGATCAAGGAATTTCACACAAATCAATATTATACTAAAACAATCACTTAGAACAATTCGGGCTTCGATATTCTTAGAATTCTTTCAAGGAATTATTTTACATGCATATCGGTTTATCTTTTCCTAACTCTAGTGCAACTAATTTACAAGCACAACAAGTGTAGTATTTAATGGAAATAAACTCACGATGCCATTGTCGTCTATTCCTCTAAGCGGATGAGTCGTTCACACACTCCACTTAATCGTAATAGTCCTTTGGGTAAGAATCCTTCCTCGGGGTTACCTAACCAAAGAAAATACCCACAATGAGTTTTTCTTGAAGATTTTCTTGAATTTTGACAAAACAATGTCAAAGAACGTTAAAGTTCGTATAGAAGAATGTTCCAACTTAAAATGGCCATAACTTGGTCATTTTAACTCGGAATCGCGCATATAATATACCGATTTCTATCTACTCGAAAAGATCTACCCTTTCTAAATTATTTCCCACAAACAAGCCATATAGGCTCCGAAAAAGTGGCGACAAAATTCACCACGGATTTCCAAATAAAAACAACTTTGGTTCAAGAAATCAAAATTTGTTTGATAAATACTTAGTTATCTATATAGTTGAAAAATTCTCTTTTATAACTATATAACTCATATTTAAGCATGCTCAAGTGCTTGTTGTCCAATTTATTTTTCTTAAGTAAAACAATGTTGGTTTGAAGCTTTTCGGAAATTGTTTTTGTGAATTTCTTTGAAACGAATACCTTGTTTCTTTATTTTCTAAAAACGTTTTATGTTGGTTTTATTTATCTTTTCCAAGTGACTTTTAAAAATAAAATTTTACTTTCTAAGTTATACTAATAATATTTTTGAAGTTTTCTAGAAAATATTCTTTTCTTCATTTTCTTGTGTAAATTCCTTGTTTACTTGTTTTGGCAAAAATCTTTACTTGATATTTCTCATTCTTTTTTCTCATGTTCTATTCCGAAAACAATTACCCATGCATGAAAATTTGGTTTCTTTATAAAAACAAAGTGGAACATTTAAGGACTTTTTGTAGAAAAACTAATTTCTATAATTCTATTATTTTCCTCTTGTAACTTGAAAAGAAATAACTTTATTATTTTCAAATCATAAATTTTCTTTGCTTATTTGTTTGCAAAGGTCTTTATTTAAATTTTCCTTAGTCATCCACCTTATTCTCTTTCTTTATGAAAAGAACCATTTTTGTCAACAAGAATATTTTCTTTTGAAAAACAAGGTAGAGTAACGAAGATTTAAGTAGTTGTTTAAGTAAAAATAGTTTCTAAATTCATAGTGAATTCTTTTTGAAATTTGAAAATGAATGAGTTTTTATGTTTCACAAAATTTATTCCTAAGTGACAAAAAGCCTTCTTTTATTTGATTATCTTTAGAAAATAAAGCTTTTTGGACAACAATCTAAATGAACATGATTATGAGAATAATAATAAAAAAAATAACATAAAGTATAAATAATAAAGTCAAGTATTGGAGTCTTAGCTTTTTCAAGGCTCCCGGGACTAAGAAATAAACTAGTCCCATAAAGAAATAAAATGAAAGAAGAAAAGCTTGTTTTGACTTGATGAGGACAAGTCTAAGAATAGAGACTAGTCTTATTTCAATAAGGAATAAATAAATAAATTGCAATGGAAAAGTAAATAAATTGCTTTGCATGAAATAAATAAATTGCAAGTGAGCTTATATGCTCTAAAGAATATGTATAGATATATAAACAATAATAAATCAACATAAACATAAATGGATTGGCATGAACAAGAACAATACATGAACATAATGTAGTTTCCACAACTTGTAGTATTTGGAAACTCACACTATGGTCATGTAAAGTTACATGACATGAAGAAGAAGAAAGATTATAAAGGGTTACCTAAAGAAGACTTTGATATGGTTATGTGGTTATGGGTTTTTGTTGTTGGTGGAAGTTGTTGTGGAATTATTTTGAGAGAGTTTTGAGACAGAAATTTGAGAGAGCTTTGAGAGGAAAATTTGAGAGAGTTTTGGTATGAATTTGTGAGTAGTGAATGTGTGAAAGAAGTGAAAGAGGAGGGGGGTATTTATAGGAAAATGTGGAGTGATTTTTGTGTGATTTAAATAAATAAAATTGAAACAAAATTGAGGGAGAGGGGCAAAATGGGCGCCGGCCATGCTGAAGGGGGGTTTTTTATTTATTTTTGTGACTTTTTAATAAATGAAAGATGTAATGTGTGAAGTAGATGTGATATAAAGTTATGGGAAAGGTAAAAAGTTAAGATTATAGGTTATGTAGAGTGTAAGAGTAGGTGTAAGAAAAAGTAGAGATAAAAGAATAGTGTAGAATAGTAATGAATAGTGTAATGTAAAGTAGATATGACAATTAAAGTACCGGTAGTAAGAAAATACGCGTATAATAGCTATATCTGTTATTTTTACTTACCGAAAAATTATGAAACTGATATTTTTGGAAAACTTATATTTTTACGAGTCTAACGGTGTATTCGGAATATTTTTACTATTTCGGGCTTCCGGACACGTTTTTCGAGAACTGTGTCCGATCGGGTTCGAAGGACACTCGAATTTCGCGAAACTGAAACTTTTATAAAACCTATGGTTATTACGGACTATTCGAGCTAATTATCCCAACTTCGTTTTTCCGGGCCAAAGAAAACGGCAATGCCGGATTTAGGTTGATACGGTAAACTAGGGTTTCGTTGACCTTTAGGGTTTCGTTTGACTTCCGGTTAGGGTTTTATGCTAAACCGATTCCAAAATTTTAGGGGTTTACAAGATCCTTGATGCCTGGAGTTTGAATTTGAATACTCCCGTGTTTATTTGTTTACTTTAAAGAAAGATAATAACTTGTGATTGTCGCATTTGCATTTAGTTAAGCTCGTGTGTCACTCCGTGTGTGATTGTGTTGCTGTGTACTGGGCTTCGGCTCATTCTTGTTGTTGTTATTCTTTTTACAGGTTTTGTTATTGACAAAGATGATGTTGATGATGATGAGTTCTTATTGATGTTGGTGATGATGGATGATGAGACGATGATATGATGATGTTGTTGCTATTGGCGATGATTGACTCAGGTTTTGGGCATTTGTGATGATTCGGAGAGAATTTGTGGATGAGTGAAGTGAGTAGGAGCGTGGATGTAGTTAATTACTTTATTTCTTTTTGTTTTGTATTAGTGAGAGTTGGATTTATGATTTAAACTTGTTATATTCTTTAAAGGGCATAGTAGAGCCAATGTTTTATAAATTAACTTTTGCAAAGCTTTGTTTAATCTAATAATTCTCCACTTGAGAAGAGTAAAAGTTTTGAAATGTCTTTATTTCTGAATTGTTTTATAAAATTTATTTCCGCTGCTAAATCCAGATATCTGAAAATCTAACTAAACGATTTCATAACATAAAATCGGATAGCAATGTTCAACATAAACACCTTCTTTTAAGACAACCTTACATATAATTCGTAAGAGTTATACGTAGCTGGGGACTTGGTGTACTTAATTTGAGAATTGAGCATGTCAGATCTTTACACTATATGTTTGTCCCACCAAACTTATAATAACCAATGCAATGTGACTCAATCATGGTATGCATGTATAGTTTATTTATAATATCATAGCATATTAGTTAATTCATTGAAGGTGACCATAGAAATTTCAAACACATCAAGATTTAGCTAAACAATCATAAATTATACTCTACTCCCATTCCGATATACTTAACATTCATTCATCCAAAGATAATTCACATGCACATTTCCAATTTTATCTTTTCCTAAGTCTAATGTCACTACATTACAAACAAAATCATAAGCACAAATTTTAAATAATGAACTCACTCGACCATGACGAATCTCCTTAATCAAAGTAGTCCTCGGGGTATGAAAACTCGTCTTCCTCGTTACCTAAACAAAAGAAATACCCACAATGAGTATTTCTTGGAAGTTCTAAAGAAATTTGTCAACTAAATTTCTAAGTTCGTCAAATTTCGTATTGAAGGATAGTGCAAATTAAAATGTCCATAACTTACTCATTTTAACTTGGAATTGCACATATAATATACCGATTTCTACCTATTCGAAAAGATCTATCCATTTCTAATGTTATTTTCATCATATATGGTCATTTTGGTTGAAAAATAAACTGTCACAAAATCATTACGAAAATTCTATTCTTCGAAACAAACAATTTCTAACATTTTCCCATTCAAATCCTTTTGATAAATACTTAGTTATCAATATAGTTTGAAAAATTTATTTCTACATAAGTAAACTCACATTAAACACAAGATTCAAATTTTATTGTCTAACCTTTATTTTTATCAAGACAATGTCCTTGATGATTGAAAAATCATGTTTTTGTCTACTTTGAAAAGTTTTTAAAATAGAGTTTAGAATGTGGCTTCATCTTAAAAGATTTCATTTTTTTATTCTCATTCCTTTACCTTTGTGATAATTATAAAAAATGATCTTTAGATCTTTCTTTCATAGCCATTTTCACATTTGGATCCCTTTTTATTAAATCTATTAAATCCCCTTTTTATCTAGGTTTAAAAACTTGGGAGTTCTTGGTGATTATAGATTTTCATAAAGTATATTTTTAGGAAAAACTTATTCATGAAAAGAGGTTATCAAAGTTAAATAATCTTCCTTTAATTTAAGAGACAAGTCATGATTTTCTTAGATGGATCAGGATTTGCTTTAAAAAAAAATTTACAAGACATAAACTATCATCTCATGGTAAGTTTGTTTTAGTCGAAAATTTTTGTTACTTGTTAGGGAAAAACTTTAAGTTTAGTACTCCTTTTTCTTGATGATAATAATTATTTTATTCTTTGTGAAATAAGATCTCATCTCTTATTATTTGACCAACACCATGAATCTTGTAAAATATGAGTACACTCATATAACATAGTACACAAAATAACAATGAGAGAAATAATAAAATCAAGTATTGTCATGCAGGTCATGTATTGGGAGTCAAGGCTCTTGGGACAAAGAATAAATTCCATCCCGATTATAAACGAATACGAAAATAAAAATTTAAATAAACTTAATCATATAGTCATGTATTTGTCATATAGGTCATGTATTGGGAGTCAAGGCTCCCGGGACAAAGAATAAATTCCGTCCCGATTATAAACGAATAAGAAAATAAAAATTTAAATAAACTTAATAATATAGTCATGTATTGTCATATAGGTCATGTATTGGGAGTCAAGGCTCCCGGGACAAAGAATAAATTCCGTCCCGATTATAAATTATAACGAAAGCAAGAAGTAGAAATTTAAATATAACAAGAGTAGCAAATAAACAACAACATAATATAATATAATAGAAAAGATATTTCCATGAACAAAAACAAAATATCAACATAGTGTTATTTCCATAACATTGAAGTTTAGGAAATACCACCATGGTCATATTGAGTTATATGACATGGTTGTATGAAAGAATAAGAATATTACTGTCACACCCCAAAGGGTACCCTAATCGTGACAGTCTGTCACACTAAATATTAAAGCTTAAGTATGACAACCTTAGCCATTCCCAAAAGCTTTTATATGGAATTATGCAGCTTAAAGAGACATAAAAATATATTAAGAAAAGAGGATTCATAATAAACATTTATTCATGGCAATGGTTTTACAAACTTAGGGACATTTCCCAAGATCACTATTCTATTACAAGATATTTGTACATTATCTCTAATACTAAACTTCATCTTAGAATTTCTTGATCTAAAAGAAATTACCTGCCCGCAGGGTCCTCGTGGTCTTAACCATAAGTAGGGAAACTACAAAAGATATCTATTGGGGTATAAGCTAACAGGCTTAATGAGAACTATTTGCATAAATAACTTCTTGTAACAAAGTTTCAAACAAGTTAATTAAGCAAACAAATGGGATGCAACATACATGTGGGCAAACGAAGCATATAGTTTTCCGGGAACTATATGTTGAATGGATTTGCGCCCTCCATTCAAGGTTTGGTGGTACATAACCTCAATTCAAGTAGTTTTAGTTAAAAGTTTTATGCTCACGAGCACTCATCACCAAGCATTCCAAGTCTACTTGAATTGACCTTGCTTTCAGATTTTCCGTCAAGCATTTCCCTTAAGCCGCCAAGCAATCGCTTTTGGATCTTCCGTTAAGTGTTACTTTCAACATGAGCTTACTATCCTTCTCACCCAAGGATAATAACCCAAAATGCAATGTGAATCACTTCTTGGTATGCATGAATCCATTTATTTATAATGTCATAACACTTATTATTATCAAGTTTAAGGTGATCAAGGCATTTCATACAAAGCAAGTGTTATACTAAAACAAGCATTTTAAATCAATTCCGGCTTCGATATTCTTAGGATTCTTTCAAAGAATTAATTAACATACATATCCATTTTCTTTTTCCTAACTCTAATGCAACTAAATTACAAGCACAACAAGTATAGCATTTAACGGAAATAAACTCACAATGCCATGTCAACTATTCCTCTATGCGGGTGAGTCGTTCACACACTCCACTTAATCGTAATAATCTTCGGGATAAAGGAATCCTTCCTCGGGGTCACCTAGCCAAAGAAAATACCCACAATGAGTATTTCTTGATGATTTTCTTGAATTTTGACAAAACAATGTCAAGAGAACGTTAAAGTTCGTATAAATGAAAGTTCCAATTTAAAATGGCCATAACTTGGTCATTTTAACTCGGAATCGCACATATAATATACCTTTTTCTACCTACTCGAAAAGATCTATCTATTTCTAACACTATTTTTATCAAACTAAACCATTTAGGCCTTGAAACAGTGGTGACAAAATTCACCACGAATGTTCCAACTAAAAAAAAAAACAACTTGGGTTCACCCATTCAAAACTTGCTTGATAAATATTTAGTTATCTATATAGTTGAAAAATTCTCTTTTTATAACTATATAACTCATATTTAAGCATGCTCAAGTGTTTTGTTGTCCAATTATATTTCTTGAATAAAACAATATTGGTTTGAAGTTGTTAGAAAAATATAGTTTACAAAAATTGATTTTTGTAAATTTCTTGAAACGAATATCTAGTTTCTTTTTGTTTTTCCAAAAATACTTCATGTTGGTTTTATTATGTTTCCCAAGTAACTTTTTGGAAATACAATTTTCTGTTTTCTAAGTTCTCTTATATTAGTACTACTTTTCCTATTTATTTTTCCTATACAATTTTCTTTGCCTATTTGTTTGTAAAGGTCATTATTTGAAAATTCCTTAGCCTTTCATCTTGTTTATCTTTTTCATAAAAATCATTTTTGTATCAACAATTATTTTCTTTTGAAAAACAAAGTGGAATAATAAAGGTTTAAGTAGCTTTTCGAAGTGAAAGTAGTTTCTAAAATTATAGTGAGTTCTTTTTGTAACTTGAAAAGAAATGAGTTTATTTTTGTTAACTCATAGATTTTACACTTTACATAAACTTATTTCTAAGTGACAAAATATTCTTTTGTTTAATTATTTTTAGAAATTAAAATTTTTTGGACAACAATCTAAATGTACTTGATTTATAAGAATAATAGTAAACAGAAATAACATAAATAATAAAGTCAAGCATTGGAGTCTTAGCTTTTTCAAGGCTTCCGGGACTAAGAAGTAGACTAGTCCCAAAATAAAATAAAATGAAAAAAAGAAAAACTTGTTTGGACTTGATAAGGACAAGTCTAAGACTAGAAACTAGTCTTAAAATAACAAGAAATAAGTAAATAAATTGCAATGGAATAATAAATAAATTGCATTGCATAAAGTAAATAAATTGCAAGTGAGCTTATATGCTCTAAAGAATATGTACATATATATATAGATAATTATACTTAGATATATTAACAATAATATGAATAAAAATAATAACATGAACATAAATAGATTTTTCATGAACAAGAACAATACATGAACATAATGTAGCTTCCATAACTTTTAGTCTTTGGAAACTCATACTATGGTCATGTAAAGTCACATGACATGAAGAAGAAAAAAGTAATATAAGATGGTTACCTAAAGAAGACTTTGATATAGTTATGTGGTTATGGGTTTTAGTTGTTGGTAGAAGTTATTGTGAAATTATTTTGAGAGAGTTTTGGGGTGGTATTTTGAGAGAGTTTTGAAAGGATATTTTAGCAGAGTTTTGGTAGAAAATTTATGGGTAGTGAATGTGTTAAAGAAGTGAAAGAGGAGGGGGATATTTATAGGAAAATGTGGAGTGATTTTTGTGTAATTAAAATAAATAAAAATTGAAACAAAATTGAGAGGAGAGGGGACAAGGGGGCGCTGGCCATAGAGATATGGAGGAGGAAGAGATTTGATTTTTTTTTTTTTTTTTGTTAAATAAAAGATGTAATATGTAAGGTAGATGTGAAATAAAGTTATGAGAAAAGTAAAAAGTAAGAATTATAGGTTATGGAGTATGTAAGAGTAGGTGTAAGAAAAAGTAGAGATAAAAGAATAGTGTAGAATAGTAATGAATAGTGTAATGTAAAGTAGATATGACTAATAAAATACCAGTAGTAAGAAAATATGCGTATAAATGCGATATATAATATTTTTAGCTACAAAAAAATTACGAAACTGATATTTTTGGAAAACTTATATTTTTACGAGTCTAACGGTGTATTCGGAATATTTTTACTATTCCGAGCCCCGGGACACGTTTTTTAACAACTATGTCCAATCTGGTTCAAAGGATACTCGAAATTCGCAAAACTGATATTTTTATATAACCTATAGTTATTACGAACTATTCTAGCTAATTATTCCAACCTTTTTTTTTCTAGGGCCAAAGAAAATGACAATGCCGGACTTAAGCGGTTACGGTAAACTAGGATTTTGTTGACTTTGGAAATCTGGTTGACTTCTAGTTTAGGGTCTTAAGCTAAACCGATTCCAAAAATTTGGGGGTTTACAATTACCTTAAAGAATTTGTAAGAGAAATGAAGAAGAGAGGTTAAAATTTTGGTGAAGTAGATAGTGTTTGGAGAGGATTTGTTTGAAAATGTAAAGAGGGTTTGTTGGTAGTAAAAGAGAGGATTTAGAGAGAGTGTTTGAGAGAGTATTTTGACATAGTAACTTTATGTTGGAGGAGTGGTGTAAGAAATGAAGGGAGGAGGTGGTATTTATAGAAGAAGGGAAGTGGGGTTAGTGTGGAATTAAATTAAATCAAAAGAAAAGAAAAATATATATATAATATTACATATTGCACCAGCCATTAAAGAGTAAATAAAAAAAAATATATATATATTTAATTGTTTTGATGATTAAGAGATGTAATATGAGTGGTTGATGTAAGAAAAGAGACATGGAAAAGGTAAAATATAAAAATAGAGGATTGGTAAGGAATAAGGTCCAATGGGAATAAAGTATAGGTATTAAATAATGTATAGTAGTATAAAGTAGAATAGTTGTCACGCCCCGATGGATACCCTAAACGTGGCAGTCCGCCGTACACGATACTAAAGCCTAAGAATGACTACCTTAGTCACGTAAAGGCTTCCATATCATGTACAAGGCGTACATCACAACCAAGGGAACGCATCGGAGTAGTGCAATTTATATTGATAATAAATAAGTAAGAAGGCAAAGAGAATACTTATCATAAAACATAAACACATTGCATTTCAATTCTTAGAGGCATATCCTATTTCAAATAAATATACATCACTTATCATATAGGTCATTTCATATCAAGATCCTTACAACATTACTTCATCTTTATGATCCCATTTCCTTCGTAGAAGCTTAACCATCCATCCATGACTTCCTTAATGTCATGATCCTCAATTTAAGCCACGGGTATACCTGTTTCAACAAATCTATAGGGGTATAAGCTACAACTAGCTTAGTGAGATATTCCTTTTCATTCGCACCACATTTTCAAACAAGTTTATTTATTTATTCACATATATGCTATGCATACAATGCAACAATCACATGATTACGCAAATATATATAGTTATCCGGAAACCATATATAGAACGGATTTACCCCTCCGTATCAAAGGTTAGGGAATCAGGGTTGAAGGTCCTCGACCTTCTACTGCTAGTCCCCAGGTCCTCACCCACAGCATTCGGTTGGCTCGGCTCCGAACCTAGAGTCACTTTCCCCGAGTAATTTGGATTCTCTAGGAAGGAACATGGCCCGTGGCACCGCACGATTACAGCCAATCCAACTCTACGCGTAGGAGTAATAGCCTTCCGAAATAGATGTGACTCGATGGATGCTATGTGTGAGCGTTTTAGTTTTCTTAAGCCAAACCTTATTAAGGTTTATTAGGGTCGATCAATCAATGTAGCAAACAATAAACAATCATACAAGTAAGTAAACAAAATTATTTAAACAAGCAGTTTGAAGTTGCGATATTCTTAATTCTCATTTCACGCATAAACATAGAATCACATATATACACATAATCCCGAATTCCCCAAATATATCCGTTTTTATCTTTTCTTAGTATACTAATGCTACTATTTTACAAGCACAAGCAAGGTAACGAAATTAGGAGAAATAACTCACTCGTCCATTTCGTTATCTTCTTGGTCGTAGTAATCCTCGGGTAGGGTATTCTCGTATCCATTGTTACCTAGACAAAAGAAATACCCGGGATAAGGCTTTCATGAAATTCTATTCTTGGATTTTCTAAACTTTCCTTAAAATCACGGTAAAATCGTATAAGAGGAAATTCCAACTTAAAATGGCCATAACTTGCTCATTTTAATTCGGAATTCCGCATATAATATACCGTTTTCTACCTATTCGAAAAGATCTATCCATTTCTAAGGTTATCTTTGTCATATAAGGTCATTTAGGTTCCGAAAACGTTGGGTACAGATTTAAAACGAAAATTGCCAAACTTTTACAAATCCGTTTTCTAACTCAACTTCATTTTTAAAGAAAATCCTTTTGTAACGATATATATAGTTGATAAATACTTTGACTATATAGGTAAGCTCACTTTATATGCAAAAATCCTAATGGTAGTGTCTCAACAATTTATTTCATAAAACAATTCAATTTGAGTTGTTAAAACTTCAACCTTGATAATTTCTTTTCAAGTATTTGAAGAAACTTTATATTTTCTTAGTTCGTTATAAATGGATATATTCTTACTTTATTTTCTTCATTCTTTTTCCAAAACAAGTTAAATTTTTCCTTAATCCTTTAGTCTTGCATTAAATTCTTTTTCTAGTGATTAAAGTTCAAATTTATCAAAAGTATATTAAGTTGATGAAAACCTTCTCATAATTTTGTATTTAGGATGGTTTTTAGAAAATGAATCTTGTTCTTCTTATATCTACTTCTAAACTATAAGCTTTTTCTTTCTAAAACTTGTTCTTTCATTTCTTTTGAAAAGAATCGTTTTTATTGATAAAATCCATTATGGTTAATCTTACTTTATTTATATTCTTTTGAAAATGAGTTCCTTCTTTTTTTTTTTAGAAATTTGAAAATCATTATTTTTCCTAAGTGGGTTCATCGCCTTATGAGTTGATCTTTATCTTAACTTTGAAAACTAGTTTGTTTTCTTAGTTTTATTTCAAAGTTTAAAAGAGTTTAAATCTTAAGCTTTTGTAAAAACTTTTAATATTAATAAATTATATTACCAAAAGCTTAGGTTAACATAATATACAAAGAAAATATTTATTTCTTATGTTTCCTTGAAAATCTATCTTTGTTACCTATGAAAACGTTGAGAAAACTCTATTTCTATGTTGTTGATAATAACTTCATGGTTTTGTGATAAATCATATAATCGAAAACTTAGCTTTGACTTTATTAAGTAAAGTAAAATTCTATTTTTAGATTAGTTGAGACATTAACATTATGTAAATGCAAGTATCATGAGCATATAAAGTAATAAGAACATAAGAAAATACTAGAAATAAATAATAAGCAAGAAAAATAAAATATCAAGTGTTGGGAACCTTAGCTTCATCAAAGAATCCCGATCAAGTATTGGAGCCTTAGCTTCATCAAGGCATCCCGGGACTAAGAATGGACTAGTCCCGAAAGATTAAAGAAAATAAACAAAAGATTGTTTTGACTTGATATGGACAAGTCTAAGACTGGAAAGACTAGTCTTAATAATTGCATAAAAAAAATAAATTGCATAACTTGAAAGTAAATAAATAACAAATGAGCTTATATGTTCTAAATAAATATAATATACATATATATATAAGCAAGTTATAGCAAAAGATGTAAACAAGTAATAAATGATAAAGTATATATATACATGAAAGTAGTTCCATAAACAAGAACCAAACATGATCTTAATGTGGTTTTCTTTAGTTTTTCAACCTAAGAAACAACATCAAAACCATATAAGGTTACTTGACATAAAAAGAATAGAATAAGAGTTCTTCATTACCTAAATGGGTAAGAAGAAAAGAAGGATTGCTTGAAGGCCTTTGAGGCTTTGAAAAGAAACTTTCTTTAGTAATGGAAGAGGAGTGTTTTCTCTTTACAAGAAGTGAGTTCTTGTAAGATTATAGAGAGGAGTTTTTGGAGAGGATTTTAGCATAATTTCTTTGCTTTGGAATGGTGTGAAGAAATGAGAAGGGGAAAGGTGGTATTTATAGAGTTTTGTGAAGGAATTAAGAGTGAATTAAATCAAAGAAAAATAAAATAAAATAGATGTGAAAGAGAGAGGGTTAGCGCCGGTCCTAGCATGGGGAAGGAAAATTTGTACAATTTTGATTAATTTTGTGTAATAAAGAAGTAATGTGTAAAGTTGATGTGAATAAAGTTGTATTGGAAATGAAAAAAGTAAGAAAATAGGTATGTAGATGTAAGAAATAGGTGTAAGAAAAAGTAGAGATAGTGAAATAGTAATGAATAGTAGAAAAGTACTGTGAATAGTAGACTAGACAATTAAAGTACCGGTAGTAATAAAAATACGCGTATTAAGGCGATATCTGTAATTTTTAGCTATCGAAAAATTCTAAAACTGATATTTTTGGAAACCTTATATTTTTACGAGTCTATTGGTACAAACGGAATATTTTTAATATTCCGAGCTCCGGGACATGCTTTTCGAGAACTGTCCCCATTTGAGTCCGAAGGACACTCGAAATTCGCGAATCTGATATTTTTATGTTACCCCATATTATTACGAACTATTTTAAGCTATTGGCTTAATTTCGTTTTCTAGGGTTTGAAAATGCGGGATTGCCGGATCTTAAACACTAGGGTTCGTTATAAGCTTGTTGACCTTTAGGGTTCCGTTTTGACTTCCGATTTTACTAAGTCATTTGTAAGATTGTATAATTTTTGAGTTTTGATCGTTTTATATTTTAAGCTCGACGTCTATGGTTTACCTTATTTTATTTGTAATTATTTAATAGTTTTTAGTTCTCGGGATCGTTTAACCGAGTCTAGGGTTATGAGTTGACTCAGTTTAACTTTTGGTAAAAATTGAAATTTCTGATTCTGAAATTTATTGAGGGTTTTTAAGATTTTGTCGTTGGTTGTTATTTTGATATATTATCCTGATTTGCGTGTTAGGAAATGGTTATGTGATTTGATTGATGTACGAATGTTGTTTCGACCGATAGTTAGATTTTTCCATTTTGTTCTTGAGGGTTCCCTATTTCTCAAATTAAGAAATCTCGTTTTTGATCTCTATTTAGAATTAGGTTTTGACTTGGTTTGCGTTTTAAGGTTTCGTTTCTAGCGTTTGTCTTGATTTGGAATTTGGTTTTAACTTGAGTCGATTTTTTGGGATTTAAATTTTAAACTTTTAAAATTATTTTCTATGAATTATGAAAATTTTTGGGGGTTTACAATAGTATTATACAATGGATAGTATAAAATAGTGTAGAAGACAAAAATTAATATCGGTAGTAAAACAATTCGCGTATAATTGCCATATCAGATATTTTTCTTTATCGAAAAATTATAAAATTGATATTTTGGAATCCTTATAATATTATGAATCTAATGGTATTAATAAATTATTTTTAAATTCCCAAACCCCGAGACACGCTTTTCGAGGATCGTATTCAATTGGGCTCGGAATAAACCTAATTTTATCTAATATGATATTTTTTAATTTTCTTATATAAATTATACACTATACTACACACATAACTTTTATTTATTCTTCTAGGGTTGAAAGATACAGAAATGTCAGATCTAAACTGTTAAATTTCACTAGGGAATTGTTGACTTAGGGTTTCCGGTTGCCTTCCCGATTTAAGATTTAAGCTTAAAAATTATCAGAAAACTAGGGGTTGACAGGGTATCTCATAGGATACTCAGCATAACCTATATAACTTGGAAACACAAATATACTTCATAACATTCTTGTTTAACATACAAATATCCTAATTGGCATAACCATAAGCTAACTGTCACACCCCAAATGGTACTCTAAACGCGACAGTCCGCTACACTCAATATCTAGACTTGTATATGACTACCTTAGTCATTCCATGTGTCACGTCTCGAAGGGTACCCTAAACGTAGCAGTCTGTCATATACAATATTAAAGCCTAGGAATGACCGCCTCAGTCACGCAAAGGCTTCCATACTATGTACAAGGCGTCAAACACGTGGAGGAGACACATCGGAGTGATATATTTTATATTGATATAACTTGAGTAATAATGCAAAGGAAATACAATTCATTATACTTCAAATACAAATCCTTATACTTCAATTTTAATTCATAAAAAGATTTCGCTACATAGAACTATTACAAGGTAATTCACAAAACCTAGCTAATATCTTCAAGCATTCTTATTTCCTGCCTGAATCCCGAAGTCATACTCGGCTCCAACCAACTCGATCCCCACGTAGCATTCTTGAGATAACCTGATCATTCAAACATATGTTGGGATATAAGCTACACTAGCTTAGTGAGAATTACCTTAATTCCGTACCATAACAAGCAAGTTATAAATCATTCATATGCTATGCATGAACAAACACATGAGCAAACAATTATGTATAGGTATCCGGAACCCATACACAGAAAGGATTTACGCCCTCCGTATCTTAGGTTAGGGATGGTATTGAAAGTCTACACGACGACTGCTAGTCCCCGAGCCCCCCCACTCATAGCACTCGACTCGGCTAGGCTCACACATGGAATGCATCCCCGGTGCGCCTTAGTTCCCTATGAATGAGCTCTAATACCGAGTCTCATTATCCAAACGAATCCTCGGACCATACCGATCGACCTGCGTAGGAGTAGCACGCTACCAAATGCAATATGTCCGATGTGATGCATGACCAATTTAATTTTTGTTTAGATCAAAATATTCATACATTCTTTAGAGTGACCAACCAATATCATACACATAACAAAAAATAATATGAACAGTGTAGTTATCCAATCGAATCGTGGTTTCGATATGCTTTAGTATTCTTTGGCATACATTCATCATAGTCTTATCATCTATCCCATCCCCATTCATATCGATTTTTATCTTATTCCTATAATTCTAATGCAACTAGCTATAAGCACAAACAAGGTAACAAAATAAGAAGAAAACTCACTCGGCCATTGGATCATCGGTCTTTTAGTAAAAGTAATCCGGTGGTAAAGAATCATCGGTTTCGGGGTCATCTAAAAAGGAAGAAATACTCTAATAAGTATTTCATCATTTAACTAATCCAAACTATCTTATACAAACTATCAAATTCGTAATTCTCGTTCTAAGCGGGAATTCCAACTTAAAACGGCCATAATTTGGTTGTTTTAACTCGAAATTTAGCAAATTATATCGATTTTCTATCTGCTTTGAAAGATCTATCTAATTCTAATATCATATTTAAGTTTTGAAAACTTTGAAGCTTCGAAAAGGTCTGATCAGTAGCGAAATTCAATTCCGAAAAGTAGTATTATCAATGTTTGTAATGTTTCTACTATCCAAAGCAAGTATACATGCAATATGAACAAGTTATTATCATAAATGATATGTCATGAGATATATATATATATATATATACACATGTTCTTGATGATATTGTGTAATCCCCTGAATTTTAGATAACCTGAATATGATAATTAATAAATTATAACATAGAATCTTGAAGAACTTCGAGAAAAAGTCATAAAGACCACTCCTGATTTTTTGCGATTTAATAACATTAAAGTATAAACAAATTCTGTTATAATTAGAAGGATTCGAATCCTTATAGATAAAATTTTGAGGCACAAAATATAACTTCCATAATCATAACTAATTAATAATCAAGATAAATAAATTTCTAAGCAATAAAAGATAATACTTTGCAACACAAGTCAAAAATTTTACAAGTGATTATAAATAGCCTTAGATTACACATGTAAGAAGAAACAATTAATTTTAAAAGCCTATTGGTTAGAAAATGATAATTTAGAAAAGGATCACTAAAGTTCAAAAATATATGATAGGATTAAAAGAAAATCAATATTTATAAATCTAGACCTTAGATAAAAATATATATGTGCATATACAAGATATATACTAAAGAAATATTTTCCAAAAGAATATAACAATAATAGTATGATTAACATATAAATATGATAGTAAATTAGAATCCTAAATATATGATAGATATTGGATTTAAGACCCAATTAGACCTTAGTTGGAAACTTTAGAGTATTATGAACCTATTTATGATCTAAAAACCTTAAGAATCTAAATAAATAAATTAAAAAGACACCAAAGATATATTTTGTAATCTAAGTCAAAAACCAAGAATAAAGTATATATGAATAAATAAATAAATGGCTTTAAATTTTAAATGTATTAAAAAGCTAATAATTCATGATATGTGTATAATAAGAATAACCTATTAAAGATAAACATTAGGGATATAAATACCCAATGAAGAGCTATAAACAGACCTACAATTAATTATTTAGACTTCAAATAAAAATTTAGACCACACCATAATTTTAGTTAGAAAATTTAGAGTCTGTAGATAACAATCTTATATTTTGACCTATCGGACCCTAAAACCTTAATCGCGTAGAACAAAACTTTAGAAATACTAAATCGCGTAAATTCTAAACTCAAAATTTGAAACTCAGCAATATTTTAAAAATATTTTAGGACCTTAAATAAATTGTTGGAAATAAAATTCTCATATAACTAACACAAATATACGCATAGGAGACATTTTTTGATGAAATTAGTTAGATATTTGAATTTATTAATATTTTCTCAAATGTTGTTACAAGTCACAGTGAAAATTGGAAACACTTGGCCAGCCTAAATTTGCTACAAGTCTCTCCACCATGTAAGCTAGCTTAAGAGAGTAGAAAAGAGTATGTGAGGTATATTTTAAGACACATCAACCAATGAAAATGCACCAAATAAAAACCCCTAATTAATGCAAACCTGTTTAATTACTTAAAGGGACTTGTAGAACCGATAAACAAAGATTTCTCTTCCTCTTTCATAAAACAACAACAACAACATAATTTATTAAATAAAATAAATAATTAAAGCCTAAACTAGTCAAACCTTCCTACATAAGTTTTCTCAACCCTTCATGTAAACCCCGGGAATCTTAGTAGTTTAGAAAACCCCGGGAGTTGAAAAGCGAAACCCTAATCCGGTTTAGTTTAAGTTTAGTAAGAGGAGCTTAGGAACCCTAAATCCGGCTTTCCTTCGGTTTCATAATAAAAGAAATTTTATAAAGTAAATGAAATTGAATTATTGTTCTAAAGTATATGTTAGACCTTCGAAAGTTTTAAATTCGGGAATTTTTCAATTCCGTGCCTTCCCGAGCTCAATTACGGAAAAGTGTGCCCCAAACCACGAACTCAGAAAAATGTTCCATAATATTCATTAGAACCGTAATTTTATAAGGATTCCAAAAATATCAATTTTATAATTTTTCGGGTTATAAAAATTACAGTTATAGCTTTTCTCGTGTTTTCGTTACTACCGATAAAGTAGATGTCTTGTTTACTATTCACAAGTACAACCTACACTACACACTACCCATACCCTATTCTTACATCCTTATAACTACTCATTTCAATTTTCTTTTCCAAGAATTTTTGTCTCTTAATTAATTATCACATTTATTACATTTTAATTATCTAAATTACAAAATATCAAAATTCAAAACACACACACACACACACATGCCCTAATGGCCGGCGCGCCCGCCTCCCCCCCCCCCCCCCCCCCCTTTTCCCCTCATTTGAATTGTTTTTACAATTTCTATTCATTAACAAACCCTAATGTCTTCATATATAAGCACATTTTTCTCTCTCTCTCCTCATTTTTCACTTGTTTCAAATTTTACTAAAGTAAAAAGCTCTCCCCTCCTTCTTCCCTTGATGCCGTGAGCCCCTCCCCTCTCACACTCACACACACAAGTTCAAATCCTCTTCTTTTCTACTTCAAAACTCCATTGGTATGTTGATTTAAGCTTTGATTCTTCCTAAATCTTGTAATGGCAAAGCTATATCTTGTGTGTTTTCTCATTTAATCCCAATGAGCTCATGCTAGGGACATGAAAACACTTGAACAAGAATATCAAGCCATCATAAGACATGGATCTAGTGTTTAAATGAGTCTTTGCTAAGATATCCTCTTGTTCATGCATGCAAAGTAGAGATCTTGCATATATATTGATGTTCATGCCATGAAGTTTATGATTCATGCATCATATTTAGTAGATCTAAGGTTTAGACATGTATATCTTCATCTATCTTTATGTCCATATGTTTATTTTGATTCTCATGCATTGATGATCATAAAAACGTAGTCTTGTTCATGTAAAGGTATGTTAGATAGTGGATCTTCATATATAGAAGGCAAGAACATTGAAAAAGGAAAGGTTTTGTCAAATGTGAATTGTTGGAAATTCGGATGAAATTAGAACCCTACTTTAAGAACCACCAAAACCATTTTTAAACTCATATTTCACATGAAAAATGAAGGATATGTGCAATAGGTATTTTGAAGGAATGATTTTCATAAGTTTAGATGAGTTTAGGCATGATAAAAATGTGAAACAAGTAGTAAAGCTAGAATGAAGAAATATTGATATATGGATGCATAGTCAAATTCGTATTTTTGGGTGATGCCTACATGAACACTTATCCAAGCTTAGATGGCATGTTTTATGAGTTAAATCAAGCCTTTAAATGATAGATATATTGGAGCTTCAATTTTTGATGCCCTAAACAAGTTTTCTCATAAGGAAAATGCAAGGAAATGAAATTTACAAAATTCGGATTTTTACAAGCGAGTAATTACAAAATTCGGTTTAGTTTAAGTTTAGTAAGAGGAGCTTAGGAACCCTAAATCCGGCTTTCCTTCGGTTTCATAATAAAAGAAATTTTATAAAGTAAATGAAATTGAATTATTGTTCTAAAGTATAGTTTAGACCTTTGAAAGTTTTAAATTCGGGAATTTTTCAATTCCGGGCCTTCCCGAGCTCAATTACGGAAAAGCGTGGCCTGGGACCACGAACTCAGAAAAATGTTCCGGAATATTCATTAGAACCATAATTTTATAAGGATTCCAAAAATATCAATTTTATAATTTTCCGGGCTATAAAAATTACAGTTATAGCCTTTTCCCGTGTTTTCGTTATAACCGGTAAAGTGGATGTCTTGTTTACTATTCACAAGTACAACCTACACTACACACTACCCATACCCTATTCTTACATCCTTACAACTACTCATTTCAATTTTCTTTTCCAAGAAATTTTGTCTCTTAAACAATTATCACATTTATTACATTTTAATTACCTAAATTACAAAAAATCAAATTTCACACACACATACTCCTCCCCCCCTCACTTGATGGCCGGTGCCCCTCCCCTCTGTTCCCCCTCATTTTTGCTTTTTCTCCATTTATTTTATTAACCAAAATCCTAATCCACTTAATATATATACTAAATGTTCGTTCTCTCTCTTCATTTTACTTGTTTCAAATTTTTACAAAAGAGAAAAACTCTCCCTTTCTCCTCCCTTGTGCCGTGAACCTCCCCCTCCCCCACTCTCACAATTTCAACTTCTTTTCTCCTCTTTTCTACTCCAAGACTCCATTGGTAGGTTGATTTTAAGTCTTGTTCATCCCAAATCTTGTAATGGCAAGATCATTCTTGTGTGTTTTCCACCATTAATCCCAATGAGCATGAGCAAGGGACATGAAAACACTACTACAAGAATCTCAAGCCATCACAAGAAGTAGATCTAGTATTTGAAAGAGTTTTGTTTGAAATATCATCTTGTTCATGCATGTAAAGTAGAGATCTTGTATATATATTGATGTTCATGCCATGAGATTTATGATTCATGCACTATATTTAGTAGATCTAAAGTTTAGACATCCACATCTTCATTTACATGTATGATCATAGAGTTATTTTGATTTCCATGCATTGATGATCATAAAAATGTAGTCTTGTATATGTATGGATATGTTAGATAGTAGATCTTCATATATAGGACGCAAGAACATTGAAAGATGAAAGGTTTTGTCAAATATGAATGGTTAGAAATTCGGATGAAATTAGAACCCTACTTTAAAAACCACCAAAACTATCTTTAAACGCATATTTCACATGAAAAATGAAGGGTATGTGTAATAGATATCTTGAAAGAATGATTTTCATAAGTTTAGATGAGTTTAGGCATGATAAAAATGTAAAACAAGTAGCAAAGCTAGAATGAGAAATATTGATTTAGGGATGTATAGTCAAATTCGTATTTTTGGGTGATGCCCACATAAACACTTAGTATCTAAGCTTAGATGGCATGTTTTATGAGCTAAATGAAGTCTTTAGATAATAGATACATTGGAGCTTCAAATTTTAATGCATTAAACAAGATTTCTCATAAGGAAAATGCAAGAAAATGAAATTTCAAAAATTCGGATTTTTACAAGAAGTTTGTTTAAAAACATGTTTACCAAATGGAAAATAAGGATTTTCATGCATAAATGAAGGCCATGATTAATATAGACTTTGAGAACTCATTCTTATTTAGATAACAAGTAAATTTCAAGAAGAAAATCAAAGAAACCCTAAGGAATGTAAAGTTGGGAAGAATAGCTTTTTAGAAATAACCTTTATGGAATTCTATAACAATTAGGGTTCATAAGAGTTCATCATCAAAAATCATCAAGACCATGCATATATTGAGTTCATTACATGACATTCATGTTAGGAATTCATTCATATACCATTCATCCATAAATCATCAACAAGGAACATTTTTATCAAAAGTGAAACAATTTTTCGGAATTGGGAAAGTGACGGAACAGATCTGATCCTACTGTTCCGTGGCTTTACTATTTTCAAAACTTGAAAATAATACTAGTAATAGATATATCCTTCGAAGTAGATAGAGATCGATATAAAATTTTCAAAATTCCGAGTTAAAATGACCAAGTTATGGCCGTTTTAAGTCGGAGCTTCCGCAAATAGCGAGAATTCCGAATTCATCTAGTTTAGATGCATAGCTTGGATTAGTTACATGATGAGAATCTCATTAGGATTATTTTTACTTGGTAGGTGATCCCAAGCAGGATGACACCTTACCGCCCGATTATTACTACTAGAAAGACCGGCGTCCAATGGCCGAGTGAGTTCTACTTCCACTCTCAATTAATGATTGTGATTGTAATGTAGTGGCACTAGTGGTGTAGGCAAAGATAAAAATGAATATGCATGATGGGAATGTGGAAATTATATATTTGTCTGCTGTTGATGTGTGAAATAGAACTTAAGAAATATCAAAACCGGATGTTAAGCTATTGATTGATTAGCTAGTATTCCATATTGAATGTCTGCAAATACTTGTTGGCCACCTAAAAGAATTGAACTAATGTATATTCGGCTTCAATTGAAATTGGATTCATTCATATCACGATGGGGATGGAGCATTAGCATTGGTTGGTTTTTCGTGATCCATAAAACGAAACTGTTGGTTAATCGTGATCCATAAAACGAATTATTTTTCAGTTGACCGTGAGCTTAAACTGCGTCGTACCACAGGATTCGTTAATCTGCTAACCCACGATGGAGGGCGTAAGTCCATCCACATATGATTTCCGGTTGGTCATATGTTTGTTGAATTCATTTGTCTGATGCATACATTTGAGTGAATAATTACTTGTTTGAATGAATTGTACTTAATTGTGATATGGAAGTTCTTACTCACTAAGCTCGTTAGCTTACGCCCCCATAGTTTTTACTTATTGCATCACGAGTTTATCTGGCTTAGACCGAGGCAAGCCACAGCTCAGGTACTGGAGATAGGAGTTTCCTATAGAAGTTTACTTCATTTTGTATAGACTTCCGTTGGAAACCAAAGGACTCCTGATGACTGTAATGGACTTGATATTATTCTGCGGGAGAATGCCCCTTAGATTTTGTAAAGTATATTTATGCGTTTTGGCTTATTATCTATGGCTAATGAATGCCATATTAAACTACTTAACTCCATTGGTTGAGTATTCTATTGTCGTAAAGGGACGCTTTACATCTATACAAGACTCCCGAAGGGCTTGGATAGGGAATTCGAGAGTCTTATATAGTATATAGTGGGCTGTTACGTTTAGGATACCCTATGGAGCATGACATATACTTTCCATTTTTTATGAAAAATATGAGTTTTAAAGTGGTTTTGGTGGTTTTCAACATAGGGTTTCAAAATCATCCGAATTTTCAACTAAGCTTTTCTAACAAAATATTTTCTTTTTCAAGTTCCTTGTCTTCCATACATGAAGATCTACCATCTAACATATCTATACATAAGCAAGGCTACATTTTTTATGATCATCAATGCATGAAAATCAAAATAACTATATGAACATAAATGTAGATGAAGATGTGAATGTCTAAACACTAGATCTACTAAACATAATGCATGAATCATGAGTTTCATGGCATGAACATAAAGATCTATGCAAGATTCCTACTTGACATGCATGAACAAGATGATATCTCAACAAAAACTCCTTTAAACTCTAGATCCACTTCTTGTGATGGCTTGATTTTCTTGTACAAGTGTTTTCATGTCCCTAGCATATGCTCATTGGGATTAAATGTGAAAAACACACAAGAATAGTCTTGCCACTACAAGGTTTAGGACTAACAAAGCTTGGAATCATTGTCTAATGGATGATTTGAAGAAGAAAAGAAGATGAAACAAACTTGTGGAGGTGTGTGCATGTGTGTGTGTGTCACGGCAACAATAGGAGGAGGAGGAGAGGGTTTTCAACCTTTGCAAAAATTTAGAAGAGTGAAAATGAAGAGAGAGAATAGAAGATGAGTTTATATATCATGTGCATTAGGGTTTGTTTGTAATAAAATGAGTAAAATAAAACAAATTGGAGGGAAATGGGGAGGGGAATGCGCCGGCCAAGTATAGGGGAGGGAGAGAGAAAATTGAATTTTTGATAAAATTTATAATTTAAGTAATAAAATGTAATATTTGTAATAATTAATTTGGAAACAAATTTTTCTTGGAAAAGAAAATGTAATGAGTAGTTGTAAGGATGTAAGAATAGGGTATGGGTAGTGTGTAGTGTAGGTTGTACTTGTGAATAGTAGACAAGATATCTACTTTATCGGTTGTGATTTTAGAATGGAAGTATATTGGGTTGCTATTTTATTTCTGAGGTTCCTTATTTTTCTCACGATTCAGAAATTTCCAAATTCGTTCGGAATTTGGGACTTGTCGAAGTTCGGTTTTAACTCGGAGTGACTTTCAGGGTTTTATTTCCACAGTTCATCTTTAGAATTATTTATTGAAATTTTTCGGGGCTTACATCCTCCCCACCTTAGAGAAAGTTTTGTCCGCAAAACTTATTACGTATGTATCATTTATGCAGGAAGAATTGTAAATTTCGAGGTATGTCTCTAGCACCGGTTTATGCTTTGATTCGTACCATTTTTAGATTTTGGATGACAGATATTTTTCGAATTGTAACATATACAAATTAATAAGAATTGACTTAGCGATTCCAACATTCACTCACACGACTCTTTTGAAAACGACACGGACTTGAGTCCTGACCATAGACGACTTGACTCGAACTACTTTGAACGACTCATGACGACATGACCTTACGCGACACGACTACCTTGACCAATGAAGGTTGTGGATTCGCTTTTCCCATTCTTACGTAATTGTATATACAATATTGCACTTTGAGATTCATATTTTTCTAATTAATTAGGGTCACCATGCTTTAAACTCTTTATGATTCTAATTATCTTGATAGATGTGAAATCAAAAGATCCCATCCCTTTATTGTAAAATTTCTTATGAAGACTTTAGGTTTGCTGCGATTCCGAGTTTTACGTCGCGTTCTTTATAGGTTTTTTTTTTTTAATCCTTCAAAATTCTTCATGTGCAAGAAATGACATGAGGGGGTGTCTTGGAATTCTTTAAATCAATTGAGATTTGTTCTAGTTTCCATCATTGGCTTATTCTAGCTTTTAACAGTCTCAGGTTCTCCTATTTTTGGTCCAGCCATTTGATCCGTGGGTATTCCTATCAATCTATCTCCTGGGTCTTAGCGGCAGGAAGGAATGGATGGTATCCTAAGGGTACTGTGCGAATCCAATGTCGTGTTGTATCTTTGATCCCTGCTCCCTTTTTCACAGCAAAGGACTCCGGCTTCTCATCATTAACCTCCTCCTGCATTACATGGATATGGGGGTTGCTTCCCTTCTCATCATACTCCTTCCTCATCTCTCTTTGATAGACTCCATGAAGTAGCATGCGGGTTATCCCGTGCAGGATATGTTTTAGCCAAATGTCCCGTTTGTAGAAAGAAGGCATAAGGTAGTCATCTTTTGGGGACACGGAACACCTCTCAACCTTGTAACTGGGGTCCCCATAAAGATAACACTTGAATCGAGGTCATGGACACTGCATAGGGTAATGCTTCCCCTTACATTGCCAACCTTGTATCTTATCCAATATTATATCTCTTTCCTTGTTTGGGGTCGTCATTCAAGTAAAGTGTTTGGACTTCTCGGCTCAAGACATTGCAACATAACTCCAATTCCTTATGATTCCTTTCTTGCCTTCCCCTTCAAACATTTCTTCTCATCCATACCCTCTCTTGCAATCCTTGATAATCCCTGGTATCAAGTTCCTGCAATCGAGTCCCTCCTTTCAATCATTCAAAAACAGATGTCCTCACAACTTATCTCTTCATCATTTGGCACCTACCACCATCCCATCGTTCTTATCTCATCACCGTCATCTGTCGCGTGTTTGGTATATTTTCCTTCTTGAATTCCCTCCTTTATGCTCCATATTATCTTATTAGAATGATGTGCCTCCTTAATTCTTACTAAGGGGGGGTTTCATCATCCAATTCGCCATTTCTAACTGAGCGTCTCTTCTCATAAATTCGATACTTATCCCTTCAACTTTTCCCACTAATTCCTTTGGATTTGTATGCAAGACTTCCACTTTCCTTATGAGTCTTACAATTGATAACGTCAACAACTATATTCGCTTTCCTTAAGTGAGATTACTTTCCCTAGGTCGGACTCTTTGGTTAGTTTAAACCATTATCCTACTGTGTGTATACTCCTTGTGAACAAACACCTGATGCTCTTGTGATCGACATAGATCCCACACCTCTGCCCATAGAGGTAGCACCCCACGTCTTTAAAGTGAACGCCACTGTGGGTAAACCCAATTTAGGTACAAGGTAGTCTTGGTCATGCGACTTTAACCATCTCGAAGCGGCACTTTTCCCCCTTCTATGAGTGCACATCCGAGACTATCTCCTAATGCACCGTCCTGAACTATGTAGGGTTTCTTAGGGATTGGGTAATATCAATATCGGAGCAAAAACAAGTCCCTGTTTGGTTTCTTAAAGGCCTTGATCCCTCTTTTCTGCTCATGTAAATTCTCCATTCATTTTGGATCCAGGGCTCGGAACCCTTAACAACTTTCTATAGTGCCTTGTCAAACCTGGGAAACTTCTCACGCCCTTTGCTGGTTTGGGTAATTTTCCCAATCCATTGTGCTTTTATCCTTCCAAAGTTTCCAGATACATATTCCCTCGATACCCCGTGATCCAAGGTGAAATCCTACTCAGCTAGGATTCATACTGAGAGAACTTGGTGTATAACTTTTGCTTTCTCAAAGCTCGTAATGCTATACATAGGTACCCTTCATGCTATTCCCGTGTCAATGGGTAGATAAGACTATCATCTGTAAGATTTCACATAATTTATCTAGCAAAGGCTTACACTCCCGGCTCGTCCAATCCATGAATATAACGGGGACAATTGTCACTTTCCATGTCGTTAATCAAGAAGTATAACATTCTTGTATAATTCGAGATGTGGTTTCATTCATGTTCCTTGGCTCAGTGTTTTAACTGAGGGTACCCTGGTCGAGGATTAGTCCTTGAAAATGCACTTATCCCTTGTCGTTAGTCTAGCAAGTCATCGACCTTAGAAAGCGGATACCTATTCTCAATGGTGACTCCATTTAGATCCCGAAAATGGACATATATCCTCATCTTAAGCCATTCAAAAGGTCTTGTCTGATCGGTTCCCTACCATACCTATACTGGTCAAGGGTAGGCATGGATTGTTGGATGGTCTTAAACGCTCATGTCGATTACCTTGAGGCCATTTTTATTTTATTTTGTTTTATTTTCAGTTTATTTTATATATATATTTTTTTTTATCGGGTTCGTTTGTCGTGGTTTGTTTTTAGCATCTTCTTCCTCTATTGTGATTGTATTTCCTTTAAACAGCTCAGTCAATTAATCTTCTGATAATATTATTAACTTTCTTTATCAAATTTTGGAAGTACCGAAAGTTCTTATACAAGCGAGTAATTACAAAAGAAAGTATAATTTAAGGAACATGAATAAGGGAATCTTAACTTCATAAAACATAATATAGCTTTTCTGTAAACCCCGGTTTTTCAAGTAGCTAAGATAACCCTATAACCGGAAACCAAAACCCTAAACCGGAATAGCTCAAGCCTGGAGTGAGAACTAGGAACCCTAATTCCGGCTTTTCCTCGGTTTCCAATTAATAAACTTTTCTAAGAAAATTTACTTTTGATTATAATCCTTGAATATATTTCAAACTAAGAAAATATTTGATTTCAAGAAAATTTCAATTCCGGGTCATCCCGAGACCCATTATAGAAAAACGTGCCCCGGAACTAGAATTTCAAAAATATACTTATGAGTACTCATTAGAACCGAAATAAATTAAGGATTTCAAAAATATATTTTTCATAATTTTCCGGTTTATGAAAAATACAGTTATAGCCTTTTTATTCGTATTTCATTACTACCGGAAATTAAATTGTCTTGTCAACTATTCATTACTATTCATAAAGTACACCTACACTACCTAGTCTACTTTTTTTAGCCACCCTACAAGTCTAAGCCTCCCCATCAATCACATCTCCTCCATTCTTCCATGCTTTAGTCCTTTCAACTTCACTTTAATTTTGACACTTGATATAAATCAAATCAAGGCAAATCAAAGTGAGACAAATCAAGTCTTCTTTTCCCCCCTTTAGCTTCCAAAACCGGCGCCATTATGGCCCCCCCCTCCCATGCTCCTTTTGATTTTTTTTCTCATCCATTTAACCAAATTACACTTCCTATATAAGCCATCCTTATTCTCTCTCTTCCCATTCTTTCACTTCTCAAATATTTCAAAGTGCAAAAGCTCTCTTCCTCTCCTTATTTTCCCCTTTGGCCGAAACTTGTGGAGCCACACACACACACTCTCAACTTCTCATTTTTCTCTTCTATCTTCCATCCATTTCAAGTAAGTTATGCTCCACCACTTCCAACTCAAAAAACTTGTTATGGCTAAGTGATTTTTGGATATTTCAACTCTATGTTCCCATGATCTTTTAGTAGGAACAATGAGATATCTAAACAAAAATCCCGAACCATTACAAGTAGATCTATCTTTTAAAGGAGTTTTTATACCGAAAGCTTCACTTTTATCCATCAAAAAGTCTTTTAAACAAAGGATCTTTTATAAAATATGGTTTTTATGTTTTTAAAACTCATTTAAGCTTTTGATAAAGTAGATCCATCATCTTGTTACTCATGAGCATGAAGGCATTTATAGTTTCATTATTATTTTGTTCATATGTGCATAAATAGTCTTTAACACTTTTGTCTTTAGTAAATGACTTTCTAGTGTATAGATCTATATATATATGGGTCCATGAAGTCAAAAAGAAAAGTACTTTACAAGAAAAAGACTTTTGAAAATTCGGATGACTTTAGAAACCAAGGTCAAAAACACTTTTAACAACTTCTAAACATGTTTTTCATAAGAGAAATGAAGCCTATGGGTAATAGATAATGTTTAGTAGTACTTTTCATGAGTCTAAAGGAGTTTTTGCTAAAGAAAATGTTGAAAACAAGAGATGAAGTCCATAGGAGTTTTGAGTTAAAAGTTATGAAAATCCAAATTCGTAATAATGAGTGTAGGGTTAGAAAACACTATTTTTCCAACTTCAAAAATGATATTTTCTTAAATAAATGAAGTCCTTAGGATATAGGTATAATAGATACTTAAAGTTTCAAGTATAAAATATATTTTTCCTAAAGGAATCAACTTGAAAATGAACTTTTGTAAATTCGGATTTTTGGAAACCCCTTGGTAAAAGACCCACTTAAAAGTTTGTAAATGTGTATTTTATTAAAGAAATAAAGGTCCTAGGGTATAACTAATATAAGGGTCAAAATTTCTTTAAATAAAGTAGAGTAGTTCTAAAGGAAATCCATGTAAGATGTAGAGGTGGTCAAATGTAGTGAACTCACTTACTAAGCTTTTAGTAGGAAATGGTTTCTAAGAAAAGTTTATTTGTAAAGTTCTTTAAATCCAAAAAGTCGTAAGAACATAGACTCATTAAAGTTCACATCATGACATTCATGATAGGGAAAATCATTACCATTGCATTTAGTATCATTTTATACTTAGGAATCTCAAATGCATTCATCAAAACCGCATTTTTGGAATCAAGGAACCCGCTGTACAGATCTGATCCCTCAATTCCGAGGCTTAGATATTTTCAAAACTTGATTTAAACTTCATATTTGGAAAGCTCTTTCGAAGTAGATAGGAATCGGTATATAATTTGCGAAATTCCGACTTAAAACGACCAAGTTATGGCCATTTTAAAACGGAACTTCGGAAATGACGCGAATTCCGATTTCACTAAGTTTCCTTAGAGTTTTAGTGTCCTAAGTTGATAGAATACTTATTAGGGTAATTTCTTATATGAATAGGTGAACCCGTGGACGGTGACGAGTTACCTCCGGACTATTACTACTAGAAGACCGGAGTACCGATGGCGGAGTGAGTTTTTCTTCCCAATTCATTTATTGTATGTGCTTGTAAAGTAGTGCACTAGAATGTAGGTCAATTGAATGGAATATGAATAATGGGGATTATTGGGAAATTATATGATTGTTGATATGAGAAACAAATTAAGAATATCGAAACCGGGTGATAAACTTTGATTGTATAGTTAGCTATGATGGATTGTCTGATAAATTGATTGATCGCCTAAGTAAATTGGCTTAATCAACTACTTGAGTAAATGATAAATTGACATGTGCATATCACAAGGGGATGGAGCATGAGCATTTGTAGGTTAGTCGTGAACCATAAACGACATCGAATAATCGTAGGTTAGTCGTGAACCATAAACGACATCGAATAATCGTAGGTTAGTCGTGAACCATAAACGACATCGAATAATCGTAGGTTAGTCGTGAACCATAAACGACATCGATAATCGTAGGTTAGCCGTGAGCCATAAACGGGATATTGTCGTACCGCAGGATTCGTTAATCTGCTAACCCGGGATGGAGGGCGCAATTCCATCCACATATGATTTCCGGTTGGTCATATGTATGTTGAACTCATGTGTTTGATGCATACACTTGCTTGATTAATAACTTGGTTGAATTGTTGTGATATAAATGTTTTTGTGGGAGATTACACTCACTAAGCTAGTTAGCTTACATCCCTACAGACCATTCCTTTTGCAGCTTACGCATTTATGGCTTAGGCGAAGAGACCCGGCTGAACAGGTACAGAAGCTAGGAGTTTTCCCTAGAAGTTATAATTTTTGTATTAGACTTCCATAGAAAACTTCTAAGACTTGGATGACTGTAATGGACCGCTAAATATTCTTTTGCGGGGGAATGCCCCTTAGAATTATGTAATATTTTTTATGTTCATGAATTATATCCTATTGCCCATGCATGCCAAATTAAGCTTTTATCTCCATTCGGACTTGTACTCTATTGTGTAAAGGTACGCCTTACATCTATATGAGACTCCGAAAGACTAAGGTGGTAATTCGGGAATCTTATATGGCATGTGGCGGACTGTTACGTTTAGGGTACCCTATGGGGCGTGACAGTTTAAGTGGTATCAGAGCACTAGGTTATTAGGCATGACAATAGAGTTAAAATCAAACCTAGAACTAAGTAACTAGGATAAAATTGGAGTTAAAGCTAGGCTAATTAATAGTTTTCGTGTTGTAGGTTTCCTTGGGTGAAACCCGAGAACGAGCTAGGAACTTCACCAAAAGACTAGATGAAACCATGGTGGAATACCGGCTTCGGTTAAGGGTTTTATGTGAAGACTTTGCATTGGTCCAGCGACCTAGGACAATAAAAGAGATGTATAAGCTATGGAAAGAGGCCTTAGATACACAAGATGGATATCTGTGATAGATCAGTTAAGATATGATCCAATAAGGAGAAGAAGATGGACAATCATGGAGACTATTTATACCCTAGAGAGGGTGATGGTAGAATATGCAAGAACCCATGTTAAGAGAAGCCACATTTATCTTAAGAATGAAGGAAGTCCACCCACCCAGACTTCGGGAATTGGCATGGCATAGGACCACTTTATGTGCATGCCCGTGATGACCTGGATGATCATAGGGATTGGAATTTGGCAGATATCAGAAATCATTTTGTGTGGCAAGCTAGATACCTTGATCTTATCCCATTCCTAGGAGGAGCTCCAGCTCCACAAGTAGGAAACGGGGGAGTACACCTGATTAATGCCCCAGCTGTTGAGGAAGATGAAGGGAATGAAGGAAACAATGAGGGAGAAGAAAACAATGTGGAAGAATCTGAGGAGGAAGAAGACCCAGAAGAGGACCCAAACTGGATGGAAGAAGAAATACCTAGATCCCCTACCCCTCCAGTCGTAGCTCCTGAACCACCTAACCCCCACCAGAACCAGTTGTTGGGATTTCAATAGGGATCTGGACATACCCGATAGTGGGAGGGTAGAACCAGAATTCGACCCCACCGTATGGAAAGATATATACCCAGTAGGCGAGCAACCCCCTGAGGTTGAGGCAGTAGCCCCTGAACCTAGCTCCAGAACCTGTGGAGGGAATGAATGAAGCTGACCCTTGGATAAGTGAATTCAGAAAGGTGGAGTAGGATGTGGGAAGAAGCAGGAAGAGAAGCAGAGAGAGAAATGGGAATTAGGAATGAATCTGATGATAGAGTTGATATGGAGGAAACAAATCAAGTAGGAGATCAAGAAGTGAGAGAAGAAGAAGCAGAAGAAGAAGAGGAAGAGGAAGAAGAAGAGGAAGAGGAAGAAGAAGAGGAAGAGGAGGAACCAGAGCCTCTAGCCCGACCCGCTCAGAGAAGGAGGTTGACTGTTAGGGCCTATTTGAGTCAGTTCATCCGAAAGGATGATGGAGCATCTACTAGTCGAGGACGACTCCCTAGCCCCTCACCAGACGACTCTGATTAGAATGAAGGATGTAGTATCCCATAAGTCCAATAGTTTCTTTTGAATAGTAGGCAATGCGGGATGCCAAATTGCCTTAGGATCTCTTTATGGTCTAGTATGTTGTTTTCCTTGTCTGTTTCCCTTTCCATGTCCTTAGATGTTATTAGATAGAAGTTGTCGACTAGTATCGGAAGAATTGTTTTGTGTTGTTCAATTTTGCAAGCTTATTTGAAAACAACTTTTGTACGGCACAAACAAGTCAATGAAGTTTATGTTGATTCCAAGAATGAAGTTTCACAAGCATCATACTTTTGCATTAGTAGTAGACTACATTCATATACTTAATTGCATAATCATAATCTCATTCATATCATCATTTGATTCAGAAATTCTTTGATTATTATGATTTCTTAATTTGGAATTCCTTTGATTGCTATTTCTTTTACTTTAAGAGCCTTTTTGTGAACGACTTGGAGCTTTAAATTTTCTTTGAGCCTTTTTATGAATTCTATGTTTCTCTAAATTATTCCTAGAATTTTTGAAAACTCTTTAGCCAACGTTTTATAAACCGCAAAACTCTAAAGAAGAAATAAAACTTATTAAGACAATATGTAACAGACGAAACCGGAGGAACCGAAACCGGGAGCAAGAACCACTCCCAAGTGAGGCTAGTAGTGCGAACCAGCCAGATCAACCCCAAGCTAGTATACCTGAAGCTGCTCAGCCTGACCCCCAGGCAGCTATGATGAATGCCATTGGGAATTTGACAAAATGTTTGCTGCATTCATCCAGAATCAAAACCAGAACCAACCCAAACTCCGAACCAAGTCTAAGGGGTTCTGCACCTTTACCACCTCCACCACCCCCTCCATACAGGAGAATGCAAGAGGAGTTTCCCATGCCACCAGAGGAGCAATCATATAATGCTCGTTATCCACCCCCTCCACCACCAAGAGGTTACCAGAGGAGTTCCCTCCCTGATTTCATAAAGAGTAACCGCTACTTTGATGGGGCGTTTGGAAAGCCCGATGAGGCGGAAGATTGGTTGGCTCAAATCGAGCGTTCTTTTGCAGCATATGAGACCCCACCACACCTCCGTTTGGAGTACGGCACATACATGTTAAGATATAATGCACGTGTATGGTGGGAGTCTAAACGAAGGAGTTTGGCAACCCCAGTTAGCTGGGAGACCTTCCGAAGAGAGTTCCTAGGGAACTATTTCCCGCCAGTCTTCGAGTAAGGTACAGCGCAGATTTCCTGCATGTGAGACAAAGAGGCAGGACGATTGAGCAGTATGAAACGAATTCAATCACTACTGCAGTATGCTCCTGAGTCATACAAGAATAGTGAGGAGCTACAGAAACAAGTGTTCCTGGAAGGTCTCGATGAGGACCTAAGGATAAAGATACATGAATCTGGATTGTCGACCTACCTTGAGGTGATCGAAAAGGCCCGTTTGATTGAAGGGGCCAAGAAGAGAAAGTATGCTGAACCGGACAAAAGAGTGTTCGGAAAAGGCACTTTGATGCCTCCAGCTCGAGCTACAGAGGAAAGAGATTCAAGCCCTACCACGGTATTAAGGATAATTCTGGTGGGAGGTTTAACCAAACCAAGTCCATATTTCCTGCTGGAAGTGCAAGGGAGGCCACTACCCAAGGCAATGTCCCCAGCTGAAGGACAAGTGTTTCTTTTGTGGCGAAGCAGGTCATCTGGTTTATGCTTGCCCAAAGAAGATGACTATAACCTGCTACCTTTGCAAGGAAAAGGGCCATGTAACCTCCGAGTGCCCTCAGAGGAAAAGTGGGACTACCCGGCCTTACGGGAATCCTGGAAATGATAACACCCAAAGGTCTGGTAGCAGAAGTGGAAGCCGTGCAGCCTCGGCCATGCATGGTATGCGGCTGTACAATTTTGAAGGCCAATGGATGATCGAGGATGATGAGGAGGAAGGCATGGAGCTGGCCGCGCTGGATCAAGACGGCGATGTGGATGGCGGCCTGGTGACAGGTTAGTAACAAGTTCCTTTTTAAGATAAAGTTCTTTGTCTTCGTAGCAAGTTTTTAAAGGAAATTTAAAACCTGTGTAAGAGGAAAAGCTGAAATATGGAAACCCTGGAATAGATAGTTGTTGAGTGATTAGGACCAAGTAGTGATAAATGTTTATGGTAACAGGACGCATAGGAGTAAATGGGAATGAAGCTTATGTGTTGTTTGATACGGGAGCCACCCACTCCTTTATCACTACCAGCTTGGCTAAGCGGCTTGGTCTACCCATAGCCATGACAACCACAACCTTAAGGATTAAGACACCCACAGGTAGTGTTGTGTCGACTCGAGAGATAATAAAGGATTGTTTGCTAGAAATCCAAGGACACATCTCAACAAGTGATTTGATAGTCTTGGAGATGAGTAAATATGAAGTTATTCTTGGGATGAATTGGCTAGTAAGGTTAAAGCCATTGTGGACTGTCAAGCGAAGATGATAAGTTTTGATGACCACAGGAAGGAGAGAGTAGACTTCCTTGGAGAGATCACGGTGCGAAGAGATCTTGGTTTAAGCTCCTTCGAGCTAATGATGGAAGACGAGGAAATTGTGCCAATAGAAGATGCCTGGATTAGAGAGGAAAGAGGAGAAAAGAGTGACATACCCGTGGTGAATGAGTTTGAGGATGTATTTCCTGAAGTCTTACCCGGTTTACCACCGAAAAGAGAGATTGATTTTGAAATCACTCTAGCTCCAGGTACAGAGCCGATATCAAAGGCACCATACCGGATGGCTCCGGTGGAATTGAAGGAATTAAAGACCCAATTACAGGAGCTGTTGGATCAAGGATTCGTAAGACCTAGCGTGTCGCCATGGGGCGCACCGGTGTTGTTTGTAAAGAAAAGGACGGGTCTATGAGATTATGTATCGATTATCGGGAATTGAATAAAGTCACCATCAAAAATCGATACCCCCTTCCAAGAATCGACGACCTCTTTGATCAGCTCCAAGGGGCAAGTGTGTTCTCGCGCATTGATTGCGCTCCGGTTATCACCAGTTGAGAATAAAACCGGAAGATGTGCCTAAGACAGCCTTTCGCACACGGTACGGGCACTACGAGTTCTTAGTGATGCCGTTTGGATTAACTAATGCACCTGCTGCATTCATGGACCTCATGAACCGAGTATACAAACCGCTCTTGGATAAATGTGTAATTGTGTTCATAGACGACATCCTAATCTATTCAAGACCAGAGAACAACATGAGGAGCATCTAAGAATGGCGTTACAAACCTTGAGAGAAAATAAGTTGTACGCCAAGCTATCCAAGTGTGATTTTTGGTTGGATAGAATATCTTTTCTTGGACATGTAGTGACGGGAGAAGGAATATCCGTAGACCCAGAAAAGATCAAGCTGTAGTGGATTGGAAACAGCCCGAAACGGTAACTGAGGTGAAGCTTCTAGGTTTGGCTGGTTATTACCGCAAGTTTGTAAAGGATTTCTCCAAGATTGCCAAACCTTTGACTCAATGACACAAAAGAACGAGAAATTCGAGGACAGATAAGAGGGAGCAAAGTTTCCAAGAGTTGAAACGGCGCTTAGTATCAGCTCCAATTTTGGTATTGCCCGATCCTGAAAAGCCGTACACAGTGCATAGCGACGCCTCTAGGAATGGCCTCGGTTGTGTACTGATGCAAGAAGGGAAAGTCATTGCCTATGCCTCCAGGCAATTAAGGCCTCATGAGCAGAACTATCCCACCCGATTTGGAATTGGCCGCTGTGGTTTTTGCCTTGAAGTTATGGAGACATTATTTGTATGGGCAAAGATGTGAAGTGTACACAGATCACAAGAGTCTCAAGTATTTGTTCACACAAAAGGAGTTAAATATGAGGCAGAGACGGTGGTTGGAACTCATCAAGGACTATGATTTGGGGATAAATTACTGCCCGGGAAAGGTAAATGCTGTAGCAGACGCCTTGAGCAGAAAGAATTATGGAGAAGTGGCAAGCCTAATCACAGAACAAAAAGAGCTGATAAAGGAATTCGAAAGGTTGAGAATTGAATTCATAGGGCAAGACGTCGAAGTGGAGATAGCAAATTTGGTTATGGAACCCACTTTGATCGACAGGATTAAGGAAGCCCAAAGATATGATGAGGCGATAAAGAGGATCAAAGAAGAAGTACTCAAAGGGAAGTATAGTGACTTTACCCTGGATGATGAAGAAGTGGTTAGAATGAAGGAAGATTGTGTGTACCGGAAGATGAAGAATTGAGAAAAGAGATCATGAGCGAAGCTCACAACTCCGGTTACACGGTGCATCCGGGAGGTACAAAGATGTATCAGGACATAAAAAGCCACTATTGGTGGAATGGATTGAAGAGGGATGTGGCAGATTTTGTTATGAAGTGTGCCGTGTGTCAGCAAGTCAAAGTGGAGCATCAACGGCCAGGTGGATTAAAAGCCACTACCTATCCCCGAATGGAAGTGGGATCAAATTTCAATGGACTTTGTGTGTGGATTCCCGAGGACATCCACAGGATGTGATGCGGTCTGGGTTATAGTGGATCGTTTGACGAAGTCAGCACACTTCCTACCAATTAATATGACCTATTCATTGGACAAATTGGCTAGGATTTACATCAAGAGATTGTGCGACTTCATGGTATACCCAGGGATTATTTCAGACCGGGATCCAAGATTTGTTTCAAAGTTCTGGATGAGCCTACAAAAGAGCCTAGGCACCAAGTTGCATTTCAGTACTGCCTACCATCCTCAGACAGATGGACAGTCTGAGCGAACCATTCAGACCTTGAGGATATGTTAAGGCTTGCATATTGGAATTCAAAGGAAGTTGGGATAATCATATACCCCTGATTGAGTTTGCCTATAACAATAGCTACCACTCAACCATTCAGATGCCACCATACGAAGCCCTATATGGACGGCGTTGTAGGTCCCCTCTGTTTTGGGATGATGTGGAAAAGCTAGCTATTGGTCCTGAATTGGTTCAAGAAGCAGCTGACAAAGTCCGGGTTATCAACAGAAAATGAAAGAGGCTCAAGACAGACAGAAGAGTTGGGCTGATCTGAAGAGAAGAGAGCTGGAATTTCAAGTAGGCGATCATGTCTATTTGAAGATAAACCCAATCAAGAGCATAAAGAGAATGCGGGCTCAAGGGAAATTAAGCCCAAGGTATATTGGACCTTTTGAGATCTTGGAAAGAGTGGGAGATTTGGCCTATCGGCTAGCCCTGCCGCCGAATTTGTCGGAGTTCACAATGTGTTCCACGTATCAGTGTTAAGGAAGTATGTACCTACCCTGAGCGGATAGTGGAGTTGGAACCGATTCGGTTAAAGGAAAATCTCACCTACGAAGAACACCCAGTAGAAATCTTGGATAAGAAGACTCAGAAGCTTCGGAACAAAGAGATTAGATACGTTAAAGTGTTGTGGAGAAACCACACTTCTGAGGAAGCGACTTGGGAAGCCGAAGAGGAAATCCGAAGGAAATACCCCGAGTTGTTTGAGAATCAAGGTACGTCAGTTCAGTTTTGAGGACAAAACTCTTTTTAAGGTGGGTAGGTTGTAAACCCCGGTTTTTCAAGTAGCTAAGATAACCCTAGAACCGGAAACCAAAACCCTAAACCGGAATAGCTCAAGCCTGGAGTGAGAACTAGGAACCCTAATTCCGGCTTTTCCTCGGTTTCCAATTAATAAACTTTTCTAAGAAAATTTACTTTTGATTATAATTCTTGAATATATTTCAAACTAAGAAAATATTGATTTCAAGAAAATTTCAATTCCGGGTCATCCCGAGACCCATTATAGAAAAACGTGCCCCGGAACTAGAATTTCAAAAATACTTATGAGTACTCATTAGAACCGAAATAAAATAAGGATTTCAAAAATATATTTTTCATAATTTTCCGGTTTATGAAAAATACAGTTATAGCCTTTTTATTCGTATTTCATTACTACCGGAAATTAAATTGTCTTGTCAACTATTCATTACTATTCATAAAGTACACCTACACTACCTAGTCTACTTTTTTTAGCCACCCTACAAGTCTAAGCCTCCCATCAATCACATCTCCTCCATTCTTCCATGCTTTAGTCCTTTCAACTTCACTTTAATTTTGACACTTGATATAAATCAAATCAAGGCAAATCAAAGTGAGACAAATCAAGTCTTCTTTCCCCCCTTTAGCTTCCAAAACCGGCGCCATTATGGCCCCCCCTCCCATGCTCCTTTTGATTTTTTTCTCATCCATTTAACCAAATTACACTTCCTATATAAGCCATCCTTATTCTCTCTCTTCCCATTCTTTCACTTCTCAAATATTTCAAAGTGCAAAAGCTCTCTTCCTCTCCTTATTTTCCCCTTTGGCCGAAACTTGTGGAGCCACACACACACACTCTCAACTTCTCATTTTTCTCTTCTATCTTCCATCCATTTCAAGTAAGTTATGCTCCACCACTTCCAACTCAAAAAACTTGTTATGGCTAAGTGATTTTTGGATATTTCAACTCTATGTTCCCATGATCTTTAGTAGGAACAATGAGATATCTAAACAAAAATCCCGAACCATTACAAGTAGATCTATCTTTTAAAGGAGTTTTTATACCGAAAGCTTTACTTTTATCCATCAAAAAGTCTTTTAAACAAAGGATCTTTTATAAAATATGGTTTTTATGTTTTTAAAACTCATTTAAGCTTTTGATAAAGTAGATCCATCATCTTGTTACTCATGAGCATGAAGGCATTTATAGTTTCATTATTATTTTGTTCATATGTGCATAAATAGTCTTTAACACTTTTGTCTTTAGTAAATGACTTTCTAGTGTATAGATCTATATATATATGGGTCCATGAAGTCAAAAAGAAAAGTACTTTACAAGAAAAAGACTTTTGAAAATTCGGATGACTTTGAAAACCAAGGTCAAAAACACTTTTAACAACTTCTAAACATGTATTTCATAAGAGAAATGAAGCCTATGGGTAATAGATAATGTTTAGTAGTATTTTCATGAGTCTAAAGGAGTTTTTGCTAAAGAAAATGTTGAAAACAAGAGATGAAGTCCATAGGAGTTTTGAGTTAAAAGTTATGAAAACCAAATTCGTAATAATGATGAAGGGTTAGAAAACACTATTTTTCCAACTTCAAAAATGATATTTTCTTAAATAAATGAAGTCCTTAGGATATAGGTATAATAGATACTTAAAGTTTCAAGTATAAAATATATTTTTCCTAAAGGAATCAACTTGAAAATGACTTTGTAAATTCGGATTTTTGGAAACCCCATAGTAAAAGACCCACTTAAAAGTTTGTAAATGTATTTTATTAAAGAAATAAAGGCCTAGGATATAACTAATATAAGGGTCAAATTTCTTTAAATAAAGTAGAGTTTTCCTAAAGGAAATCCATAAATGTAGAGTGGTCAAATGTAGTAAACTCACTTACTAAGCTTTGAGAGGAAATGGTTTCTAAGGAAAGTTTGTTTTCTAAAAATCGTTAAATCTAAAAGTTATAGAACATAGACTCATTAAGGTCACATCATGACATTCATGATAGGGAAAATCATTTCCATTGCATTTAGCATCATTTATACTTAGGAATCTCAAATGCATTCATCAAAACCGCATTTTTGGAATCAAGGAACCCGCTGTACAGATCTGATCCCTCAATTCCGAGGCTTAGATATTTTCAAAACTTGATTTAAACTTCATATTTGGAAAGCTCTTCCGAAGTAGATAGGAATCGGTATATAATTTGCGAAATTCCGACTTAAAACGACCAAGTTATGGCCATTTTAAAACGGAACTTCGGAAATGACGCGAATTCCGATTTCACTAAGTTTCCTTAGAGTTTTAGTGTCCTAAGTTGATAGAATACTTATTAGGGTAATTTCTTATATGAATAGGTGAACCCGTGGACGGTGACGAGTTACCTCCGGACTATTACTACTAGAAGACCGGAGTACCATGGCGGAGTGAGTTTTTCTTCCCAATTCATTTATTGTATGTGCTTGTAAAGTAGTGCACTAGAATGTAGGTCAATTGAATGGAATATGAATAATGGGGATTATTGGGAAATTATATGATTGTTGTTGATATGAGAAACAAATTAAGAATATCGAAACCGGGTGATAAACTTTGATTGTATAGTTAGCTATGATGGATTGTCTGATAAATTGATTGATCGCCTAAGTAAATTGGCTTAATCAACTACTTGAGTAAATGATAAATTGACATGTGCATATCACAAGGGGATGGAGCATGAGCATTTGTAGGTTAGTCGTGAACCATAAACGACATCGAATAATCGTAGGTTAGTCGTGAACCATAAACGACATCGAATAATCGTAGGTTAGTCGTGAACCATAAACGACATCGATAATCGTAGGTTAGTCGTGAACCATAAACGACATCGATAATCGTAGGTTAGCCGTGAGCCATAAACGGGATATTGTCGTACCGCAGGATTCGTTAATCTGCTAACCCGGGATGGAGGGCGCAATTCCATCCACATATGATTTCCGGTTGGTCATATGTATGTTGAACTCATGTGTTTGATGCATACACTTGCTTGATTAATAACTTGGTTGAATTGTTTTGATATAAATGTTTTTGTGGGAGATTACACTCACTAAGCTAGTTAGCTTACATCCCTACAGACCATTCCTTTTGCAGCTTACGCATTTATGGCTTAGGCGGAGAGACCCGGCTGAACAGGTACAGAAGCTAGGAGTTTTCCCTAGAAGTTATATTTTTGAATTAGACTTCCATAGAAAACTTCTAAGACTTGGATGACTGTAATGGACCGCTAAATATTCTTTTGCAGGGGAATGCCCCTTAGAATTATGTAATATTCTTTTATGTTCATGAATTATATCCTATTGCCCATGCATGCCAAATTAAGCTTTTATCTCCATTCGGACTTGTACTCTATTGTGTAAAGGTACGCCTTACATCTATGTGAGACTCCCGAAAGACTAAGGTGGTAATTCGGGAATCTTATATGGCATGTGGCGGACTGTTACGTTTAGGGTACCCTATGGGGCGTGACATTTTCACTAAAACATAAACTGGGGAGTACAAAGGTCCCTACATGGAAATTAAGATCAGGTCGTGCTAATACAAACATCATAACAAACAACAAACATGGATGACGTCCGATACATCAACTACTATGACCTATCTTTCAAGGTCGCGACTACAAAATTCAGCTTGGACTTATGGGTCAATCATAGGTCTCGCCCTCTTCTCTAGATGATCAATTCCACTCTATGAACACTAATCCTTGCCCTTCTTCTCCCTCAATTTCCTCAGGATGGGTAACTTCCACACCCTTTACCTCATCTACCTCTTCTTCGTGGGGTTGGTAGCCAATTTCACTTAGTGGGGGTGGCTGAGCCATGTCGGTGGGTGGAGGTATCACTTCCCCATATACTCCCCACCAGAAGAAGTGACTTTGAGCATCCGCCCGAAGCCAGTCAGTGTGATCTCCCAACAGGTCATGGGCATAAGTAAACAGGTATCCAATTGGGTTCCAGGTTTGGAAATCGGGAAAAGTCGGTCCCCTTTCGTTTCTCAATACGAAGGTAGTTTCCTGCAACATGGGTTCCCCTAACTTATGAACAGCAATCCTTTCCACTGCATAGATCACCTCAAGTTCTGACCAACATTTCTTCCTTATAGGGCAATTCTCAATACTGGTCACCACTTTATGCCATACAGTGTTCATCAACCCTCTTTTCCACAAATTAAACATCTCTCGAATTGACCTGGGATGACCAGCTAAAGCAAAGTCTTCGCATAAGACCCTAATTCTCAAACAGTATTCAACCAAGGTTTCATCAGGTTGCTTACGCACTTTCCTTGCCGCTCGGTGGGCTTCACCATGAGTAAGCTATTCACAAAAGAAGAAGAATCAGATTCGTAAAACCCATTCTACCCACACTATTTTTATCTAGGCTTTATTTTTATTCTCATCTTGCTTTGTTCCTCTCAAGTCTATCGGTTAAGGTCATGATTGTGGATTCTTAACCATGCTCTGATACCAACTTAAACTGTCACTCCCCAAAGTATGCCCTACACGTGATAGTCCGCCACACACAACATTTAAACTCAAGTAAGACAACCTTAGTCTTCCCATGAGTTTGAACATCGGGTGTAAGGCTCGCTCTCAACCTTTATAGACCATACTTTGCTTCGTAGTAGCTTAAGGAGACATAAATAGCAGCAAAAAGGTAAATCATGAACGTCTTACAGAGAATTATTCTATTACAAGAACTAGGGGGCATACCCCCGATACAAAAAAAAAAATTTCAAGCTCACAAAGTTTCTTGTATTATCCTTCGAACACTGGTTCCGAGAAGCAGGATTAGAAATCCATTTCTACTTTTAGGTCTCTGCCTTAACAAAAACTCCTCAACCTCTAGGAGTTGTACTTGATGTCCCCGAGTCCTCGGAGATAGCCAAAGGTATTCATACTACAACAGGAAACTATTGGGGTATAAGCTACACTAGCTTAGTAAGTGAAACTTCCGAATCACAATTAATACAAACACTCAAGCAAGTAATTAATCAACCAAGTGGAATGCATCAAACGAGTGAATTCAACAAACATATGACCAGCCGGAAGTCATATGAGGATGGACTTGCGCCCTCCATCCCGGGTTAGTAGATTTACGAATCCTGCGGTACGACGCCGTTTAAGCTTACGGTCAACTGAACAACATTTCGTTTTATGGATCACAATTAACCAATATATATTCGTTTTATGGATCACGAAAAACCAACAAATGCTAATGCTCCATCCCCATCGTGATATGAATGAGTTTAATTATAATTGAGGCCTAATGATAGATTAATCCAATTCTTTTAGGTGGCTAAGTAATGCCGCAGATAATCAATTCTACTCATCTCTACACAACCAATAACTTATCACTCGGTTCCGATATTCCTTAAGTTCAATTTCGCATATCAACAACAAACAATCATAATTCCCCACTAACCCCATCATACATAATCATTCTTTTTATCTTTACTTAGCAACTAGTGCGGCTATCTTTACAATCACAAGCAATAATTGAAATCGAAAAAGAAACTCACTCGGCCATGGTACGCCGGTCTCTTAATAACGGTGGTCGGGTGATACGGTATCGACGTGCTCGGGACCACCTACCAAATAAGAATAGCCTAATGAGAATTTCATCACTCAACTATTTCAAGCTATGCATCTAAACTAATTAAAGTCGTGATTCTCGCTACTTACGGAAAGTCCAACTTAAAACGGCCATAACTTGGTCATTTTAACTCAGAATTTCGCAAATTTTATATCGATCTCTATCTACTTTGAAAGATCTATCTATTTCTAGTGTTATTTTCAAGTTTTGAAAACATTAAGGTCACGGAACAGTGGGATCAGATCTGTTCTGTAACCTTTGCGATTCCGAAAAATTGTTTCGCATTTGATAAAACTTTCCTAGTTGATGATTCATGAATAGATGGTATATGAATGAATTCCTAGCATGAATGTCATGTAATGAGCTCAATATATGCATGGTCTTGATGATTTTTGATGATGAACTCATATGAATTCCTAATTATTAAGAAACCCCATAATTGTCACTTATAAAAAGCTATTCTTTCCAACTTTATATTCCCTAGGGTCTTTAGGATTTTATTCTTGGAATTTACTTGTTATCTAAATAAAAATGAGTTCTCAACATCTATACCAATTATGACCTTCGTTTATGCATAAAAATCCACATTTTTCATTGGGTAACTATGTTTTTTAACAAGCTACTTACAAAAATCCGAATTTTGTAAATTTCACTTTCTTGCATTTTCTTTATGAGAAAACTGGTTTAAGGCATCAAAAATTGAAGCTTCAATATGTCCATTACCTAAGGACTCCACTTGACCCATAGAACATGCCATCTAAGCTTGGATGCTAAGTGTTTATGTGGGCATCATCCAAAAATACGAATTTGACTATAATTTACTATCTCAATATTTTTCATCCTAACTCCACTACTTGTCTTACATTTTTCTCATGCCTAAACTCATCTAAACTTATGAAAATCATCTCCTAAGGGCATCTATCACATATACTTTCCATTTTTTATGAAAAATATGAGTTTTAAAGTGGTTTTGGTGGTTTTCAACATAGGGTTTCAAAATCATCCGAATTTTCAACTAAGCTTTTCTAACAAAATATTTTCTTTTTCAAGTTCCTTGTCTTCCATACATGAAGATCTACCATCTAACATATCTATACATAAGCAAGGCTACATTTTTTATGATCATCAATGCATGAAAATCAAAATAACTATATGAACATAAATGTAGATGAAGATGTGAATGTCTAAACACTAGATCTACTAAACATAATGCATGAATCATGAGTTTCATGGCATGAACATAAAGATCTATGCAAGATTCCTACTTGACATGCATGAACAAGATGATATCTCAACAAAAACTCCTTTAAACTCTAGATCCACTTCTTGTGATGGCTTGATTTTCTTGTACAAGTGTTTTCATGTCCCTAGCATATGCTCATTGGATTAAATGTGAAAAACACACAAGAATAGTCTTGCCACTACAAGGTTTAGGACTAACAAAGCTTGGAATCATTGTCTAATGGATGATTTGAAGAAGAAAAAGAAGATAAACAAACTTGTGGAGGTGTGCATGTGTGTGTGTGTCACGGCAACAATAGGAGGAGAGGAGAGGGTTTCAACCTTTGCAAAAATTTAGAAGAGTGAAAATGAAGAGAGAGAATAGAAGATGAGTTTTATATATCATGTGCATTAGGGTTTTTTTGTAATAAAATGAGTAAAATAAAACAAATTGGAGGGAAATGGGGAGGGAATGCGCCGGCCAAGTATAGGGGAGGGAGAGAGAAAATTGAATTTTTGATAAAATTTGTAATTTAAGTAATAAAATGTATATTGTAATAATTAATTTGGAAACAAATTTTTCTTGGAAAAGAAAATGTAATGAGTAGTTGTAAGGATGTAAGAATAGGTATGGGTAGTGTGTAGTGTAGGTTGTACTTGTGAATAGTAGACAAGACATCTACTTTACCGGTTGTAACGAAAACACGGGAAAAAGGCTATAACTGTAAATTTTATAGCCCGAAAAATTATAAAATTGATATTTTTGGAATCCTGATAAAATTACGGTTCTAATGAATATTCCGGAACATTTTTCTGAGTTCGTGGTCCCAGGGCACGCTTTTCTGTAATTAGCTCGGGAATGCCCGAAATTGAAAAATTCCCGAATTTAAAACTTTCAAAGGTCTAAAATATACTTTAGAATGATAATTCATATTCATTTATTTTATAAAACTTCTTTTGTTATGAAATCGAAAGAAAGCCGGATCTAGGGTTTCTAAGCTCCTCCCACTACTAGGGGTGTGCAAAAAAACCGATGAAACCGAGAAACCGAACCGAAACCGTAAAACCAATCCGAAAAATATGATTAACCAGTCCGTTGGTTTTGGTTTAGGATTACGGTTTTTATTTTTTTCGGTTTTAAGTTTCGGTTTGTAACCACAAAAAACCGATGGTTAACGGTTAACCGTTTTCAGTGTTTATAAATATATTTTATATATAATTTACATATACAAATAATTATTTTTTTATATATATACATATGATTTTCATATACATATAATTTACCTATGTTAATATTTCTTGAATTTCTATTAAAATACTATTTTCCTATGATTAATGGAGTTAATATGATAATTGATTTAGTTTGATTTTATTGATAATGATACATTCAAAGGTTCATTTTTCCCCTTTTCCTTAATTTCATTTTCTTTTTTTAGCTCTAGCAATATATATAATAATTTAAAGAAAAACTTTATGATAAAGGCTAAAAATCTTTTTTTTTTTGAAATTATCAATTTGATTTGTTGAAACCATTACATTAAATGGTTAAAAACCGAAAACCGAATAAATTAACCGAAATAAAACGGTTAACCATTAAGGCGGTTAACCGTTTATAATTGACCGGTTAAGGTTTGGGATATTTAAAAACTGATAATTACGGTTATGTTCAAAAAATAAGGTCACGGACCGGTTAACCGGTCCATGAACAGCCCTATCCACTACGCTTGAACTAGACTGATATAAGGTTTCGTTTTCCGGTTTTCGAAGTTTATTCGATTACTACGAAGCTAGGGTATATATCACAAGAAAAAAAATAAAAATTAAATAAAAATAAAAATAAAATTGTGTAATGAATAGTGGCAGATCGTACTGAAAGACCCCCTAATTACCGGTAGTACAGTAATACAAATAATTTTGCAAAAATCATGAAATTCTAGCTATTGAGACTTATAAAACTAATATTTTAAAGATCATTATAAAACATGAGTCCAACGGCGTGAATAACATGTTTTTAATATTACGGATCTCAAGGCGCGCTTTTCGAAGTCGGTACCTGACTGGATGGGAATAGATCGAAAATTCGTTAATCTCACCTTTCTAGAGCATCCTAGACTTAATACGAACCGATTACACCTTTTCCTCTTATTCCAACTCCTTGGTCTAGGAATACGAGATTGCCGGATCTATGTTACGGAGTTTCTTGGGAGTTTTGGGGACTCAGGTTTCCCGGTTAACCTTCCGGTTTACACCATTGCCAATATAAAAATTGTTATTTCATACTTATATGACTTATCTGTTTGGCAAAATTTATTTTAAGGTCGATTTTCATAAGTATTTAACATCTCACAACGTTCTCGAAATTCTTTTGGATTGAGTTTCATTCCCGAACGTTAATCACTATTCACTCCTTAACAATTTGTTTTAGGGCTCTATTATATCCGAATTTATAAGTTGGAGTTAAATATAAAATTCGTAGTACGTAGAGGTTTTAGAATGGAAGTATATTGGGTTGCTATTTTATTTCTGAGGTTTCTTATTTTTCTCACGATTCAAAAATTTCCAGATTCGTTCGGAATTTGGGACTTGTCAAAGTTCGGTTTTAACTCGGAGTGACTTTCAGGGTTTTATTTCCACAGTTCATCTTTAGAATTTTTTATTGAAATTTTCCGGGGCTTACATCCTCCCCACCTTAGAGAAAGTTTTGTTCGTAAAACTTATTACGTATGTATTGTTTATGGAGGAAGAATTGTAAATTTCGAGGTATGTCTCTAGCACCAATTTATGCTTTGATTCGTGCCATTTTTAGATTTTGGATGATAGATATTCTTCGAATTATAACATATATAAATTAATAAGAATTGACTTAGCGATTCCAACCTTCACTCACACGACTCTTTTGAAAACGACACAGACTTGAGTCCTGACCATAGACGACTTGACTCGAACTACTCTGAACGACTCATGACGACACGACCATACGCGACACGACTACCTTGACCAATGAAGGTTGTGGATTCGCTTTTCCCATTCTTACGTAATTGTATATATGATATTGCACTTTGAGATTCATATTTTTCTAATTAATTAGGGTCACCATGCTTTAAACTCTTTGTGATTCTAATTATCTTGATAGATGTGAAATCAAAAGATCCCATCCCTTTATTGTAAAATTTCTTATGAAGACTTTAGGTTTGCTGCGATTCCGAGTTTTACTTTGCGTTCTTTACAGGTTTTTTTTTTTTTTATCCTTTAAAATTCTTCATGTGCAAGAAATGACATGAGGGGTGTCTTGGAATTCTTTAAATCAATTAAGTTTTGTTCTAGTTTCCATCATTGGCTTATTCTAGCTTTTAACAATCTCAGGTTCTCCTATTTTTGGTCCAACCATTTGATCCGTGGGTATTCCTATCAATCTATCTCCTGGGTCTTAGCGGCAGGAAGGAATGGATGGTATCCTAAGGGTACTGCGCGAATCCAATGTCGTGTTGTATCTTTGATCCCCGCTCCTTTTCTCACAGCAAAGGACTCCGGCTTCTCATCATTAACCTCCCCCTGCGTTACATGGGTGTGGGGGTTGCTTCCCTTCTCATCATACTCCTTCCTCAGCTCTCTTTGATAGACTCCATGAAGCAGCATGCGGGTTATCTCGTGCAGGATATGTTTTAGCCAAATGTCCCGTTTGTAGAAAGAAGGCATAAGGTAGTCATCTTTTGGGGACACGGAACCCCTCTCAACCTTGTAACTGGGGTCCCCATAAAGGTAACACTTGAATCGAGGTCATGGACACTGCGTAGGGTAATGCTTCCCCTTACATTGCCAACCTTGTATCTTATCCAATATTATATCTCTTTCCTTGTTTAGGGTCGTCATTCAGGTAAAGTGTTTGAACTTCTCGGCTCAAGTCATTGCAACATAACTCCAATTCCTTATGATTCCTTTCTTGCCTTCCCCTTCAAACATTTCTTCTCATCCGTACCCTCTCTTGCAATCCTGATAATCCCTGGTATCAAGTTCCTCCAATTGAGTCCGAAGGTCTCCTTTCAATCATTCAAAAACAGATGTCCTCACAACTTATCTCTTCATCATTTGGCACCTACCACCATCCCATCGTTCTTATCTCATCACCATCATCTGTCGCGTGTTTGGTATATTTTCCTTCTTGAATTCCCTCTTTTATGCTCCGTATTATCTTATTAGAATGATGCGCCTCCTTAATTCTTACTAAAGGGGGGTTTCATCATCCAATTCGCCATTTCTAACTGAGCGTCTCTTCTCATAAATTCGATACTTATCCCTTCAACTTTTCCCACTAATTCCTTTGGATTTGTATGCAAGACTTCCACTTTCCTTGTGAGTCTTAAAATTGATAATGTCAACAACTGTATTCGCTTTCCTTGAGTGAGATTACTTTCCCTAGGTCAGAGTCTTTGGTTAGTTTAAACCATTATCCTACTGTGTGTCTACTCCTTGTGAACAAACACCTGATGCTCTTGTGATCGACATAGATCCCACACCTCTGCCCATAGAGGTAGCACCTACATCTTTAAAGTGAACGCCACTGTGGGTAACCCAATTTAGGTACAAGGTAGTCCCGGTCATGCGACTTTAACCATCTCGAAGCGTAAGAGGTCACTTTTCCCCCTTCTATGAGTGCACATCCAAGACTATCTCCTAATGCACCGTCCTGAACTATGTAGGGTTTCTTAAGGATTGGGTAATATCAATATCGGAGCAAAAACAAGTCCCTGTTTGGTTTCTTGAAGGCCTTGATCCCTCTTTTCTGCTCATGTAAATTCTCCATTCATTTTGGATCCAGGGCTCGGAACCCTTAACAACTTTCTATAGTGCCTTGTCAAACCTAGGAAACTTCTCACGTCCTTTGCTGGTTTGGGTAATTTTCCCAATCCATTGTGCTTTTATCCTTCCAAGGTTTCCAGATACATATTCCCTCGATACCCCGTGATCTAAGGTGAAATCCTACTAAGCCAGGATTCACACTGAGAGAACTTGGTCATTTTAACTCAGAATTTCGCATATTATATACGATTTCTACCTATTCAACGAGTGCTATCTAATTCTAGAGTTATTTTCAACAAAAAAGGTTGTTTGGTCCATGAACGGCAGGGTACAGAATACTATACGAATTTCCCATTCCACAATTCAACTCCTAATTTCAATCCAAGTATCATACTAAAGCTTTGATAGATACTTAGCTATCATTATATCTTGTAAGTCTTTATTATATACATATATAACTCAATATCATGCATGGTTCATGGGTGTTGATGAGGCTATTTACTCTTGTACTTAGATAATGCTTAATAGGGTGTATAAGATACTATTTTGCTAACTTTGCGTCTATTAAGTGCATTTTGTGTACATGGAAAACCAATAAGTTATTATCATGAATGTCATGAGATGAGATATCTATATGTATATCCTCAATGATACGATATCAAAAATCCTTTTTAAAAAATTTTTGCTTTGCAAAACTTTTGAAATTACTAGACTTAAGAAAAAAAATAGTTTTTCTTCTTGCAAAATCCCACACACTTTTATCAAAACTCAACCTTATGACCTATATACCCAACACCTTCATTATTTAAATAAAAACCTTCATTTTGGGGTTATAAAATAGATGTTTAAGTAGGTGGTCCACCTAATTACGAATTTTTACAAAATTTTATGGAATGAAAACATTGTTTAATCTATTCTTTGAAACCATTCCTTGTTTTAGAATTATACTTTGATAAATCTCTTTTATCTTTGTCAAATTTTAGTTTTTGTTATATGTATCCCCTAGGGCTTCTATTTTTCTATGAAAATCATCATTTTGGCATTTGGAAATAGGTGTTTACATAGTGGTTATTTTCAAATCCGAATTTTGAAAGTTTCATTTGAGATTCTTTCCTTTGAAGAATTCATTTAATCTCTCAAAAACTATTCCCTAATCAAACATACTCCTTAAGGCTTCCATTTTTTTAATAAAAATCTTGTTTTTGGATTGAAAAATAGGTGTTTACACTTCAAGCTCCCCTTATTACGAATTTAAAACTTATTATTGGGATTGAAACATAACTTTTGTAAACTTTTCCTTGTTTTAAAAATATTCCTTAATAGATCTAAGTTTTACTCATCAAGATCACTCATTTATGATATCTATTGCCCTTCATTTTTAAAGTAAAATACACATTTTGAAGTTGAAAAATAGCTTTTCTAAATAGGGTTCCTTTTTTATTTGAATTTTCAAAAATCATTTTTGTTGAAACTAAAGTGGATCTTGAGCTTTCTAATATTTTCCTATTATCATCATGCTATTATAAGTTATTTATATGCATAAAACAAAAGCCTAAGGCATTTGTAAACTCAAAACAACTAGATCTAGTTTATTATACTAGACATAAATGCATTAACACTATGATTATTATGTGGATATGGCTAGATGATGATTACATGCACAAAACATTAATAACAACAACATAGCTTAGTAATAAAACAAAGTAATATCAAAATAACTTAAATAACAAGATCTATAACATTGTGATGGCAAGGATCTTATGTTCAAGTGTTTCCACAACCCTAGCTTAAAGATCATGGGGATTTTTGAGTGGAATCACACATGAATGATCTTGTCATTACATGTTTTTAAGGTAATAAGGTATAGATCTATTACCTATTAAATGTATGGAACAAGAACTTGAAGAAAAAAAAATGTTGTGAGAGTGAGTGTGTGTGTGTGTGTTACGGTTGCAAGAGAGGAGAGGAAGAGAGAAAGAAAAATTTTGCAAGAGTTAGGTTTAGTGAAAAGTGGAAAAGTAAAATAAAGTTGGTATAAATGGGTATATATAGAAAAGTGGATTAGGATTTGTGTAATAAAAGGAAATAAATAAAAAATTGAGAGAGGAAAGAGGGAGAGGGAGTAGCACGAGTTCCATAGAGAGAGAGAGAGGGGGAAGTGTGTTGTGTTGTGTAAGTTTCAAACTTAAATTAAGTAATTTAAGTAATAAAATTGTATTGGAAAAGTAAATTATAAGGAAAATGATAAAATTGTAAGAATAGGTTGTAAGGATGTAAGAAATAGGTTATGGGTAGTTGGACTTGATGAATAGTGTGAAAGAAATCAAAAAGTATATTAGACATTTAAAGTACCAGTACTAATGAAAATACGGTAAAAGGTTATAACTGTAACTTTTATAACCCAAAAAAATTATATAACTGATATATTTAGAAATCTCATAAAATTACGAGTCTAACGGTACTAATATCGTATTTTTAATATCTCAAGCCCTGGGACACACTTTTCAAAGTCCGTATCCAATCGGGTTCGAAATAAATCAAAAATTTGCTAATCTGATCTTTTTAAGCACTATAATATTATTATGAACCAATCTATACTCTTCACTCGTATTTCGACCTCTTGGTTTAGGGACGCGGGATTGCCGAATCTAAACTACTAAAGTTTCTTGGGAATTTGTTGACTTAGGGTTTCCGGTTTAGGGTTTGAACTTGATATTACCCTAAATATTAGGGGTTTACACCAACAATCCAACGTAAATACTGAAACTGTCTACAAGAGAAATCCTTCATTCACAACTTAGTCTTCTAACGACAAAGGATCCAATAACTGTTGATAAAACATAATAATAAGCAAAATACAGCAAAGTCAAGTCTTCAACCTATCTAAATACTTCTTTTCTTCCATGAACCTGTAATCAACAAGTCTAACTCTCAGTTAGATAGTCAAATCCACTATCGACACCTCCCTAATCAAAGATCAAATAATAACTCGAAAGATCATATATGATGTCTTCATCACCTGTACCTAAAATTTTAAAAAGTGAACTGCGAAGCCCAGTATGATAACTCCAATCCTTAAAAAGCAAATGCAAATGCACATGCAACTGGTATATATATCAAATGCACTTAATCTAATGCAAGCAATCAGTTTGTTATCTTTTTATAGTCAACAAATCAATTTAGTTCAAAACTTTGTATACTTTAGTCCCGAACTCGAAGTAACTCAGACTCCTCTTTAAAAACAACCAACTCGTTGAAATTAAGGTTAGTCCTACCAGAATCATCTCTATGCACGAGTCCACTTGGGACAACCTCACACATAGATCATCAAGGTGCCTCACCAGTATCACTGCCTGTCAGATCTTTACTAGCCAAAGCCAAGCACAACCAAGCAGACAATTATTAAGCCGAATAGAATTAAGTTTATTATCAAGTTCTATCCCTACAACCAATCAAGGAATATTAATCTTACAAGTAAAAACAACAAGCAAGGATTGGTCGTACCTTTCTCAAATTCAATAATACAACTCAAATTCTCAAATCCGATATCATCAACAAAAAAGACAACCCGAACTCCACAAACTCCTATATCAACACCACAACAATTCCACAAATCCCAAATATCCTATTACAACATATATACATACATCAACAGATATAAACACGTTATCAATATATCCTAATAGACATGAATTCTCCAAAAACTCTAACCTGACAAGGAAACTCCAATATTCGCACAGTCTACTCCGATCAAACTCCACAAAATCCTCAAGAACAACAATGAACCACACAAAACTCCATAAATACTGAATATTTCACCAAAACCCTAGATTTGCATATCAATAAGAACGTATAAGGATTGTTTAACTCGTATTTTGTTTGAATCCATCATAGAGAAGATAAACTTACTGATTTGAATCGCTAAAACCCGACTTGCATTCATCAATCATGGATCTCAACATGTGCTAGGGTTTCCTCACCAGAACCTTCATGCAAAAATCCAACCAAACCCTATGGAACATGCATGAAATTCGTATAAAAACACGTAGGAAAACATTATACTTACTTGATCAGGCCACAAAACCCACTTCTCATCCAATAAGATTAGATTAAACTCGAGATCTAAAGCTTTCCCACGTTTTCCTTCAAGAACATCCATAAAACCCTAAGAGATCATGCATGAATCCGAGAAAACATGTTGTAGATGGATTAGGATCTCTCTCTCACAAAGGAAAAACATGGAGGAAATAACTTCTGTCAAAAAACCGTCGGACTTGCACAAGTATTTATAAAATTTCACTCCTATGCTAGCAAATTAAATTCCTACGCTGGTGGCATAGGATTATCAAGAGGCGACGTTCAACGTGCAACAAAAATCCTTGGCGTCGTTCAGAACGTCATATGCTAACAAAACCTAAGACAACGCTGGTGGCGCTCGGCTCCGGTGTTAGACAATAATGCTTCTATTCCAAATCAACACTGACAAACACACACACACACTCCAGCGTTCGACTCCAGCATAAGGAAATTTGTCACTGTGGACATCCTACGCTAGTATCTATGTCGACGGCATACTCCTTCCAGAAGGTGGCGTTGCATCTGCAAAAAGTTCCAAAAGTTCCAAAATTTCACAATTCTTTTCCAAAACAAAATTAACCGAACTTAACTTGTTTTGTGGCTTTGATATAAGCTTATATATATATATATATATATATCATGACCCATTTATCTTCATTTTATCTTATTTTTCTATGTATTACATTGTTATTGAAGTTGTGTTACTATATTTTACTATATTGTTGCTATATGTTTTCATGTTGATATTTTTGTGAATATATCTTGTTACTAACATCATCTTCATGATGTTCATCTTGCATTTGCATCTATAACATGAATGATATAATAGATCTATTTGTTTTGAGTACATAAATGCCATAGATATTTGTCTAATGTACATAAAAGACTTGTAGTAATATGATAATAATGAGAATATATTAAAAAGTTCAAGATCTATTTTAGTTTCAAGAAAAATGATTTTTGGAAATTCGAATTTAAAAAGAGTCCTATTTTAAAAACCTATTTTCCAACTCCAAAATGAGTATTTTATATAAAATATGAAGGACTTATAAAATAGGTATCTTAAAGATATTATTTTGATGAGCTAAATCTAGTTTTACCAAGAAATATTTTCGAAATAAGAAAGATGTTACAAAAGTTAAGTTAGAACTTGTTCAACCCCAACAAGAACTTGAAATTCATAACTAGGGTGAGTTGCTAAGTAAACACCTATTTTCCAACCCCAAAACAAAAGTTTTATTAAGAAAATGAAGGCCTTAAGGAATAGGTTTGATTAGGACTTAATTTTAGAAAGATCAAATGAGTTTTACCTAAGAAACAATCTCAAAAACAAATCAAAAAATTTAGATTTGGAAATGACCCCCTTAAACACCTATTTCCAAATTCCAAAATAAGGATTTTAATAGAAAAATAAAAGCCCTAGAGAATAGATGTAGTAAATACTTAATTTTGACGAGAATAAATAGATTTTATCAAAGTATAATCCTAAAACAAAGGAAGGTTTTCAAAACATAAATCAAACACTATTTTTTTTCCTTAAAATTTTTTAAACTTCGTATTTAGGCAAAACCCCTATTTAAACATCTATTTTCCAACTCCTAAATGAAGAATTTCATTAAAATAATGAAGGTACTAGGCATATAGGTCACCAAGGCTTTAATTTAGTAGAAGTAAGGGTGATTTTGCAAGAAATAAAACTAGTTTTTCTAAGACAAGTATTCTTGAAATTTTTGCAAAGTAAAAGTTTCCTAAAAATTCTTTTTAATCAAATATCATCAAGAATATACATATAGATATCTCATATCATGTCATTCATAATAATAACTTGTTAATATTGCATATACATATAATATACTTGGTAGAAACAATTTGAATTTCACAAGACAATTTCGAAAATGCGATTTTTAGCTACTGATCAGATTTGATCCGAGCTTTCCAAGATACAAAAGTTTTCAAAACTTAGGAATAACATCATAAATAGATAGATCTTTCAAAGTAAATAGAAATCGACTGCTTATTTGCGAAATTCCAAGTTAAAATGACCAAGTTATGGTCGTTTTAAGTTGAAATTTCTATTTACCACAAAAATTACAAACTTAAAAGTTTTTATTTAATAAGTTGGAATTAGTTGTGGTTTGAAATACTCATTTGGGTATTTCTTTCATTTAGGTAACTTTGAATCCAAGGAATTCTTGCCCCCAGATTACTACAATTAGAGACCAATGTCTATGGCTGAGTAAGTCATACTTCATATTTACTATTCCGTATTGTGCTTGTAAATTATAGTTGCATTAGAATGGTAAGCAAAGATAAAAGTTGGAAATGCATGATGGGTAATTATGGGATTATGTATGTTATCTTGATGTGTTGAGAAAAATGTGCTAAGTATATCGAAACCGAGTGATTAATTGATGTATGTTCATATGCCATGACTATGAGTGTTTGCAAATTGTTTGATCACCCATTAAATTGCATTAATGATTATTCATATTAATATATAATATGGAAATAATTACTTCATGATGGGGATGGTGCATTTAATCATAGTTGGTTCTCCGTGATCCATAATCGGTATGAATGAGATGGGTTGCCCGTTAGCCATAGAATGGAACAGTAATTCAAGGTAGTACTGTAAGATTTGTTAATCCACTAACTCTAAATGGAGGGCGTAAATCCATTCAACATATGATTTTCGGTCGATTATATGTCTTGTTTGCCCATCTGGTTGTTGCTTTTCATATGGATGATTAATCAACTTGACTGTATGTATGTAATTGTGAGATATGCGTTTTCTGGAAGTATTTACTCACTAAGCTAGTGTAGAATATACCTCCACAGCTTTTTTTTATTGCAGCTTCCATACATATGGTTACATCCCAGGACTTGGTCAACTCAGGTAACGCGAGATTAAGAGTTTCTCCTAGAAGTTTATGTTTAGATTTTGTATAGACTTCCATAGGAAACCTTAAACACTCGAGTTATTGTCAAAAATTAATACCTTGACTGAATATTATTTTGTAGGGAAATGCCTCTTAGTATTTTGTAAATGATCATGAGATATATGTGGTTTATATTTTTATGCTTATTCTATTAAGTTAAACTATCTATCTCTAATTGCATAAGTATTCTATTATCGTAATGGAACGCCTTGTATCTAATATAAGACTTTTGAATAACTGTGGTAGTGATTCCTAAGTATCGTTTAGTATGCGGCGGATTGTTACGTTTAGGGTACCTTTTGGGCAGTGATAGGTACGACAACTCTACACTAGAGAATGTCCTTCAGTCCAAATTAAATTTTAGGTTTTATAAATTTAAAAGTAAAGAAAGTAAAAATGAAGATGGAGGATTTGTAAGTAATGGAAATAGAGGAGAAGGAAGAAAGGACCCACTATGTTGTATTTGTAAGAGAACCAATCATCAAGTGAAAGACTACAGGTACAAAAGAAGACCACATTGTTAAAAGTATAAGAAATTTGAACATCTTACAAAAATAATTGTTGTAAGGAGAGGTAGTAGACAAGAAACTCATGTTGGTTACATGAGCAGAATCTTCTCGAGAATCTAATGACCAAGATAAGAGGGATCCTACCACGCTTGTAAATCCCCGAAATTTTGATCCAAAGCTAAGACTTAAACCCTAATCGAAAGTCAAAAAGGCTCTTAAGTCAAACAAAACCCTAGTTTACCGTAACTATTTAACTCCGGCATTGCCGTTTTCGCAAGCCCTAGAAAACGAAGTTGGAAAAATTAGTTGAAATAGTTCGTAATAGCTATAGGATTTATAGAAATATCAGATTGAAGATTTTCGACTGTCCTTTGAGCCCGATCGGACATAATTCTTGGAAGACGTGTCCGGAAGCCCGGAAGAGGAAAAATGTTCCGAATATACCGTTAGACTCGTAAAAATATAAGATTTCCAGAAATATCAATTTCGAAATTTTTCGATAACTAAAAATATCAGATATCGCTTTTATACGCGTACTTTCTTACTACCGGTATTTAATTGTCATGTCTACTTTTACATTACACTATTTTCTACTATTCTATACTATTCATATATCTCTACTTTTTCTTACAACCTATTCTTACAAACCTTACACCTATCTCTTACACTTTTTCATTTCCAATACAAATTCACATCTTTCATTTCTTACTTTAATTAATCAAAAGACAAAAAAAAATTTCTCTCCTCTCCATGCATGAAATGGCGTCGGCCCCCTCTCTCCATACATCCATGTAATTTGTTTTTCAATTATTTAATTAAACACAAATTATCTCTCACATTTTCCTATAAATACCCCCTCATACCTTCACTTCTTTCACACCTCTTCTTCTCTAAAGTTACTCTCTCAAAATCTCTCTCAAATTCCTTCAAGAGTTCTTGCAAGAAGTCCTCTTAAGTTTAGCTTCTTTAGGTAAGAAATTTCTCAAGATTTCTTCATGTTCATTTACTTAGTATGAGCTTAGTGTGTGTTTTCTAAAACCATGAAGGTTAAGAAAGCAACATTAGATTCATACTTTGTTTTTGTTCATAATATCAATTTCTTTATGTTTCTTTATGTTCTTTATATTCCCTTTATGCTCTTTATACTTCATTTATGTCCTTTATATTTCCTTTATGTTCTTTACTATCTAATATATCCATATAACTATATATACTATTTAGAGCATATAAGCTCATAGCCTTGCAATTTATTTACCTTTCATGCAATTTATTTAAATTCAAGTTGATTTTAAGACTAGTCATTCTAGTCTTAGACTTGTCATCATCAAGTCAAAACAATTTCTTATTCTTTTCTTTTCGGGACTAGTCTTTTCTTAGTCCTGGGGTACCTTGATAAAGCTAAGGTCCCAATACTTGATTTATTATTTAAGCTTTCAAGTTATTATGTTCCTTTGTATTTCTATAGTTTTGATTCATATTCATGCATGAACATAATGTTTTTGTCTCAACAAAAACAAATGAGAAAATGTTTTCTTGAATTAAAGATTCTTTCTAAAGAAATAAATATGGGAAACGGGTTTCTAAAAACTCATAAACATACATAGGAATGATTTTCTTACATAAACAAAAGGGTTTATGAAAACTTATCTCTTATCAAGAAGTAGAAATTCTTTGAAATATTACAAGAAATAAAAATATCATTTTGCTACTTTTGAAATTCAAGTTTAGAAAACAAAACCCCACTTTGAGAAATTAAAGTTATTACAAGAAATTTCATTTAGAAATAAAAATCTTTATCTTAATGACCAAAAGATCTTTCAAAAGTAAAATGGAATCTCAAATTCAAAGACTTTTAAAACCTTACTTTTAAGTTGAGACAACTTCATTTACTTCATGCATATATTATGAGTCATTACAAATATATATATACCTTTCAAAAGTTTACAAAATAATTGAAATGTTATCCTCTCAAAATGAGCTTTGTTTACAAAAAGGAAAACAAGTGTTTACAAATTCGTGGCAAATCTGGTCGCTATCTTTTCGGAACCAAAACGACTTAGTTTTATAAAAATAAGTTTAGAAATGCGTAGATCTTTTCGAGTAGGTAGAAAACGACATATTATACGCGAAATTCCGAGTTAAAACGAGCAAGTTATGGCCATTTTAAATTGGAATTTCCCCTTATACGATTTTCTACGATTTTAAGTAAAGTTTAGAATTTTCAAGAAGAGGAAATTCACGAAATACTCATTTCGGGTATTCTTCTTGATTAGATAATCCCGAGGAGGAGTGTTCGTATCTCGAGGATTACTACGATTAAGAGGAATTTCCGAACGACCCATCCAAATCAAGAAAGGTGTCACCATGGCCGAGTGAGTTACTTCCCGTTGATTTATCTCATACTCTTGCTTGTGCTTGTAAAATTAGTTGCACTAGAATCTATGCAAACTCAAAAAGAAGTGTATGATAACATGTTGAAGGAATGCTAAGTATATCGAAACTCAATTTGTTTGTAATAAAGTGGTATGTACATTATTATCTTGAATTGTTTGAAATTGGTTGATCACTTGAAAGAAGTTAAAATTAACTACTAGACTTTAATTAAAGAAATTATTCATGCACTTCATACGTTGAGTCACATTGCATTCGCTACTATACAATTGGTGGGACAAGTGTATAATAGTGGTGGTAGACAGAACCGGTATATCATGTAAGTGGCGAGTAGGAGCCGGTAAGAACTACAAAAGTGATGGCTAGTAGGAGCCTGTAATAAACTACAAGTTTTTGATGGCTAGTAGGAGCCTGTAATAAACTACAAGTTTTTGATGGCATATAGGTGCCGGTAAGACCTATAAAAGTGTTTTAAAAGTTGTGGCTGTAATTGGCCTGAATCCCCAACCCCGAATGAAGGGCGTAAATTCATTCAACATATGATTCCCGGAAAGTCATATGTCTTGTATGCACACATGATTGTTTCATTTCATATGATTGAATAATAAACTTGATTGTTAAATTTCATCGAGTATGAATTCTTTTTTTGGGATTTACTCACTAAGCTTATTAGCTTATACCCTATAGATATCCGTATTCTCAGGAACACCTATTTTTGAGCTTGAGGCCATCCCGTATCCGATTACGTTTTGATGTTAAAGCTTTTGGAGGAAATCTACTCGAAGACTTAGATTAGAATTCCTTTGAAATCTTTGATTTTGGTAGTTAGGAAGTTTATCCCGATCCTTGGATTCAGCGGGGGAATGCCCCTAAGAAATTATGTATCAGACCTTTGGTTATTTATGATATGATTTTATTCCTGAATTCTTGTATGTTTATCTTTACTTGCTTAAACTATGCTTCCCAAAAGCGTCTCCTATTACCGTGTTAGACGCCTTACATATAATACTAAGGCTTTCGCATGACTAAGGTAGCCATTCTTAAGCCTTGATATTATATGTGGCGGACTGCCACATTTAGGGTACCCTTCGGGGCGTGACAGTTTAAGTTGGTATCAGAGCAACAGGTTTATAGAAATAAAGGTAATAGGAATGAATCTAGAATAGAAAATGATAGAAAGGACTTAGAAAGGATTAGACAAGTTTAGAATTCTCAAGAAGAGATAATTTATGACCTCCCTTGTCCTTTGAAGTTTACCTTTGGGAAAGTTAGGATTAAGACCCAAAATTTAAACTCAAGAAATAAAAAGACCCTTGTGGATTACCGATTAAAAGAAGGAAACCCCTGTAAGGAGTTTTTCCTATAAGACAGACTTAGAAGATTCTTACGATATAGGATGCCTTACACACCATCTCAACCACACCTTATGCTCCAAAAAGCTAAATTTTTTTTTCCAAAATAATAAGTGTTAGTTTCCCAATTTTTCGAACTTAGAATTCCATAAGACGATTATATATCTAAGCCCACGATGAGCCAGTAGATCATGAACGAGATAAGGATATTTCCAACCAACGTAAAACCAGTCAAGGTTTCAGAGGACCTAATGAGAATATCCTGAATCGAAGACGATCTCGTGTAAGAAACAAAGAAGTGACGGAAGTATCCAATGAGGAGCATGCAGCACAGACGAAGCTTGATCAACGGGAGCCAAGCGAGTCTAGAAATCAACCTTCCCAGGAAAAAGAATGATGGACCAAAGCAACTTGAAGCTATTTGTAACTATGATGGCTAAGGACGAATTGAAGAAAAGATCAAAGAAAGAAGGAAGGATTCGCATGGGAAATTCCAAGTGTCCAAAAAGAATTCTGTAACCGAGTCAGCTTAGAATATAGGATCGATTAGTAGATTAATTTATGTTTCGAATAAAGTGTTTGATGAATTTTGAAATTCTTTTACCTTGATTTCTTTATAAGATTTTATTTCTTTCTATATTGAATATTTTATATCTTGATTTAAACAAATTTCCTCTCTTGATTTGGTTAATTAAATTTCTCTTGTGTAATACTTTCCTTTATATGTTTATTTCTTTGGAAATTTCCGCAAATTCTGTAACTTAGTATGAAAAAGACTTAATAATCTAGTATTTACATAAACGATTAAAAAACAGCCGACCTAGAAGGGGACGACCGAGGATGAGGCAAGCATCAAATAACCCGCCTCAAGAAGTTAACCAACCAGAAGCACCCCCTGCGGCTCCTGCCCCAGACCAGCAAGGCAATCTCCAAGCCACTCTAGGTCAATTAACACGACTTCTTAATGTGTTAGTTCAACAACAGCAGAGGAATATACCACCTCCCGCACCAGCACAAGCACCACCCCAGCAAGCACCCCAAGCGTCTATACATGATCAGCAGCGCCTAATGCTCAATCACATACAGCACCCCTGCCGCCTCCGCCACCACCTCGACCATACAGAACTTCACTCCCAGACTTTATCAAAAGTAACCGTTACTTTGACGGAGCTTTTGGGAAACCCGATGAGGCTGAAGATTGGCTCGCACAGGTGGAACGGTCTTTTGCCGCTTATGAAGTCCCTTATCATCTTCGGATAAGCTATGGTACTTACATGTTGAGATTCAACGCCCGCATCTGGTGGGAGTCCAAGAGTAGGGAATTGCCGCCACCCATCACCTGGGACATGTTTCGGAATGAGTTTCTGGAAAATTATTTCCCTGGAAGTTTAAGAGTAAGGTATAGTGCGGATTTCTTGCACATATCAGAGAGGAAAGTCCATAGAACAATATGAGACGGAATTTAGCCGACTCCTGCAGTACGCTCCGGATTCTTATAAGTACAGTGAGGAGCTGAAACGACAGGTATTCTTGAATGGGCTAGATGAGGATTTAAGGATGCGATTAGAAGAGTTTGACATTCGCACCTTCAGGGAATTGGTGGAGAGAGCACGAATTGTGGAAGGGGCCAAGAAAAGGAAAGCCGGAACCTTTGAGAAGAAAGTACATGTGTTTGGAAGGAGATTTCAACCAGGAACGAGCTCCAATTTCCCTTCTAAGAGGTTTAAACCAATTAGCAATTTCAAGGGAAATTTTAGTGGACACAAGGATGATTCCAAGATAACAGCAAATTGTTGGAAATGCAAAGGAGCGCATTACCCGAAGAGATGCCCCCTTCTCCAGAACAAGTGTTATTTCTGTGGTGACCCGAGCCATAAGATTCCGGATTGCCCAAAGAAAGCTACTACGACTTGTTTCGTATGCAAGCAATTGGGACACTTTGCTAATGAGTGCCCCCAAAGGAATCTCCCAGCTAACCGACCTGTTGGATCCTCAGGAGGACTTGCCCCAACAAGAAGTGGAAATGGAAGCGGAAGTCGCTCGGCATCATCTATGCATGGGCTAAGAATTTATAACCTTGAAGGGCAATGGGTCTGCGAGGAGGATGCCGATGAAGGAGTAGAGTTGGCTGCCCTGGACCACGGAGGGGAGTATGACTATAGCTTGGTTACAGGTTAGCTTCAATCCCTAATATATATGCCTGTTTTAATATCTGTCAAGTATAAAGTTATGATGCATGTTGGGAATAATAGATATCTAGGAAACCTTTTTAAGGACAATAAGACTAGTAACACGCGCGTCTTGAACGCAGGAACCATACAAATAGGGGACCTAACCGCTTATACCCTCTTCGACACTGGTGCAACACATTCCTTTGTTGCCACTAGTGTAGCCTTGAAGACCGGTTTACCCATCACCACAATCACAACAAGTTTTCGTATAAAAACCCCCACCGGTAGTGTGGTGACTACCAAAGAGGTAATAAGGAATTGCCCCATGAAGATACAAGGCCATGAAGCAACTACCGATCTTATAGTAATAGAAATTAGCAAGTACGAAGTGATTCTCGGAATGAGTTGGTTGTCCATGGTGGAAGCAAAGGTAGATTGTAGAAATAAAAGGGTGGAATTCATGAGACAAGATGGAAAGAAAGCTACGTTTTTGGGAGAATCCGCAAAAAGTTTAGAGTTAAGTTCGTTCGAGCTAATTGAAGAAGTTGAAGAAGGAATGGAAAGTTATGTGGGAAGTACGGAGGAGGATAAGGAAAGACCCAACATTGACGACATCCCCATCGTTAATGAATTCTCCGATGTTTTTCCAGAAGAATTGCCTGGGTTACCCCCAAAACGAGAAATCGATTTTGAGATCGAATTGATGCCAAAAACAGAACCTATATCCAAGGCACCATACCGAATGGCACCTGTTGAACTCAAGGAACTTAAGAAGCAATTACAAGAATTGCTTGATCAAGGATTTGTTAGACCAAGTGTCTCACCTTGGGGAGCTCCGGTATTATTCGTGAAGAAGAAAGATGGATCGATGAGGCTGTGCATTGACTATCGAGAACTCAATAAGGTCACTATCAAGAATAGGTATCCATTGCCAAGGATTGACGATCTCTTTGACCAACTACAAGGAGCAAGTGTATTCTCACGCATTGATTTAATCTGGATACCACCAGCTAGGATAAAACCAGAAGATGTGTCAAACCGCTTTTAGAACTCGGTATGGACACTATGAGTTCATGGTCATGCCATTTGGATTAACTAATGCACCAGCTGCTTTCATGGACTTGATGAATCGGGTGTATAAGCCGCTCTTGGATAAATGCGTGATTGTCTTCATTGATGATATTTTGGTTTATTCTAAAACACGGGAACAACACAAAGAACATCTGAGAATGGCATTACAAACCTTAAGGGAGCACAAGTTATATGCCAAATTATCCAAGTGTGACTTTTGGTTGGATCAAATATCTTTTCTAGGACATGTTATCTCAGGGAAAGGAATATCAGTAGATCCCGAAAAGATTAAGGCCGTAATGGAATGGAAACAACCAAGGACGGTGACGGAGATTAGAAGTTTTCTTGGATTGCTGGCTATTACAGGAAGTTCGTGCAAGATTTCTCAAAGATAGCTAAGCCCCTAACTCAGTTAACCCAGAAGAATGAAAGATTCATTTGGAATGAGAAGAGGGAACAAAGTTTCAGAGTTAAAAACGGTTGGTATCTGCTCCAATTTTAACCTTACCCGATCCAGAAAAGCCATATACCGTCCATAGTGATGCATCAAGAAATGGCTAGGATGTGTGCTGATGCAAGAAGGGAAAGTGATTGCTTATGCTTCACGACAGTTGAGGCCGCATGAACAAAATTACCCGACGCATGATCTTGAGTTGGCCGCAGTTGTTTTTGCTCTCAAGCTTTGGAGGCACTACCTTTATGGACAGAGATGCGAGATTTATACGGACCATAAGAGCCTCAAGTATTTATTTACACAAAAGGAATTGAATATGAGGCAAAGGAGATGGTTGGAGTTAATCAAGGATTACGATCTTGGAATAAATTATTGCCCTGGAAGAGTGAATGCGGTAGCAGACGCTTTGAGTCGGAAGAACCATGGAGAAGTTGCAGCCATGCTCACAACTCAAAAGGAACTCATAAAGGAATTCGAGAAAATGAGCATCGAGTTTGTGGGACAAAGTGTGGAAATGGAAATTTCCCATTTGGTAATGGAACCAACCCTGATCGATAGAATCAAAGAATCTCAACGATATGATGAAGTCATACAAAAGTTGAAAAGTGAGATACAGGGGGGAAGGTATGACGATTTTGAGATAGATGAGGAAGATGTGATAAGAATGAAGGGAAGATTATGTGTACCAAATGATGAGGAGATGAAAAAGGAATGAATGAGGCGCATAACTCAGGATATACCATGCACCCCGGTGGTACCAAGATGTACCAAGACCTTAAGAGTCGCTTTTGGTGGAATGGTATGAAAAAGGATGTAGCTGAATTCGTAATGAAGTGCCCTATATGTCAACAAGTAAAGATTGAACACCAAAGGCCAGGAGGACTTTTGAAACCATTGGCCATACCAGAATGGAAATGGGACCAAATTACCATGGATTTCGTATGTGGATTGCCCCGAACATCCGCCGGATATGCCATATGGGTAGTTGTGGATCGACTTACCAAGTCAGCACACTTCATCCCCATCAACATGACCTACTCAATGGAAAGGTTGGCCCGGCTATATGTAAGGGAGATAGTGAGACTACATGGAGTTCCAACAGGGATTGTATCGGATCGGGATCCTCGATTCGTGTCAAAGTTTTGGACGAGCCTTCAGAAATGTATGGGGACCAAGTTACAATTCAGTACGGCTTACCATCCTCAAACCGATGGACAATCAGAGCGAACTATCCAGACTTTGGAAGACATGTTAAGGGCTTGTGTTATGGAATTCAAAGGAAGCTGGGAAGTACACCTACCTTTGGTAGAGTTTGCTTACAACAACAGCTATCATTCAACAATCAAGATGCCACCATACGAAGCTTTATATGGAAGAAGGTGTAGATCGCCTCTATTCTGGGATGATGTAGAAAAGTTAACAATTGGACCAGATCTCATCCAAGACGCCTCCGATAAAGTCAGGATTATTCAGCAAAGAATGAAAGAGGCCCAAGATAGGCAGAAAAGTTGGGCGGACCAAAAACGACGAATCCTTGAGTTTAACGTTGGAGATCATGTGTATCTGAAAGTGAATCCGATAAAGAGTATACATCGTGTTCGGGCTCGAGGAAAGCTAAGCCCAAGGTATATCGGACCTTTCGAAATTCTCGAACGGGTAGGAGAGTTGGCTTATCGCTTGGCATTACCGCCAAACCTGTCGGGAGTACATAATGTCTTCCATGTCTCAGTGCTGAGGAAACATATCCCCGACCCTGATCGGATTGTGGAGCTTGAACCAGTCAGGCTGAAAGAGAATTTGACTTATGAGGAGCATCCAGTTCGAATTCTGGATCAAAAAGTTCTAAAGCTGAGAAACAAGGAAATCCGATATGTCAAGGTATTATGGAGGAATCATTCACAAGAGGAGGCTACTTGGGAAGCCGAGGATGAGATCCGGAAATATCCAAATCTCTTTGAAGAAACAGGTATGAATTTCAAATTGCAAAATTCAAGTTTTGAGGACAAAACTTTCTTTAAGGGGGGTAGGTTGTAAATCCCCGAAATTTTGATCCAAAGCTAAGACTTAAACCCTAATCGAAAGTCAAAAAGGCTCTTAAGTCAAACAAAACCCTAGTTTACCGTAACCGTTTAACTCCGGCATTGCCGTTTTCTCAAGCCCTAGAAAACGAAGTTGGAAAAATTAGTTGAAAGTTCGTAATAGCTATAGGTTTATAAAAATTCATATTGCGATTTTCGAGTGTCCTTTGAACCGATCACATAATTTTGAAGACGTGTCCGAAGCCCGGAATAGGAAAAATATTCCGAATATACCGTTAGACTCGTAAAAATATAAGATTTCCAAAAATATCAATTTCGTAATTTTTCGATAACTAAAAATATCAGATATCGCTTTTATACGCGTACTTTCTTACTACCGGTATTTAATTGTCATGTCTACTTTTACATTACACTATTTTCTACTATTCTACACTATTCATCTATCTCTACTTTTTCTTACAACCTATTCTTACAAACCTTACACCTATCTCTTACACTTTTTCATTTCCAATACAAATTCACATCTTTCATTTCTTACTTTAATTAATCAAAAGACAAAAAAATTTTTCTCTCCTCTCCATGCATAAATGGCGCCGGCCCCCTCTCTCCATACCCATGTAATTTGTTTTAATTATTTAATTAACACAAATAATCTCACATTTTCCTATAAATACCCCTTCATACCTTCACTTCTTTCACACCTCTTCTTCTCTAAAGTTACTCTCTCAAAATCTCTCTCAAATTCCTTCAAGAGTTCTTCAAGAAGTCCTCTTAAGTTTAGCTTCTTTAGGTAAGAAATTCTCAAGATTTCTTCATGTTCATTACTTAGTATGAGCTTAGTGTGTTTTCTAAAACCATGAAGGTTAAGAAAGCAACATTAGATTCATACTTTGTTTTTGTTCATAATATCAATTTCTTTATGTTTCTTTATGTTCTTTATATTCCCTTTATGCTCTTTATACTTCCTTTATGTCCTTTATATTTCCTTTATGTTCTTTACTATCTAATATATCCATATAACTATATATACTATTTAGAGCATATAAGCTCATAGCCTTGCAATTTATTTACCTTTCATGCAATTTATTTAAATTCAAGTTGATTTTAAGACTAGTCATTCTAGTCTTAGACTTGTCATCATCAAGTCAAAACAATTTCTTATTCTTTTCTTTTCGGGACTAGTCTTTTCTTAGTCCTGGGGTACCTTGATAAAGCTAAGGTCCCAATACTTGATTTATTATTTAAGCTTCAAGTTATTATGTTCCTTTGTATTTCTATAGTTTTGATTCATATTCATGCATGAACATAATGTTTTTGTCTCAACAAAAACAAATGAGAAAATGTTTTTTGAATTAAAGATTCTTTCTAAAGAAATAAATATGGGAAACGGTTTCTAAAAACTCATAAACATACATAGGAATGATTTTCTTACATAAACAAAAGGGTTTATGAAAACTTATCTCTTATCAAGAAGTAGAAATTCTTTGAAATATTACAAGAAATAAAAATATCATTTTGCTACTTTTGAAATTCAAGTTTAGAAAACAAAACCCCACTTTGAGAAATTAAAGTTATTACAAGAAATTTCATTTAGAAATAAAAATCTTTATCTTAATGACCAAAAGATCTTTCAAAAGTAAAATGGAATCTCAAATTCAAAGACTTTTAAAACCTTACTTTTAAGTTGAGACAACTTCATTTACTTCATACATATTATGAGTCATTACAAATATATATATACCTTTCAAAAGTTTACAAAATAATTGAAATGTTATCCTCTCAAAATGAGCTTTGTTTACAAAAAGGAAAACAAGTGTTTACAAATTCGTGGCAAATCTGGTCGCTATCTTTTCGGAACCAAAACGACTTAGTTTATAAAAATAAGTTTAGAAATGCGTAGATCTTTTCGAGTAGGTAGAAAACGACATATTATACGCGAAATTCCGAGTTAAAACGAGCAAGTTATGGCCATTTTAAATTGAATTTCCCCTTATACGATTTTCTACGATTTTAAGTAAAGTTTAGAATTTTCAAGAAGAGGAATTCACGAAATACTCATTTCGGGTATTTCTTCTTGATTAGATAATCCCGAGGAGGAGTGTTCGTATCTCCGAGGATTACTACGATTAAGAGGAATTTCCGAACGACCCATCCAAATCAAGAAAGGTGTCACCATGGCCGAGTGAGTTACTTCCCGTTGATTTTCTCATACTCTTGCTTGTGCTTGTAAAATTAGTTGCACTAGAATCTATGCAAACTCAAAAAGAAGTGTATGATAACATGTTGAAGGAATGCTAAGTATATCGAAACTCAATTTGTTTGTAATAAAGTGGTATGTACATTATTATCTTGAATTGTTTGAAATTGGTTGATCACTTGAAAGAAGTTAAAATTAACTACTAGACTTTAATTAAAGAAATTATTCATGCACTTCATATGTTGAGTCACATTGCATTCGCTACTATACAATTGGTGGGACAAGTGTATAGTGGTGGTAGACAGAACCGGTATATCATGTAAGTGGCGAGTAGGAGCCGGTAAGAACTACAAAAGTGATGGCTAGTAGGAGCCTGTAATAAACTACAAGTTTTTGATGGCTAGTAGGAGCCTGTAATAAACTACAAGTTTTTGATGGCATATAGGTGCCGGTAAGACCTATAAAAGTGTTTTAAAAGTTGTGGCTGTAATTGGCCTGAATCCCCAACCCCGAATGAAGGGCGTAAATTCATTCAACATATGATTCCCGGAAAGTCATATGTCTTGTATGCACGTGATTGTTTCATTTCATATGATTGAATAATAAACTTGATTGTCAAATTTCATCGAGTATGAATTTTTGGATTTACTCACTAAGCTTATTAGCTTATACCCTATAGATATCTGTATTCTCAGGAACACCTATTTTTGAGCTTGAGGCCATCCCGTATCCGATTACGTTTTGATGTTAAAGCTTTTGGAGGAAATCTACTCGAAGACTTAGATTAGAATTCCTTTGAAATCTTTGATTTTGGTAGTTAGGAAGTTTATCCCGATCCTTGGATTCAGCGGGGGAATGCCCCTAAGAAATTATGTATCAGACTTTGGTTATTTATGATATGATTTTATTCCTGAATTCTTGTATGTTTATCTTTACTTGCTTAAACTATGCTTCCCAAAAGCGTCTCCTATTACCGTGTTAGACGCCTTACATATAATACTAAGGCTTTCGCATGACTAAGGTAGCCATTCTTAAGCCTTGATATTATATGTGGCGGACTGCCACATTTAGGGTACCCTTCGAGGCGTGACAACGCTTGTATTATCAACTTCATTAGAAGAAGGAAAGTTATCTCCAGTATCACCACCTCGAAAGACAAAGGTTCTTGTAGATATATAGACATATATATAAGCTACAAATTCATAGCAGCAAAAATAGAAAGCTTTATGGCTCCAATAAGTAAGAAAATCAGCACAAATCATTGCAAGATCCAAGATCAAGGAGGAAACATTTTCACTAAGGCTCCTCACAAACAAGGTTTGAGACATGCTTGGAGTTATGCTAAAGTGTATTAAGGAGGAGTGTTAAAATTGATCCATATTTGCTACAAGCCCAAGCCCAATTTCATTAGAACTCCTCCATCCCAGATTATGTTTAGCTGAATTTTTAGAATATGATAGGTGGAATTTCTAGAAGTGGCCAGTTAAGATATTTCCATGAATATTCTAGATGATAGTGGAACTATTCTTGATAATATATTATAGCCATTGAATCAAATTAATCTTTACTATCTATTAAGGAGGAGAAAACCTATAAATAGACATTCATCACCCAGTTGTAGCAAAAGCCATAAATATTAAGAAATATACAAATACTTCTCCTTTTTGGACATATTCTAATCAATTGTATCAATTTCTATAAATCACTTTCTAATTCAATGCTTTTTCTATCATATATCATCCTTACATTTTCTACTCTATTTCAATCAAGTATTATTAGTTTTAAGGACATCAAGTAAATTTTACACACACACACACACACATATATATATATATATATTTTTTTTTTTTTTGACGGAACATCAAGAGGCGCTAATAAAAGCTAGTTTTTTGGTGTGTAAATATAGAACATTTAAATAAGCCACTTGACGGAATTTGCATAGAAATATAAAAGATTTGATTGAATGTTATCGAAACATAATGGATTATTATTATTACATTTATTATGTTTATTTTTATTTTATTATTTGTAAACAAAATCCAAGTCCCAAGCAGCCATATGTAATTAAATGTAGAAGAATAGAGCAACAACAGCTGAACGATCTACGGTGGGAAACTATGTTACAAGAGCCTAATTGGTTTTCTCTATTTTTTCTTTTTAATTTTAGGATTTTTTTTTTCTCATTTTAGACTAAGTTTCCAAAAATGAGTCGAAATGGAAAATCTATTGCCTTTATCATAAATGCAGTTAAAATTAAGATCCTAAAATGAATAAGAAAATATAAGTCCTAAAGTAAAAATATATATCTATCTTGAATAAAGTTCCTTAACCAAAAACGCATGAAAATTTAGATGATTCAATTTTCATTTAATCATTTTGGATTATTCCTTTCAGCTTTTTTTTTTTTTTCAATTTTAGTGGGTCTTCTAACGAAGTGTGATGAAGACGCGTATTTTGATTCTTTTCTAAGTTGATGGAGTCACATACTCCTTTCAAATTTTATAAAAATGTCCTTTTTTATTCATTTATTTATTTTTTACACAAGGCCCACAGTGATCGTGAATCACGGGATGTAGACTGGGAGACTAAGAACCTACCTTTTTTAGAATTGCAAGCAAATACAAAATAATAATTAAGTGTCCTAAAGCGAAGCCCTAATATAGACAGATACCTTGAGTTTGTGTGCTATGCTTGTACCTTTACCTTTTGTCTACTTAAAGGTGGAGGTTCGAATAATCAGGGGTATAAAAGGGGTATAAAAGGGGCCGTTTCCTGGCAGAGCTTTCAAGATCCCGAGTTGTCTTGTCTAAGATCACATTTCCAAAATGCTATACATTTGATCCATCATCATACGACATGCTCTCTACTTGTTGCTTAATTATAGCTATAGCTTTGCCCCGGGAATTTCTTTCTGAATATACATTGTCAAGGTTAGCTACGGTCTACTTTCCTCATTCTTGATAAGTGCACTTTTTGTAACGTTTGGAATATTTTCATGCATTTCCATTTTAATTTGATTGCTGTCTAAGATAACATGTTTTAGTATAAATTAGAGTTACATCTTTTGAAGATTTTCAAAGTTACAGAAATACACAAGTTGTAGAAATATTACATATATGCCTCTTGAGAACTTTTACGTCAATATGCAATTGTAGTTAACATTATAGACTTATTAGGAGTAGCAACTTGGAACTTGTCCCATCAATTCAAACATAATTATCAATAGATTTGTACGAGTAAATTTTGCATAGTTATTAGATAACTTAAACCCATTTGTACCCATTTTCAAATGCTTTCATATTACATGCTTTCTAATATCTAAATCCATGTATGAACCCTTTAATAAACATGTCTTAAACACATGTTTGTATCATCCCCACAATGTTGTTCAACACCGAAATGGTTCAATTTTACATAATAGTATTTTCTCATCTTAATTTATTCTTAAGTCACTAGTTCACATCTAGAGCACCCTCTCTCTTTGTCACGCCCCAACGGGTATCCTAAACGTGACAGCCCGCCGTACGCAATATTAAAGCTCAAGAATGACTACCTCAGTCACTCGAAAGCTTCCATATCGGTACAAGGCGTACACTCACAACAAAGGGAGACCGTTGAAGTAATGCATTTTAAGATATTGGCAGCGGAACATACAAAATAACACTTAAAATATTTCATAGAAACATAAGGTCTTACAACTTCTAAGGGGCATTCTCCCGATAAATATATAACAACATGGTTCTATTGCATATAACATAACTAAAGCTAGAAGATTTTAGAAGAAATCTACTCTATAACTTCAAAATAGAATTCCTCCAAAAGCTTCTCAAAATAAGGATTCTACCCGGGAAATCAAGGTGGTCTCGGGTACAAAAGATAATCCTGCAATATCAAAAGTCTATAGGAGTATAAGCATGACTAGCTTAGTGAGATATTCCTTACGCAATAGTACTTATAACAAACAATCAATCAAGTTTATTAATCAAGCATATGAATGCAACAACCTATGATCAAACATTACATACGACTATCCGGTTTCGTATGTTTGATGGATTTACCCCTCCATCGGTGGTTAGGGAATGCTTTGAACTAGGTCCCGAACGACCTCCTGAAAGTTGCGCACGTCTTGGGGTTCCAACGAACCGTACTACTAATCCCCGAGCTTTCCATACCCAAAGCGATCGATCCGGCTCGGCTACACCTTGAGGCCGTATTCTCCGAACGTCCTAATCCTCAAGATGTAGCTAGGCAGCTTACATTTCCAGTCCTACGCTGAGGAGTAGTAGCAAAACTTCGAAATGATATTCTAAGTGATATGCATGAGCAATTTATTACATGAGAATTTCAATATAACATTAAATCATTTAAGGCGATCAAACAATATTTGCACACATAACAATTCATACATGGAATCATTTATATCAATCACAAATCGGATTCTGATACACTTATTGTTCATTGATCGCACACAACAAATCACATGCATAATTCCCATAATATCCCACATGCATATCAATTTTATCTTTTTCCTAACATCTAATGCTCTATTCTACATGCGCGAATACATAAGTGTAAAGAAAACTCACTCGTCCATAGCGGTCTAGGAATCGAAGTAATCCTTGGGGAAGACAAGATCGTGATCCTCGACACCTATACAAAAGAAATACCCAACATGAGTATTTCGTCCAAGATCTATTCAAATTCTATACTTCTATCTTAGAGAATTCGTAAAAATCGTATGGAATGGAAATTCCAACTTAAAATAGACATAACTTGCTCATTTTAACTCGGAATTTTGCATATTATATACCGATTTCTACCTACTCAAAAAGATCTATCTAATTCTAATATTATTTTTATCAAAAGAAGTTATTTAGGCCTCGGAATAGCAGCATACAGATTTGATACGAATTTTCCAAACTTCAAAACTAGAGTTTTCAAACTTTTCTTCACTCAAGGGCTTTTGTACAAAAATGTAGATATATTATATGGTTGAAAAATCCCTTGAATATATATATATATACTCAAACCATAAGCATGAATTTAGTGGTGTTGTCTCAACAATGTTCTTGTAGTATAATATGTTTTGAAAGTGAGATAAGCTTAAGTTTTGTAAAGAAATTAGTTTTGTTAAGAAAATTTCTTATTTTACTAAAAGTAAGCATCTCCTTCTTTTAACTCTATTTCTTAAATAAACGTAGTTTTAATCTTTTTTTAAATTTCTACTACCTTATTTCTAATGTTTTGGAAAACATAATCTTTCTATATACTTCATGGTTATATGTCCCATTAGATCCATTTTAAAAGAAATGATCTTTGTAATTTAATTTTTGAAAACTTATCTAGACTTTAGTATTTTTAAAACGTTGATAGAGAACTTCGACAATTGAGTTTAAGAAATCCTTTTTTTAAACAAAGAACTAAGTTTAAAGAAACTTTCTTATTCTATTGGTTTGAAAAGAGAATTTGTGATAACTTTACCTTATGTATTTCTTGGTAAAACCACATATTATTACTAAAACTAGCTTTAGAAATATATTTGTTTAAGATAAAACTTCAAGTCTTTAAGGAAAATAATTTCTTATGTAACAAAATTTATATTTAAAGAGAGTTCATTTTTATTACTTAAGAAAACTCATTTTTTATCATGGTTGAGACAATAACAACATATTCATGTATGAATGAGAATATGTAACTATAAAAAATATAAAAACAACATAAATAAAATAAGAGCATAAATAAAGTCAAGTATTGGGAACCTTAGCTTCATCAAGGTATCCCGGGACTAAGAATAGACTAGTCCTCAAAGAAAAGAAAAGCAAAGAAATAAAATTATTTTGACTTGATATGGACAAGTCTAAGACTAGAAAAACTAGTCTTAATATTTGCATAAAACAAGTAAATAAATTGCAAGACTTGAAAGTAAATAAATAACAAATGAGCTTATATGCTCTAAATAAATATATATACATAGTATACATAATACTTATATAAGTTAGGTTAGAAACAATAATAACAATATCAACATAATAGTAACATAAAGAAAATAAGACATGAACATGAACAAAAACAAAACATGAATAAATTGTTGCTTCTTTAACTCAATGAGTCTAAGAAATATACACTAAACTCATGTTAAGTTATATAAATATGATGAGAGAATATGAGAAACTTTTACCTCAACTTTATGTGGTGATTGAAGAAGAAAAGAATGGGTTGTAGTATTATGTGGGGCTTGGTTTTCTGAAGAAAAGAAGAAAATTGAGAGAGATTTTGGGAGAGGAATTTTGTGGAGTGATTTTGGGAGAGTTTTAGTATGAATTTTTATTGTGTGAAGGAATGGAAGAGGAAGGGGGTATTTATAGATTTTTGGAAGTAGAAATTGGATATAATTAAATAATTTGAAAAAGAAAATGATGTGATTGAGGAGAGAGGGGAATTGATTTGTTTTGATTGTTTTGTATTAAAAGAAGTAAAGTGTAAGGTATGATGTGATTAAAGTTGTATATGGAAGGTAAATTGTAAGGTATAGGTATGGTAGAATGTAAGAATAGAGTGTAAGAAAAAGTAGAGATAGATGAATAGTAATGAATAGTAGAAAAGTACTATGAATAGTAGACTAGACAATTAAAATACCGGTAGTAAAGAAAATACGCGTAATTAAGCTATATCTAATATTTTTAGTTACCGAAAAATTCTAAAACTGATATTTTTGAAAACCTTATATTTTTACTAATCTATTGGTGTTGTCGGAATATTTTTGCTATCCGGTGCACTGGGGCACGGTTTTCGAAAACTGATCCTGATCGGATCCGAAAGACACTAGAAAAATTCAAATCTGATATTTTTAAGCTTTCCTATATTATTACGAACCATAATCCACCATTATTTCAATTTCGTTTTCTAGGGCTTAAAAACACGGGATTGTCGGATCTAGATTCACTAGACTAACATAGAACTAGGTTAACTTTAGGGTTTCATTTAGGGTTTGCTAATATTATAGGAAAAATCTAGGGGCTTACACTCTCCCTCTCCCTCTCCCTCTCCTTCTCTTGTCGTCTATTGTTGCTGGATCTTCATCATCAATCTCACTAGTTACAGACGTCCTTGCTTTTATTGTTATTCTTATCTACTTTAACTCAAGTCTCAACCTAGTGACTAGTGAAACTATTTGATATTCTAAATAAAAGCCGAATTGAATATACTATGAAAAAAATTTTACTTGTCTTACCTAATGCTTTTGATTAACTCACAAAACAATTATATCATAAAATTTTCATTAAGATAGTTACATACTATTTAAAGTTTGAATCAATGTGACACTTGAATTACTAAGTTTTAATTAGACTTATTCATGGATTTAGCCTAGAATTGGCCTTGCCTCCTTACGATGGCATTTTAATTTTCTGTCTTTTTTTTAAATTTTTTCTTCAAAATAACTAAAAAAATTAAATTCCTTTATAATAAAATTATACTTAGCAAAATAAATTATTTCTTATATATATATGATGCATTATAATTATAATAACATGAAAATATATATATAGATAAATCTAACACAAACTTAATTAATCTCTAGCTCCAAATCATATTATCCTACATTGGCCCCAGGTAACACTCAATATATTTTTCAAACACAGACTCAATAGATATAACATGCTTAATTTAGAACACTTTAACAATAAACAATTTTAACATGGACATGGAAGATACTTATAAAACAAAATAGGTTATAGATTTAGGTTTTCAAATATGGTTTATAAACATTAATCACCTTGTAATCTAGTGACGTTACGAGACATCTCCCTAGTGGTGGGTCGGGTCAAGACCCAGTGAGTTTGGGTTGTCATTTCATGGACCCGTAATAGCATCATGTAGGTGGTGGGGCGGGTCCAACCCATAGACTTGCTGGATCCCAGCATAAGTTAAGACGATTTCGACCCGTTCCTTTTTTTTTAATTTAAATATATAAAATGTACCTAATAATATACTACTCTTAACCCATATTAATTTAATATTATCAACAATGTACAATTATTTATACATAATCTCATCTTTATTAAGTTAAAATATTAGTAATATGGGATTAGAGTAAAATTCTAAAAGAGTAAAGTTTATAAAAGAAAAAAAAGTCACACAATATTTAGATGTGAGATTGTCACACCTCGGAGGGTACCCTAAACGTGGCAATCCGCCGCACATAATATTAAAGCTAATGAATGACAATCTTAGTTACGCAGAAGCTTCGATATCATGTGCAGGGCACGCTTCCAAGATGGTAGGAGACTTAAAGGGGTATTACGTTTAAGCAGATAATAAAAGCAGATAATAAAAGCATGTAAGAACTTATAAAGGTAAACATATAATAATCATTAAGATAAAAATTCTTACAACTTATTAAGGGAATTCCCCCATACTAAAAGCCTTTGATATATGTAAATTATACTATAATTATTAAGTTAAAATATAGTAATTTATAGTTATTTATGTTTATTTTAGTAAGAAATAATACTTAGACTTGGTTATTTTGTGTTTTCTTTAGAGATTTGATGAATATTAAGCTTTGGAATGAATTTAATCAAGTTTGAGGAAGTTTTCGAAGCAAAAAGAATGAAGGAGCAAAGCTTTGGAAAGAGTAAACAAGCCATGAAACAATTATGGAAGCCTTTGATAAGGAAAATGAAAAAATATGCACCAGGAAAAGTACACGACAGGATGCAGAGTGTCATGTAGCTGTTGTGCAGTTATCCTGGAATGTGCAGAAAATGACCAGAGAGTTACACGACAGGATACAGAGTGTCATGCAGGTGTCGTGCAGTTTGTCTGTTACAGTTTTACTCGGTCAAACTTAGATAAACTTAGAAAGATTGATCCATATCTTAACTTGTAACTGTTGTACCAGGTTCCTTTCATATAAATACGTGTCTTAGGTTAGTAAAAACATAACTTTGTACATCAAAACATAACTTTAGAGTAATTTTCAAGTCTATTCAAGATTCATAACAGATTTGTAAAGACAATCCTACTTGTCAAGACTTGGGCTTTCAAGATTTCAGATTAAAGGTGTATTCTTTCTTATCTAGTATTGTTTTACATTGATTTAATCATGTTTTGTAATACGGATATGAAGGAGTAGAGAAATTTTCATTCAAATGATGATGAACTCTAAGATCTATCTTTATACTCTGTTTTGATGATGATTCAATGAAGATTTATTGTTCAATTTTAATTCTAAACATGTGTACTTAATCTTTGTTGAACTTAGTAGTCTAGAATGCTAATTTCATATCAGATTTTCTATATTACAAATGAAAGTTTGGATATAGGAATAGATCTACGTGTTTAGAGAGATTTGTTTGTGAATTCTAGAGATAGATTTGCAAGAATCTTCTGTATTGGGTTTATTGATGAGTGTTTGATTGATTCAATATAAGATTTACTGATTTTAATGCGATTCTTGGATTGTTATTGGTTGAGAAGAAATTCTAACAGATAGATCTAAGGATTAGGGATTGATAATCTTGAGAAAGATATCAATCTAATTAAGAAATCTTGTGGATTAAAATTGAATACTGTTGTTAATTCATTGAATATCAATATAAATGGGTATGAAGTGTGATTTTAGTAGTGATTCATTGTTTGAATGAGCCGAGAATCATTGGATTTATATTTTCTGTTATAGAACACTTTGAATAGTCATAAACATATTGATTAAATCTTCTTGATAATCATAAAACATCAACTGAAATTAATTCTTGAATTTTTCCCTGTTGTTATTTCTTAATAATAGGATTAGAGTGTTGTTTTCAAAACGATCCTTGAGGACGATCCCGTTTACAAAGCTATACTATATTAGGATTGGTCCACTTGCCAAATCTATTGGTTTTTATAGTTTTTAAGCGGTGTTTTTAATAAATTTTAAGTGATATAAAACCAATATCAAGCTTTTTGGCGCCGTTGCCGAGGATCGGCATTAATAGGCAGCCTCTTATTCTATTATTCTTGTTTTATTTTTATTTTTTATTATCTGTGTTTTGTGTTATTTACACGCTTGGGTGGAAACTTAACCTCATTTGTCTTCCTTTTGTTGTATGACTAGGAATAGACCATCGAGGCCTCTTGCTTTTGACCCGGAATCGGAAAAGAAAGCACTAAAAAATCGTCGACAATTAGCTAAAGAAAATTTAGAGTCTTCTCCAATTCGAACGGAAAGCAAGCCTCCTACCTCAGTTGACATGGCGGACGGAAATGAAAACCCACCTGCTGCTCAACAATTCAACCCACAAGGATTGATGAATCCGGGGTTAGCGAATAATCAAAATGAAGCCATCCACCGTACCATGATGGAGTATGCTAGGCCAACATTGACGGGAGTTCAATCTAGCATCAATCGACCAAGAGTGGCTGCTAATCATTTTGAAATCAAGCCAAGCATCATCCAAATGGTTCAGAATTGTGTCCAATTTGACGGCTTGCAAGATGAAGATCCGAATCTTCATATTCATAATTTCTTGGAAATATGTGACACTTTTCAGATAGCTGGAGCCACAAACGATGACATTAGACTCCGATTATTCCCATTTTCTCTTCGGGGCAAAGCTAAGCATTGGTTGATTTCGTCACCACCAGGATCTTTCAACTCATGGCAAGAACTTGCAGAAAAATTCCTTGCCAAATATTTCCCACCAGCAAAGACGGCTAAGCTTCGATCGGATATCTCCACTTTCACTCAATTGGAGTCGGAGACCTTGTATGATACATGGGAGAGATACAAGGAGCTGTTAAGAAGGTGTCCACACTGGCTTGCCCACTTGGATGCAAGTTCAAACATTTTATAATGGCTTGAATTTTAGTACCCGTCAAATGATAGATGCAGCAGCCGGGGGTACTCTCAACCACAAGACTCCCGAGGAAATATTGCAGTTGTTGGAGGATATGGCCATCAATTCATATCAATGGTCATCCGGCGCACAAGAGAAAAAAGAGCAGCTGGAGTCTATGAGGTAGATGCTATTTCATGTCTAGCAGCGAAGGTAGATGCATTAGCGACCCAAGTGAAAGGATTATCTATGCAACAACATTCTCAAGGACCTTATGTGGATTACCCTAGTGCTAATCAAGACAATTTGGAACAAGTAGATTTTGTGGGAAATCCAATGAGAGCTCAAAATAATCCTTTTAGCAATACATATAACCCCGGATGGAGGAACCACCCAAATTTCTCTTGGAGTGGTCAGAATTTTCAGAGACAAACCCCTCTTCCTCCCGGGTATCCAAGGTCTACTATTCAAGAGAAAAAGCCTTCTCTTGAAGATCTCATGCAGCAATTTATTCAAACAAACAATGCAACACTAAGGAATCATGAAGCATCCATTCATAATTTAGAAAATCAGATTGGACAAATTGCTAAGATGCTTTCGGAAAGAAACCAAGGAACACTACCAGGAAATACGGAAATGAATCCTAAAGAACAATTAAAAGCTGTCTCCTTGCGTAGTGGAAAAGAACTCCAGCATGATAAAGAGAAGGATCAACAAGGAAAGGAGTTGGGGAAGGATGATGCAATTGAGCTACCAAAAGAAAATGAAGACACCTTGAAAAAGCAACCGACCCCACCAATAGTGAAGGAATATGTGCCACCTATTCCCTATCCAGCTCGGTTGAGGAATAAGGACAAGGACCAACAATATGGTAAGTTTTTGGATTTATTTAAACAATTACATATAAATTTACCTTTTGTAGAAGCCCTTGCACAAATGCCACGCTATGCAAAGTTCCTCAAGGACCTTCTCTCGAATAAAAAAAGCTGGAGGAAGTGTCTCATGTCACCCTTGGTGAAGAATGCTCGGCTATTCTCCAAAATAGGATTCCTAAAAAGCTAAAGGATCCAGGTAGCTTCCTTATCCCTTGTTATAGGTAATCTGGAATTACAACATGCTTTAGCTGATTTAGGAGCTAGTATAAATTTAATGCCGTACAAATTGTTCAAAAGATTAGGTTTAGGAGAACCCACTCCTACCCGCATGAGTCTTCAATTAGCTGATAGGTCGGTTAAGTACCCTAGAGGAATAATAGAAGATGTCCTTGTAAAAGTGGAAAACTTTATCTTCCCGGTAGACTTTGTTATTCTTGACATGGATGAAGATGTAGATGTTCCACTTATACTAGGAAGACCATTTTTAGCAACTGCTAGGGCTATTATAGACGTAGCGGATGGAAAACTAATTTTAAGGGTTGGTGATGAAGATGTAATAGTTAATATCCTGTTTCTATGAAAAAATCCATGGGCCAAGATGACTCTTGTTTTTCTATTGATTTGGTTGATTTTTCTGTGAAGGCTTGTTTGTCAGAATTGTTATGTAAAGATCCTATTGAATACACTTTGCATGCAAATGATGATGATGACATAACAAATCCTGAAGTTTGGCATTTAAAAGAACAACTAAATAATGAAAAACAAGTATTGAGTACAGATGATTTTTTAAAAATAAACAGGGATGATATGATTATTGATAAACCATCTATTGAAGACCCACCTCTCTTGGAATTAAAACCTTTGCCTGATTTTTTGGAATATGCATTCTTAGAAAATGATTCTAAATTACCTGTGATAATTGCTGCTAATTTAACTAAAAATCAAAAAGAGGAATTATTGGAAGTGCTTAGGAAACACAAGCAAGCAATTGCTTGGAAGCTAGCTGATATTAAGGGGATAAATCTTTCTTTTTGCACTCACAAGATTAGATTGGATGAAAGTGCTAAACCTGTTGTACAACCCCAAAGGAGACTAAACCCCAATATGAGAGATGTCGTAAAGAAAGAAGTAATAAAATTATTAGATGCTGGGATAATCTATCCTATATCGGACAGTACTTGGGTTAGTCCGGTGCACGTGGTGCCAAAAAAAGGGGAATGACAGTTGTTCCAAATGATAAAAATGAATTAATTCCTATGCGTACTGTCACGGGGTGGAGAGTGTGTATAGACTATAGGAAACTTAACTTAGCTACTAGAAAGGACCATTTTCCCCTCCCTTTTTAGACCAAATGCTTGAAAGACTAGCTGGCCATCTTTATTATTGCTTCTTAGACGGTATGTCAGGTTATTTTCAAATCCCTATAGCACCCGAGGATCAGGAGAAAACCACATTTACATGCCCTTTTGGTACTTTTGCTTATAGGCGAATGCCATTTGGATTGTGTAATGCTCCAGCCACATTCCAACGTTGTATGTTAGCTTTGTTTCAAGGTTTAATAGAGGATGGAATGGAGGTTTTTATGGATGATTTCTCTGTTTTTGGTGACTCTTTTAATTTATGTTTGGAGAATTTAGAAAAAGTCCTTACAAGATGTGAAGAGACCAACCTTGTGCTTAACTGGGAGAAGTGCCATTTTATGGTACAAGAGGGCATAGTGTTAGGACATAAAATCTCTCATAGGGGTATTGAAGTTGACTCAGCAAAAATTGAAACTATTTCTAATTTACCACCCCCCACATCAGTTAAAGCTATAAGGAGTTTCCTAGGACATGCTGGTTTTTACCGGAGATTCATAAAAGATTTTTCAAAAATTGCTAGACCTTTGACTCACTTGTTAGAAAAGGATGTAGCTTTTGAGTTCAATGATGAATGTGTTGAAGCATTTAATCTTTTAAAATCTAAATTAACTAATGCCCCAATCATGGTGGCACCGGATTGGAACTTGCCTTTTGAGTTAATGTGCGATGCTAGTGATTATGCCATAGGAGCTGTATTGGGACAAAGGCGAGAAAAATATTTCCAACCTATTTATTATGCTAGTAGAACCCTTAATGCCACACAAGAAAATTATACAACAACTGAGAAGGAACTACTAGCAGTAGTATTTGCTTTTGAAAAATTTAGATCTTATTTAATTCTTTCTAAAACAATTGTGTTTACTGACCATTCGGCTTTAAGATATTTATTTAATAAATCAGATGCTAAGCCTAGATTGATTAGGTGGATTCTCCTTTTGCAAGAATTTGATCTAGAAATTAGAGATAAAAAAGGAGCGGAGAATCTTGCTGCTGACCATCTATCTAGGTTAGAAAATCCGGACTTAGATTGCTTAGATGAATCTGAAATTGATGATCGTTTTCCTGAGGAGAAACTCTATTCTATTCTGAAGATGAATGAGCAATTAAATGATAATGAAGTTCCATGGTTTGCTGATATAGCAAACTATTTGGTAGCTAGAATAATCCCTAAGGAATTAAACTCCCATCAAAAGAAGAAATTTTTCTCTGATCTAAAGTACTATATCTGGGATGATCCATACCTCTTTAGGATTTGTGCTGATCAAATAATGAGAAGATGTGTTTCTAGATCCGAAGGATGGAAAATTTTGGAACATTGTCATTCTGGTTTAACTGGAGGTCACCATAGCTCTAATAGGACAGCACATAAAGTTCTTGAATGTGGCTTTTATTGGCCAACTTTGTTCAAGGATGCACAAACCTTTAGTTCTAGGTGTGATCGATGTCAAAGATCAGGAAATATATCTAAGAAAGATGAGATGCCCCAGAACTTTATATTGGAGTGTGAAGTGTTTGATGTATGGGGGATTGATTTCATGGGGCCTTTTCCTAAATCTGATGGGAAACAATATATCTTAGTTGCTGTAGACTATGTATCTAAGTGGGTAGAAGCTGAGGCCTTGTCTACTAATGATGCTAGAGTGGTTACCAAGTTTTTAAAGAAGCTATTTGCTCGGTTTGGAACACCTAAGGCAATCATAAGTGATAGGGGGACTCATTTCTGCAACTCACAAATGGAAAAGGTTTTGAGAAGATATGGAGTAAATCATAGACTAACTACTCCTTATCACCCTCAAGCTAGTGGTCAAGTAGAGCTATCAAATAGAGAATTGAAAAGAATTTTGGAAAAGTCAGTTGCTCTTAATAGGAAAGATTGGTCTGATAAATTAGATGATGCTTTATGGGCCTATAGAACAGCGTTCAAGACTCCCCTAGGAACAACACCTTATAGATTAGTCTACGGGAAGTCATGTCATTTACCGGTGGAGTTAGAGCATAAAGCATATTGGGCAATCAAACAATTGAATTTTGATTTAGATGAAGCTAAAAAGAAAAGATTGTACCAATTGAATGAACTTGACGAGATGAGACAAATGGCATATGAGAGTTCAAGGCTATATAAAGAGAAGACAAAAAGATATCATGACCAAAGGATTAAGCAATCTAAGGAATTTAAGGAAGGAGATAAAGTTTTATTATACAATGCCCGTCTGAGACTTTTTCCTGGAAAATTAAAATCTAGGTGGTCCGGACCTTTTGTAGTCACTAAGGTTTTTCCTTATGGTACTATAGAAGTGGAGCACCCAACTTCGGGAAAATTTAAAGTTAATGGTCAGCTTTTAAAATTATATGTGGGTAATGATAATGATTTATTCAATAAGGAGGAGTTTAGGCTTCATCCTCTGCCAAATTAATTGTTTAAATGGGTAAAAGTCGAAGCTAAGGACTATAAAAAAGCTTCTAAGTATAGTTTAATAAAGGTTTTTATGTTGTTTTTTAAGCTTATATTTATTTGCATGCGTTTATATTTTTGTCTTGGCTTGATTTGAAAAAAAAAAAATCCTGTAAAACAGCAAAAGTGTCGTGTAGGTGTCGTGTAGGTGTCATGCACTTTTCCTGGTGATTTCCAATTTTTGACCAGAGAGTTGCACGACACTTTCAAAAGTGTCATGTAGGTGTCGTGTATATGTCGTGTAGGTGTCGTGTAGGTGTCATGCACTTTCCCTGGTGATTTCCAATTTTTGACCAGAGAGTTGCACGACACTTTCAAAAGTGTCATGTAGGTATCGTGTATATGTCGTGTAGATGTTGTGCAGGTGTTATGCATTTTTTCCTGGTTGGGTTATGTCCTTTTACATATATATTTGAGTTAAAATTTCTTTTAGGGTTTCAAATCCTCAATCGTCTTCTCCTGTTCTTCTTTTGAAATCCAAACTCATCCAAAACTCAGCAACACGAAAACCAGCTTCTCCTCCGCACCCACCATCTTCTTCCTCACGAAAACCAGCTTCTCCTCCACAAACCACCCTAGCTTAACCACCCCCGGCCATCGTTTTCAACACACAAACTCAGAAATCGATACCCAACTTTCAACACACAACCCAGCTCGACGTCCCACCAACTCCTCCGCCACGAAACCCACACACTACATTGAACCACGACCAACGACAACCAGCAATTTTCCTTACTAATCCAGCTCGTCTTCTTTTTATCTAAAAAAAAAAAAACCAGATCAGCTACGAAACAACCACACGCCACCATACTCAGCTTGTTCTGTCCCCTACATTCCAACTTTAATTCTTCAATATCTAGACACAATGCCTAGACAAAAATCCACTGCAACTATGAAAATTCCACCAAAGACTCTAAAGAAGTCAAAAACATCTTCAAGTGGAAAACCCATTCAAGCTCCAGCCTACATGGATGATAGGGAGAAGGAGCTCTTCCTCTATTTATCTGGTAAGAAATTTATTCCTAATAGATTTATGACATGGGAAATGTTTAGACCATATGGGCTGGAGGAAATGCTCAAGAATTTAATCGGAAAACCTTTTGAAAGATTATTTTCTGTTGATGAAGCATTTTTTCAACAATTAAATGTTGAATTCTTGGCAACGTTGTTTATTAAACATCCTGATCCATCTCATGGGCTACGAAATGAGCTTTCTTTTCGAGTAAATGGTGAAAGGTATCATATGTCTATGGCTGAATTCTGTGTTAATAGTGGCTTATATACGGTTGAAGAAGTAGAGGAGGATGATTTTAAGAATCTGAGTTGCTCCCTCTTGCATCGACATCAGCATAATGCCTTTTGGGCTAAATGGAGCACTGGGGGATCTAATTATGTCCCCTCTAAAGCAAAAGGTTCTAGTTTAAGACAACCCGAGTGGCGAATGATTCACTGGATGTTATCCCATTCCATCACTGGAAGAGAAAAAAGTACCGGGGTTGTCAATGCTAGAGACATTGGCTTTCTGCAGAGTATGCTAGAAGGACCACCTATTAATTTAGGCGTGTTTCTCGCATTCTCTTTCTTAGAAGAGGTCAATAATAAAAGAAAGGGAGCTATATCATGTGGTGCTTTTGTCACCCGGCTTCTGAAGAATATTGGGATTTTTCCCGATACTAGCCTTAAGGACATAGTGGGTAGATCCATCCCTCTTTCCACAGGGATTATGATTCAGAAATTATTTGAGGGACGAGAGGTGGATTCAGCCACTACCAATGAGGAGTTCTCAAGTGATAGACACTCTTTTTCCTCTACTGCCCAGACCACTAGAAATGTAGAAGGCAATTCATTGACCGATGAAGTTAAATGGCTAAAGGAATATATTTTGGCTTTTTCAGGAGCTATGGCTCAACATTGTGGATTCCAAATGCCTGTGGTCAATATGCCTTCTAGTTTTGGTGCAGGTTCTTCAGGGGGGTCTACTACACAAGGAGCTGGTGATGAAGCTCATGGAGACAAAGGAGATGAGGATGAGGATCAGTCTGGGGGATATGAAGATGCTGTAGAGGATGCTAATGATGAGGATTAGGAATTTGCTGCTGTTCTGATTATTTGTGTTCTGTTTTGGCTATGTTTTTAAAGACTCTTATGCTGTTCTGCTATTTTTCTTTGCTGGCTAGTTTGATGAATGCATTTCTTATGGTTTTGTTTTGTTAATATGCAGTAGTCATGAATGTATATATGATGGATATGGAGTAGAAGTTAACTATCATGGTTGATGTTTATCTGTTCTTCTAGTTGTTGATCTAGACAGCTATGTATTTAGGAAGAAACTTGTGATGGTTATATAGTTTGCATATTTATTACCGAACTAATGTAATCCTTTTTAGTGTTTCTTTGTTAGATATATTTTTTTAGGATTTCAGTTCAGTTTTTGACAAGTTTTGAAGCTGATTTGAGTAAGTGCTCCATGTGTTCAAGTTCTATAAGCAAGGTCATTCACAAGTTCCATTTTCTTTATTTTCCAATTTCAGAGGAATTTCAAGGGAAGTTTTCTTTTTCTTATTCTTTTGTTTCTTTCTTTAATTTCTTTATAAGTTCTTGTTTCTTTCTTTTATGCTTGATAAAAGACATTGAGGGCAATGTCTTGAATAAGTGTGGGGGAGAATGAGATACAAGTAATTTTATTTTGTTTTATTCTTTTATTCTTGTAATCATACTAATATATACATATATTTGAATGTTCAAGTTTCTCCCCATTACTTAAGGTGATAGCTATTCTTAGTAATTGAATGATGGAAAATAGAATATATATTTATAATATGTATAGAAATTTTTATTTTCGAAATTTTGGAAGTTTCATCAAGAATCATATTCTTTTTGAAATCATGAATTTAGAAGTGTTATTTATTTGAGAAAAAAAAAAAGAGTTTTAGTTTGAAATTGTATTACTGAAGAAGTTGAAAAATGATGATACTATTAGTAAACTTGTTTGATTCATACCTAGGATTGATTGAACATTTAGATTTTCTATTTTGCATTCACTTTAAAAGTAATGAATTAATAAATAAAGAAGGACTTAAATTTTCAAAAATATTTTCAAGTTTAAAAATTGATTTAAATACTCAAGTTTGTATTATGAATTCTTTGCTAAAATACAATAGTGAAATCTTTAGGATACAAAGTTACTTTTAAATTAAACTTTGAGTTTGAAATTGGAATTGAGTTAAGATTGCTAGTTGAGAATTAAGCATTTGCATTTTTAAGATTTTACTTCTAAGTATATTCATTCCTTGGAATTTTTGAAGAGTTTCATAATCTTTAATGGATGTTCATATGAAATAGTTCCTTGGTGATTTTCCTTGAAGTAGATGAATTAAGTTGAGAGAACTCAATCTGCTGATTCGGTAAGGAATCAAGAGCATATATATAAAAAAAAAAAAAGAGAGAAAAAGTGAGAATTGATTGGTATGAGCGGGCCTTGGTCCCTAAGAAGAGCGAGTGTTCGACTCTGCTGCCAATTGATTTGAACTAAAATAAAAGCAAATTGATATGAAGCGGGCATTGGTCCCTCAGAAGAGCAATGAGTCGTTATCCTCTATCAATGGGACTTTAAAAAAAAAAAAAAAAAAAGAGAGTACTCTTGACTGAAAAGTTGAAAAGAGGAAGAGAAAATCCAGGGAATTAATGGATGAGTTATGCAAACATTTTTTATTATGTGACTTAGATAAAAGAAAAAGGGGAGTATATACTTCTTAGTAAAAGTGTATAAAGTGTGGATGAGTTTTTCTTGGTTAGTTAATTTGATTTGATTTTGATTTTGAAAACTTTTTTTAATTTTTGAGATTAAACTTTGTGTTATTTAGATTAGCTATTGAATTTTGGTATATTAAGAATTTGGTATACAACACTACACTTGAGTTGATGATTGGAATTCATAAATTTCTGTTTTGAAAAGTGATGCAAGAAAGGAAATTGAATGTTTAAGAAACCAAAGGTATGATTGATGATAAGTTTTTCTTAATGGTTATTCATTATAAAATTTCTTTAGGAAGTTCAATTTTGATGAAAACTTAAATAAGAATGTATTATTTCTGTTTAAAAGTAATTTTATTTCTTTTCAAAATTTTTGAATTCTTAAGTTTAATTGCTTGAGGACAAGCAATTGCTTAAGTGTGGGGGAATTTGATATATGTAAATTATACTATAATTATTAAGTTAAAATATAGTAATTTATAGTTATTTATGTTTATTTTAGTAAGAAATAATACTTAGACTTGGTTATTTTGTGTTTTCTTTAGAGATTTGATGAATATTAAGCTTTGGAATGAATTTAATCAAGTTTGAGGAAGTTTCGAAGCAAAAAGAAGAAGGAGCAAAGCTTTGGAAAGAGTAAACAAGCCATGAAACAATTATGGAAGCCTTTGATAAGGAAAATGAAAAAATATGCACCAGGAAAAGTACACGACAGGATGCAGATGTCATGTAGCTGTTGTGCAGTTATCCTGGAATGTGCAGAAAATGACCAAGAGTTACACGACAGGATACAGAGTGTCATGCAGGTGTCGTGCAGTTTGTCTGTTACAGTTTTACTCGGTCAAACTTAGATAAACTTAGAAAGATTGATCCATATCTTAACTTGTAACTGTACCAGGTTCCTTCATATAAATACGTGTCTTAGGTTAGTAAAAACATAACTTTGTACATCAAAACATAACTTTAGAGTAATTTTCAAGTCTATTCAAGATTCATAACAGATTTGTAAAGACAATCCTACTTGTCAAGACTTGGGCTTTCAAGATTTCGGATTAAAGGTGTATTCTTTCTTATCTAGTATTGTTTTATATTGATTTAATCATGTTTTGTAATACGGATATGAAGGAGTAGAGAAATTTTCATTCAAATGATGATGAACTCTAAGATCTATCTTTACTCTGTTTTGATGATGATTCAATGAAGATTTATTGTTCAATTTTAATTCTAAACATGTGTACTTAATCTTTCTTGAACTTAGTAGTCTAGAATGCTAATTTCATATCAGATTTTCTATATTACAAATGAAAGTTTGGATATAGGAATAGATCTACGTGTTTAGAGAGATTTGTTTGTGAATTCTAGAGATAGATTTGCAAGAATCTTCTGTATTGGGTTTATTGATGAGTGTTTGATTGATTCAATATAAGATTTACTGATTTTAATGCGATTCTTGGATTGTTATTGGTTGAGAAGAAATTCTAACAGATAGATCTAAGGATTAGGGATTGATAATCTTGAGAAAGATATCAATCTAATTAAGAAATCTTGCGGATTAAAATTGAATACCGTTGTTAATTCATTGAATATCAATATAAATGGGTATGAAGTGTGATTTTAGTAGTGATTCATTGTTTGAATGAGCCGAGAATCATTGGATTTATATTTTCTGTTATAGAACACTTTGAATAGTCATAAACATATTGATTAAATCTTCTTGATAATCATAAAACATCAACTGAAATTAATTCTTGAATTTTTCCCTGCTGTTATTTCTTAATAATAGGATTAGAGTGTTGTTTTTAAAACGATCCCTGAGGACGATCCCGTTTACAAAGCTATACTATATTAGGATTGGTCCACTTGCCAAATCTATTGGTTTTTATAGTTTTTAAGCGGTGTTTTTAATAAATTTTAAGTGATATAAAACCAATATCAGCCTTGCTAATCTAAGCCATCTTAAAAACATACATGAATATAACAAAAGCCTACTGTAGAGATTTTTCTTAGAAGTCTACACCCAAAAACTTAATATGTAAACTTCTTCTAAAAACTCCTAGTAACTTTGGCTCATACCGGACAAAAGAGGCTCATTGGTGCCAACCACAAGTAACAAAAAGCTATAGGAGTATAAGCAAAACTAGCTTAGTGAGATAACTCCCTTCTTTAAAGCATTTCCATAAAACATACAAGTATTTTAGACAATCATATGTGCATGCAACAATCACATGAGAAATTAAGATACACACGATTAACCGGAAACCATGTGTAGCATGGATTTTACGCCCTCCATGTCGAGGGTTAAGTAGTTACTAGCCCATTCGACCATCAATATTTGCAAACTTACCAGCTTCTACTTGCCCATGTAGACTTCCCGGCTACTACCAATCACTACTATAATTCCTCGTTTCCCTACACGAAGAATAGTAGCAAAAAATAAATGTAACTCACAATATGCCATGCATGAATCATTTTTAATATGGGTTTATCCAATTATTTTTTATTTCAAGTTAAAAGTGACCAAAACAATATTCATCATACCATTTCAAGAGGACATAAAATATTCATCTAACCTTTTTTTGATATACTTAGCATCTTATTTAATAACCACTTCATTCAATCATTCACACAATCATTTATTCATTTATCTTTCCCTACTCTCTAGTGCCACTACTTACAAGCACATTTAAGGAAATGAAATTAGTAAGGGATTAACTCACTCCATGACAATCACTCCTAGTCGAAATAATCTTCCGGGAAGGCGATATCGGTTCCTTCTTCACCTAAACAAGATGAAATATCCAAAATGAGTCTTTCATAGAATTTCTACTTTAAAGATGCTAAGTTTAGCTCTAAATTGCGGTAAAAATCGGATTGGAGGAAGTTTCAATTTAAAATGGCCATAACTAGCTCATTTTAACTCGGAATTTCGCATATTATATGTCGTTTTCTACCTACTCGAAAAGATCTATCCATTTCTAAGGTTATTTTTAATATAACAAGTCATTTGGGTCTCAGATCAGAGGGGTACATATCTACCACGAAAATCCCCCCCTCCCTTTTTTTTAAAACAACATTTTCTAATCCTTTTTTAACTCAAAGCTTGTTAAGCAAAACTTAAATGTGTGTACATTGGAAAAGAATTCCTTTGGTACATAATAGACTCATAATTTATACATGATGCTATAGGTGTTGTCTCATTTAATTAATTTCCATAAAACAACATTTCGTAAGTTTTGAAAAATTGGTTTTGTTAATCTTTTCTTTATATGGTTGAAATAACCTATAAATTACTGGGTGATCATGATTTAGTGTTCTATATTTTTATTCTTTGGTTTATCAAAAATGAGTTGGAATAAAGTTTGGTCTTTTTAAGTTATCCACCAATATATTTGTAAGAATTAAAAAATAGAGTTTCTAAAAGATTTCTTTAGTAGTACTTAATAAGTTTATTCCTTGAAAATTTATTTTCTTAGATGGTTGACAAATTTCATTTTTTCTAAGTGGGTTTCTTAAGACTTGTAAGTTGATTCTCTTGAAAACTTGTTTAGCCCTTAGTTTTATAAAGTTGGTAAAAATATTATCAAGTTATTATCTATATATCAAGATTTCCTATGTTGTTATTTGAAAAGAAAGTATCTTTAAACTTTGAAGAAACTTCTTTATCAATAGTTTGAAATTTCATGATGAGCTTATATAAACTTTTAAAAGGAATTTATTTAAAAACGTTTTTCTAAGTCTTGGTGAAAAATATTTATTTAGTGATAAAATTTTATTCTTTCATTAAAAAGATCTCTTTTTATTTGGACAACAGCTCATTAGCCATGCATGAATATGATCATGTAGTTTATAAAAAGATGAAAAAATCACAAGATAAAATAATAAAAAATATAAGAAATAAATAAGCATATTAATAACAATTGTCAAGTATTGGGAGCCTTGGCTTTCTTCAAGGCTTTTCGGGACTAAAAATAGACTAGTCCAAAAAGAAAAAAAATTGTTTGGACTTGATGAGGATAAGTCTAAGACTAGAAAGACTAGTCTTAAAATAATTTGAAAGTAAATAAATTGCAAGGAAACTAAATAAATTGCAATAACAAATGAGCTTATATGCTCTAAAAAGTATATATAACTACATAGATATATTTAGTTAGATATAGATATAAACAACAAAAAGGAAAATAAATTTATGAACAAGAACAAAGTATCAACATATTGTTGCTTTCTTAACATCCATGGGTTTAGAAAATATACACTATGTTCATACTAAGCAAATAGACATATAGAAAGCTTAGATTATTACCTATAGAAGAAGAGAGAAAAATAAAGAGAGCTTTTGAGAGAACTTTTGGAGAGATTTTGAGATATTAATGGTAGTATATGAAAAGTGTGGTATTTATAGGAAAAAGTGGAGCAAAATTTGTGTTAATTAAATAAGTAAAAATGAAAATAAATATGAGTGAAAGAGGGGAGGGGCCAGTGCTAATCGAGAGAGAGGGAAGGAGAGATATTTATTTTTTGTATTTTTGTTAATGAAAAGTAAGATGTGAGAGATGTGAAGTTGTATTGGAAATAAAAATTGGAAGAAAATAAGTGTATAGGTTGTAAGAATAGGTTATAAGAAAAAGTAGAGATAGATGAATAGTGTAGAATATTATAGAATAGTAAACAAGATAATTAAATTATTGGTAGTAATAAAATACACATAAAAGTGCTATATATGATATTTTTATTTATCGAAAAATTATAAAACTGATATTTTTGAAAATCTTATATTTTTACGAGCCTAACGGTATATCCTGACTACTTTTAATATTCCGACCCTGGAACACGTTTTTCGAAAACTGTATCCGATTGGGTTCAAAACGAATTGCAGTTTGACTAATCTGATATTTTTAAGCTCTCTTATGTTATTATGAACTATGCTACATACTAATCTCTTACTTGCTTACTCAGGGTTACGAACACGAGATTACCGGACTGACACTGTTGTCTAACTAGGGTTTTGTTGACTTTAGGGTTTCTGGTTGACCTTCTAATTAGGGTTTAAGCTTAACCGATCGTAAAACTTTAGGAGTTTACAAAGATCCTTCTCTTAGTGAAATTCCATATAAAGCATTAGACGTTATGGTTTTAAATTATATTTGTCACGTGTGTTGTGCCAACAATGGTTAAATATTGTGAATAGATAATTAATAATTTCTATTCACATGGAAAATAGTCTAAACATTATTTTCTGTACTTATTTTATTTTCATTTTTTATTCATTTATATTTCTTTTATTGAGGGATAAGAACCCATTGGGTCCATAAGTCTAATTAGATGAACCAGCTTAGACCCATGGGCTACGCTAGGCAGGTCTAAGGGAGTACCTAACATAGCTAAGCCAAGTCAGTTTTTATCTTCCCAATCGAGATAATCATCCTCTAACCCATGTCATGTAAAGAAAGACATCTATAGTTTGACATGTTCAAAATTCCTAGGTGTCTTTAATCCCCTATTTGTACATCATCAATCTCATAAATCTCTCATCTTTCTTGTTTGCTTTAAGCATCTTGAGGTGATGGTGCATACATTAAATCAAGATCTTAGCCCAATTTTTGAATCCTAACAGAGAGATTATTGACCATTGTTGTTAATGTCTACATTTATTGTGCAAGAGCTCTTATTTCATCACTTCAAATTCCTCTATCTCCATGGACTCTATTTTATCTATCCTCTCCAAAATTACCTTACATGCTATCGGTCGACATATTTTATCCTTCACAAATAGGTTACTCTAATAATAAACCCCAACTAGTGATCACATCACACAAACACACAACAATCACACTACAATATTAACAAGATCACAATCCACGATTTCACACAAACCCTAAGCACACACAGTCACACAACAACAATAGAGACACTAATTACAATTGTACTTTGATACCAATAAGTATGATTCACTTAGGAGGACTATCACTAAGGTACTAAAATAAGTCACTGATAATTAATTAATAAAGATTCATAATTTCAAATAGAAATTAGGATTCAAGTTAATAAATAGGTGAAATCTTCACTTACCTTAGATATTATGCACCATGAAAAGAAGATCTCAGGAACACTCATGAATAATTGATATGATACATAGAAATTCATGTGTGTTTGCACTTGCCACAATCAAGAAGCTTGATTAATAATAGTACTTAAAGAGATTAATTTCTAATATCAAAAACCAATAATGAGTACATGATAGGGAAGGACTATTTATAGGATTCTAAAAGACTAATAAAATTACTAAAATGACCCTAATATAAACCTTAATGAACAACTAGTGAAATAACTACGAAATAAAGGAAATTAAATGATTTAGGGTTAAACTTAACTTCCAACACAAGTTGGATTACGTACTCTAGAATTTATGAAAATCTCATGAATTTGGCTTCAATACGACCCCAAACATGTTTGTATGGACTGGTCGTGATGGCCACAAAATGCTTCATTCTTATCATACTCACTTATACTTTGAGCATTATCTTCAACATCACTTGTGTTATCACTAGTGTAGAATTTGTAATCTTTTAACATGCCTAAAACCAAGTAATTATATCCAGCACAAGATTGATCATTACGCAACCCACAATAAAAGACAATCTTCACTTCATTAGGCTCTAATCTATCTTTAATAACTCTCATAGTCATAGTAAATTTCTATAATCTTCTGATTCATACTCTAGTAATTAGACCTGTAGCTTGATTACTATCATGGTAGGTCATCGAGTTGACTCGTATCTACCAATAATTGTAAAAAACAAATAGAGGAAATTGGAAGGAAAAAACTAATATTAACTAAGAAATAATTAACTAAATTGTTTTCATGTGAATAGTGAAAATTTATTTCCAATCATCACATTTAATTTATTGTTATTATTAACAACACAAGTGATAAATATACTTGAAAACATATATAGGAGATTTATATATAAAGTTTTTAACTAAAGGGGACTCTTGTCTTTTACCAATGTAGAAATTGCTTTTGCCATTGTAGGACATATTTATATCTCTAGATTTTTGTAGTCTCATATTACTTACTTCACAATTAAAAATGGATGTGGTTATACACACACACCACACACACATTAATGGACATTTGATAGTGATAACACTTAATAAAATCTGCAGTAATATATAATCCTATGACCACTTTTTTATGAAAGTATACTTATCAATTTGTAGTATAGCAAATAAGCACAAGTATTATTCCCTTAAGGATTTTAGAGTATAAGTAATTACTTCTTCACTACTATCTAAACTAATATCATATCAATATAATCAATTATCAATTCTACTAGTATAATTATTTACTTATTAATTTTATCGTAATCACAAGTCAAGTTAATTAAATATCATTCATAAGATCATTAAATCATCTAGATATTAAATCACCACTAATGATTACTATACTTATTCCTAAAGATAATTTAATGTCAATTATTAATTTATAGATCCATAAAATTATTAAACTGATATCTCTTTCAAGATTATCAATTCTTAATTCTTGGATCTATCTATTGAAATTTCTTTCTTACTAATATCAATCCAATAATTGCAAAAACAGTGTTTCAATATTTTATTAGACTAAACCCTAACTTAATGCAATACGAAAGATTTAATTCCTAAAGATAATTCAATGTCAATTATTAATTTCTTAATCTACAAAATTCTTATATTAAACCGATATCTCTTTCAAGATTATCAATTCTTAATTCTTAGATCTATCTACTGAAATTTCTTTCTTACTAATATCAATCCAATAATTGCATCAGTAGTCTTTCAATTTTTTATTAGACTAAAACCTAACTTAATACAATATGGAAGATTTACATCTTCCTATATCTAAGGTTGCAATCAAATCTTTCTAATTATACTAGATCTATTTATAATAGAAATCTTTCAATGAACTAATACAAAATCAATCATGAATTAATATAATAGAATTACTAACTCAAGAAACAATCAAGCGCAAATAATTAGGATTTAGAAAATTAACAATTTCATTGAATAAACAATTAATTCCAATTTACATAGAAATTCCCAAGGTTTTTTCTTTTTTATTTCTAGACTATTCTCTCTACTCTTCCATCATATAACTAATAAATACAATAGAGATTTTAAAGAACATGAGAATGAAAAAAAAATGAAAACCCCTAAAAAAGATGTGATCTTGTAATCTTCTCTCTATAAGAAGCTCTCTTTCTTAACTTGCTTTCTCTCTTTAAAAACGTAAGAGTAAAATTATGAAAGCTATATGTTTTCCCCTTCTAGAAGTCTATTTATATACATAAGAGTCCTATCCAATCTTGAAAGCTTGGATATGAATCAATCTAAAGAGATATCCAAAATTTTAGGTAAGCTTCACATTATATCCCAAAAACATGACCAATACACGACTAGCCCTACCTAACCAAGTTTCTCTCTTATTTCTGAAAAGTACTTCAATACAACAAGAACATAACCAATACATGATCAGAGGTATAAAATTGTGGAGCTCTTTGATATAAATTCCTTTCTCAAATAAAGATTAATTCACATTTATCAAATTCCCTCACACTTAAGCAATTATTGAGCCTCAAGCAAATAATCTTCTTTGAAATCAATAAGGACAAAACAATTCTTCTAAAACCATACTACTAAGATAACCAATCATCTATCACACTTAGATCACATTAAAACTCGATTTCTCTCTTTTTCACATTAGCTTCTAAAACTTAGATCTTCTTTAATACTTCTGTTGAGATGAAAATTACTCTAATTTTATGGGATTTAATTTGGATTAATTGTTATTAATTTTGTAGAAATTATATGGAATCGGTACTTAATCATGATTTATATGAATATCAGGTCTTTGAATCCAAAAGAAGCAAAAAGTACAAAATTGGAGTAAAATATATACAAGGAACAAAAATCAGAAAGAAAGGCCGGTCATTCATGGACTTAAGCCGCCGGCCTTTATTGGATTTCATCGGCGTTCAATATAAACATACAAAGGCTGAAGAAGAATTGATGAAGGCCGCCAGCGTATCTTGAATTTCGGCAGTGAACAAATTCAACATTAAACGCCGGCAGCATATATATTTAAGCCACCGGCCATTTCATCTCTGGATGTTGGACAATATATAAAGGCCGCCAGCTTATCTATCAACGCCGCCGGCCATTACTACACTGGATTCATGAATGAGAACATACGCCGGCTAAGATAAGAGAAACGCCGCCGGCCATTATGGGGAAATGCCGGCCTATCATGTAACTGCAAGGGACAATAAAGAGGCAAATGAAGATAGGCCGGCCATGATGAATTTAAGCCGCCAGCGTTTAATGTGTAACTGCCAGTTTACACTAAATGATGACCTTTCAATTACTCACTTTTGTATATAAATATCCTATAGGGTTTCTTTGAGAATTCCATTCCATATTTTTTAGATACAACTTTGTTAAGAAAAACCCTAGAGAGAAAATTTGAAGTTATGAGTGGCTAGACATCTAATCTAATCAAGGGGGATCGCTACAGATTCAATTCTACAAAGATTTGTGAGATCTAATTCGATTTAATCAATTGTTCTTTTCTTCTGATTATCTATATATCATCTAATTGTCTTGTTATTATTGTTGTGTTTGATTGTTACAATTTAGGCCTATTGTTCAATTGACAAAACAATATATTGTTAATTAGAATAAGGAATCCGTAATTGTTCATCTATTCTAATAGGAGTAACACAACAACGTGGTTGATTATCATCAAATAGTTAATTCATGTTGTGATGATATATAATCTAATTTAAATGATTCATGCTCAATGGATTATTAATTAGGATTGGTAGTCTCTCTAATTTCTATTACTATTGATAGGTTAAATCCTAAGAGCTTGTTTAGGGTTATCTAATCAATAAGAGAAATAACTAAAGATCTTATCTTAGTTATCAATTCAGTAAGGAGAGATAGGGTTTCAGAGCATATTGAAATCTATAACCGATCTAGTCAGAAAAAGAATAATGATCTTTGCATCAATGATCGAATCTAGGAATTGAATTGTAGTACCACCTTGATTAGAGATCTCTTATTATTGAATTCAACTCTTAATTGTAATTGCTAGCTTTAGAGATAAACTAAACTTTAATTGCTTTTGATTAAACAAACCCCCCAATCTTCTTTCATCTGCATTCTTTCTTAAATAGAAATAAATTTACCCCAATCCCTGTGGAGACGAACCTACTCACTATTATATACAATTTTTAAAGTAGGATTTAATTTTGTTGGATTCGACACCCACCAACTTCACTTACCTTATATATTCATTGCACTTAATTAAACATACTAGAGTTCAAGAATTAATTCTAGCAAATTAAAATATTACTCTCATCATTTAATAAAATCATGAAGTAAAACTCAAACACAAATTCAACCAAGAGGAATGAGATTCAACCACACATTGTACATTTACTAAGGAGAATAACCCCATTCATCTCCTTGATTTTCTCTCTCTTTTTATTTCATTTCTTCTCCTTTTTTTTCTTCTTTTTTTTCATACGGAAATTTGGAACATTTTTCTTAATAATTGACATTAGGGAACGGATCTACTCTTATGATAGAATGAAACCCACCCTTATCAACCAATTTTCATGCTCTTTTTATTTTATAGTTGGTAGCGGAGATTGAACCTCGCTCTTCTAAGTGACCAAGGCACAACTATACTAACTTTTCATTCTTTTTATTTTATTTATTTACATTTACATATATATATTTTTTATTTTTTCAAGTGAAACAATTGAGAAAGATCACTAAGAGACAACTTTCAGTTATTATTTCATTAAAAATTATAAAACTCTCAAAATTTCACAAAGATTGCATATAATTCAAAGTAAACATAAAAAACCTATTTGAATAATTTTCTAACCTAGTAGCCCTAATCCAATTCCAATTTTAAATTAAAGTTTAAATGAAAAGTAATCTTACTCCACTTAGACTCTATAATTTAACTTTAGTAGAGTATAATCAATACAAAAGATAAATGAGTAAAATTATCAGAAATCATCAAGTTATAGACATTTACCAAATTAAGCCTCTCCTTTAATAGTACAAATTTACATATTAGATAAGTGAAATATCAAAGTAGTAGTTCTTAAGTAGCATGTAATATTTCAATCTCAAAAATTTTAAAATAATTGAGTAAAATTTTTAATTATTCTTTAAAAAACACATCATTAATCGTTATTTTCCTAATAACTTGCCACCACATTTAAGATAGACATTGTCTCCAATGTCTCCGATAAAGTTCAACGAGGGGAAAGAAGAATAAGATGGAAAAGAAGAAAGTAACTAAAACTTCCCCGATTGAATGTTTGATTGAGCATATAAAGTTGATCCTTCTATACTTGAAAATAGCTCAAAATATTGCAACTATCTTCATAAAGCTTTGGCTTGAATGTGATTGGGATCAAAATCAAACCTAAAACAAAGCAAATTCCAGCTAAACAAAGAAAACTAAAACTAAAATCAAAGTTTGAAAAGTAAGCAAAAGTCAATCAGCAGATGAGTCTCACAACTCATGGAGTAGTCTAATCAAGGACAAACCATCAAAAAGCAATTGTCCAACAACCTCATAAGATCAGAAAATCAAAAGTCAATCAGCTTCATTCCCTCCTGTTTCTTGTTCAGCACCGGCACCAACATCATCACCTTCCCCTGCCTCCATCGGGACATCAACTGCTTCAGCCACCTTATCCTCTCGGGCATCAAGTCATCATCATTATCATTAGCTGGCTGATCAAGGACACGGAGGCATCTGAATATCAAATTGTCTACCGAAATGTATACTCCTTTAACATCCTAATCTCTATCTGTATGACTCACCAGAAACCTGCCTTGACTACATAGTATAGGAAACTCTATTAAAATATAGGAAACATTTCCATTTTTTCCCCCTGTATCAACAATGCTACAAAACAACAGTTAATGGACCAGTAATTTATCCCAATCCTTTATTTGCTCATTAAATCTCACTGTTAAAAATTTTGCAGGGAGTTGTTTGGTTGTTTTAATCAGGGAGACAATGTGGCATATAATTTCTGACAGTTTGCGCACACATTGGAAGGATTGGCAGGTCCGCATCCTAGTGCTCTCTAGCCTTCTTCTGCAAATAATTCTTATCCCCATTGGCACCCGTAGAAAGGTCACACAAAATCCAAGGATCCAAGTCCTAGTTTGGATCACTTATTTGACAGCTGAATCTGTACCAATTTTGACTCTTGGAGTCGTTTCAAATTGGCTTTCCAATTTAAAGAATCAGAACACTACTGGTGATATAGAACGAAAATATGAGCTATTTGCGCTATGGGCACCCATTGTTTTGGTACACCTCAGAGGTCCATACTCCATCACTGCCTATTCTTTGGAAGACAATGAGTTGTGCTTAAGGCATTTTGCTAGGGTTTTGGTCCAAATTGGATGGACATGTTACATTTACATCATGGCGTTGTCAAGATCTCCCCTTTCCTATATGGCAGTTGCAATAATCCTAATTGGGATTGTTAAGAATTTGGAAAGGACATGGTCCTTGTTCCGTGCCAGTAAGAGAGAAATCCGCAAGTCCATGCTCTCCCGACCTCAATCCGGCTATTTTATATAACATTAAAGGAAATTTTAGGTTTGAGAAAAGAAGAAGGATACACTGTCAACTTAGAATCTACCCCTGAGATCCATGTTCCAGAGGTATTCTCAGTTCACAAACTATCCGGCCAAGGTAAGCTAAAGCCAAGTGATTACATGTTTGTAGCTTCTCAATTGGTTGAAACATTCAAGGCATTATTTACTGATGTCATTGGTAATCTCAAGGGACTAGAATATGTTAAAGCTTTATTCACAGAACTTACCCCTAAGGAGGCCTTTCAAATCATCGACATTGAATTGAATTTGATGTTTGAATCACTATACACAAAGGCCTGGGTAATTTACAAAAATTGGGGTATCATTAGTAAGACGACTACATTGCTTTTAATCGTGGGGGTGCTATTAGCATTCTGCATGGTTGATAAAAGCGTGTATGAATTTCAGCTTGATGTCTTCATCACATTTGTGGTCATCCTTGGTCTTGTGTTAAAAGAGATATATTCAATATTCAATGTCTTATGCTTGGATTCCACGCATGCTTATTGTATTGAAAAAGAGTGGCGTTGGCGTTCGCTGGTATTGTATATTCAGTCCAGCCGTGTACCTAGGTGGTTGGGAATTACCACCGGAGATGATAGGTGGTCAGGACGTTTAGGTCAATTTAACCTGCTCGGTCAGGCTGTCAATAAACCCAACAAATTATGCACATTTTGTCAGAGGATGGGGAAGCTGTATGAGATGATGAAGCTAAATTTTTCTGTCGCTTATCTCCCAGTGGATGACCAGTTAAGGAAGTGGATTTATAAACATTTGATTGATTTTGAAAAGTCGGGCATAAACCGTCATCTAAATGATTTCGCACGGACAGCCGAATCAATACTAGAGACTTCCAATTTAACAGATCTGTCGTGGATAGCCAAGACAGATTTTCCTCGATTTATCGTCATTTGGCATATTGTGACAGAGATTCGATACCAGAATGACTACAAATCGCCCACAAATTATGGTCCTGATGGTTTCATCATGTACGAGATAAGTAGGACTCTCTCAAACTATCTCGTTTATTTGCTCATCCAAAGACCAGCTCTGTGGCCCATTGGTAAGTTTAGTTACTCCACTTTGTTTTTCATAAATATGTGTGTGTTTATTTTTATTGATTAAGTAAACACATATGAAAATGTTTGATTTTTTCAAATGGGATGGTGCCACAAATAGTATCTAAAGTTTACTAAAATATGCAATCACGCACGTAAGTTTTTAAATTAATCAATTTATGACCTCAAAAATCTATAAAATTAATCAATTTAGTACCTAAAAGAACTCGATGAAAATATTATTAGTATGCATAAAAAATTTTTATAGGTATTAAATTAATCAACTTCAAAATCTAGGTATCTAACTGTACGTACCGTTAGAGTTTAGGTACCACTCGTAAAACCTTCTCAAAATAATGATGAATAATTCAAATTTCTAAGTCTATCGATAAAAAAGAAACGAAAAAGGTTTATGCTAGAAGTTCCCCTTATTTTTATTTTTATTTAGAAATGTTAATATCAAATTAATAGATTTATCAAGGCATTGTGTGTTTGATTACAAGGGAACTTATTTAATTTTCATATTTTTCTAAACTTAATAGAAACAGAAGGGCATGAACATGAGAAAAAATTGTTTACATAGCATAATAATCATTTACATTAACATTATTCGGAATTATTTATATTCATTTCGGAAATTGTGACATAAATATGTATATTTGACCGATAACAGGTGTTGGAGATGATTATTATGCGCACACTCTTATGGAGGCCCGTAAATTGTTTCAACTTCGAAGTTCAAGAATCCCTTCTCATAAATGTAAGAAAATTTTTGGAGTCTGCATAGGACCTAGAAAGAATTATCATCACGAGGAGGAGGAGGAGATACGTTGTCGCAAATACAATACCGAAATGGGTACAACAAATGAAGAAGTGCCCGAGGAACCTCCTAAAATTGGAGAACACAAATCCCAAAGCGAATTGGATTTATGTAGGATTTGTCATATGTTACAAGAAGTCCCACAAGAAAGTACATTGCCACCAGAGTCTGCTGAGGGTGGAGAAACCAAGTCTGTATTGTTTCATGCATCTCATGCTGCATTGCAACTAAAAGAAAGTGGCCTAGTCAGGTCATGGGGAGTGATTGGAAGTATTTGGACAGAGGCACTTTTATATGTAGCTAATCACTCTAGCGGAGAGGTTCAAGCGAAGGGGTTGATTTATGGAGGAGAGTTTCTTACTCGTGTATGGCTTCTCATGGCACATTTCGGTATATCTAAGCAAGTTAAAACTTCAACTAAGATTGCCCTCACAAGGATGGTCATGTCGTAAAGGCTTTTAGTTATTCAAAGACGAACCTAGTTGAGGAGGAAAAATGGGAAGGTTCACCTAATAAGCCAAGTCTATGGAGACTGGGCACGTGGTGTTGCCATGCCACATGTCATGTAATTTATGGCAAAACCGATCCATACATGTATCCATCTCTCTTGTAAACTTATTTGGAACTTAAAATAATTTATTAGTCAATTGTATATTATGTGATATGTGTTTCTCTTGGGTTTGCTTTTAATAAAACAGATCGGATTATATTAGTCATTGTTAGTAATTATATAATTAGGTTCTAGTAAGGTGTAAAGTTCAATTAAAGAAATCTAATAAGGTTACATATTTAAACGCATGATATAAAGTACAAGATATTACAAGCAGGAAAGAAATATGGCTAAGAACTTGACCATGTTCAAAGGCCAAGAACATGGCCATGTGCATGGTCATGGTCATGTTACAAACATAATTAAATTTCAATATATAATTTCAATTGGAACAAATTCATTATGTTGAAAGAACACTTTTCTTTGAAAATTTTCAAGTGTTCCTTCTTCTGGTTTGTAGATCTTGCTATAGTACGTTAGACTTCCTTCTAAATGGTGAATCCTACTCTTAAGATGTATTTTATTCCCATATTTTTCTTTAAGGTCAAATTTTTCATATGTAATGTTATCATCAAATCTTGTTTCCAGATTTAGACTTTATCTAAGTTGTAATGTCATAATTTTACTTTGCGCGTTTTGTATCCTTTTATCAAAATTGTGGCATGCTTTGACTAATTGTTCATTCATTTTTTCTTTAGCTAAAAGTTGTTCATTTAGACTTGCAATTGTTTTCATGTTTTCTTTACAATGTTTCCAAAATTGTAAAGTATGGGTAACATCTTTACCTAATGGATGTGAATATGAAGAACTTTCTACTTTAACATATGTTGGAGAATATCTTTGTTGCAAAGGAGTCTTCTATTCATACCTAGTTTTTCTTTCTATTTTGCCTTACTTCTCATTCTATGTAATATATATATATATATATATCTCCAATATACTGCCTATCTAGGGGTGTAAACGGGAGGGTTCTAGGATGGGTAATTCAGTCTCAAAACCCAACCCGACTATAAAGTGTGTTCCAGAACCCAACCCGTTTTTTAGAAACCCGATTCGACCCAAACCTGACCTGATTTTAGGCAACCAATACTACTTATTGTACATGTTAGGAAAAATAATTAAAACAAAAAGAAAAATCAATCAATTATCCTTACTCATGAGAATAAATAGACTTATTTATATCCTATCATATGACTCAATACATGAATAACAAAATGATTATATGAAAATCATCATTCAACTAATGAAAAAATAGATTCCTTAAACTAAAATTTTAATTTTTTTTTAATTATACTGGATCGGGTTTTCCCAACAGGTTATGAGTACAACCCTAAACCCAACCCTAAACCCTATATGGTTTGACTCTATAGGGTTTTTAGCGGGACGGGCGGGTACCCTATAACGACCCGCCCTAGTTGCATCCCTATGCCTATCAAACTCAAATGTACTTTCTAAAGTTACAAAACCTTTTTATATAAATTTAGTTAATCATTGCACATTTCAAGTTTATCCGAATTTCGCTATTATTTTAGTGGTCAATATGGAGTGTGTCACGCCCCAAAAGGTACCCTAGTTGTACTGTATTGTAGTATTGATTCCTATACAATACAACTAGTTACTCTAAAGGATGTGACATAAAAACAGGATCTTTTAAGTTGCTTGATAAGAAATGATGTACATACACAAAATATACAAAAATAGATAAAATAAACTTCATATAAAGGTTGTATAAGCTATTACAAATCGGTTTATCATCATACAACTAAGAACATAAAATAGATGTAAGTTTATAAATACAATAGATCTAAGTCTTAACTATTCTCATAACTTGCTAGCTTAACTTCCTTACCCGTTTTAATCCTCGAGACGGTACTAGCCACGGTTTGAGAATAATCCTGAAAAATCTGTTGGAGTATGAGCATTTCTACAGCGCAGTGAATAACCATCACATATTACACATCAAATAAAGCAAACAAGTAATTTATCAGACAAGTGTAATGCAACATTCAAGCATATGTATATTTACAAGCTTGGACAACTGGAATCCAAACAAAATGTAGATTTGCGCCCTCTCATTGGGGTTAAAGGAACCTAGTCAAGGATCATATCCTTATGACCCACCTGCTCAGGAGAAACAAAGAACCATAGGAATAATAATTCTCACTTTATTCTTTTCTTTATGATCATAGTTTCTTCACTCAATTTCCTTTAGGAACAAAGAGACTCCATTAAGTATTAGTTATTTCAAGCCGATACCATGGGCGGCGTTCCTTCTTTTGCCAAGTAGTTCCCATAGAACCGAACAGAACAGGGATAATTTTGGAAGAACTAGGAAATTTACATCTAGAAAAACCAAACATTAACCGAGATCCGAAATACTAACACGTAGCAAGCTGTCATACCTTTATGCAATATTTGTACAAGTTATGCAATGTATGATCCTTTAAGTTATAAGCCTGCCAGTTATAAATTGATTATAAAATGACCACATAGTTTACAGACAATATTCAACATGCTTCAACAAATTTCCACACAAATCTTGTTATCACTTTTAATAGTTACAATTTAGCACTCAATTCATCCACCACTCAAACAAGAACAATTCCCAACCCCACATACTTCATACAATCATTTTCATATATAATTTTAGGTGCTACTACTGTTACAAACACAAACAATGTAATAGATCAGAGTTACTCACCTGCTCATGATGCTTTCAGTCGTAGTAATCTTATAGGAAGTCTAAATTTGATTTAGATTCACCTATTAGATGAATGAAGTTCCATAAATTAGATAATTGACTTTGTAAACAATTCTGAATGAGTGTCTAAGTGTCCTATATTAGTTTTATTCTAAGTAAAGTCATTTCTATCAATTCTAAAGGTAGTCTATATTTAATTGTTAAAAGACTTATGAATTATCCTATATTTTTATAAAATTCGTATGAATACACTTTCTCTACTAAAAGTGATCTAATTAGTTCTAAATTCATGTTTTTAGTACAAAATCTTTAAGTATACTTATATTACTCATCTTATCTTACATTTTTATGTATAAATAAGTGTTAAAAAGCTTATTTTACCTATAGTATGCTAGTTACTAAATTTATTTGTTTGCAAATGGTTTTCTATAATTAGTGTAAGACTTTCTCAAGCCTTATTTTTATTTCTTAGTCTTCTTAAGCTTTTACTAATGGCAAAGAATTTTATTTGAACTTTAATTTATTTTACCCATTAATGTATTTAGTGATATCAATAATTTCTAATATTGTATACTTTGTCTTTCAACCTTATGTAGGATGAATTCTTAATTAGAATTAAGGGGTTCCATCTAGATTACTAATGACCATTACCACATTATTTTTAAGTTCATCAAAGTAATTATTGTGCATTCGGTTTTTAATATATTCCTTAAGATTGTTTTTAATCCACTTAATTTCCTTGTCTATATTTTAGTAAATTTCTCTTATGAGTCTTAAGTTTAAGACTTCTCATAGGTAGTATATTGGCTAGTTCTAATTGTTTATATGACAATTATAATGTGTTTACTAATTTACAAGGTTATGAGCTAGGGTTTTCAAGACAATGGTCTTGTAGTAACTTCAAAGTTAATTTCTAGGGTTTTCTAATGTTTAGACAAATTTTCTTCAAAGTTTCTCCTTATTTTAATTCATTCAAAATAATTATCCTACATCATTTCCATTTACATTACCATTAATATAACTCTATGGAGGCTTCTAATATTAAGTCTATGGCAATGTATGTCATTCATTTCCTTAATTTGGAATGAGGAAATAAATCAAAGGTGTAGGACTTACCTTGAGGGCTTAAGAGTGTAGATGGCAATTCCTCCTTTCTATTTACATTAAGACCTACATATTTAGCAAATTAGTAAGTCTATGACTAACTTTACAATTTCTTACCCTTGTCTTCTTAATGGTAGAATGATTGGTGGCTTTCTATAATGGTAGTTGAAGCTTAGGTTGTGTGTTACTTAATTTGTTGGAGTGCTAAAATGAAGGCTAGCGGATACAAAGGAGGGAATTTTTGAAATTGTGGAATGTGAGTTGTGTGTGTGTGCAGATTCACGAAAACTTTGACTTCCTAAATTGACTTAATCCTCTATTTATAGATGTAGGTGACTATTAAAGTAAGTGTTGAATTAATTAATTAAATTGTTTTGTCTAATTTCTGGTGGATAGAGGCTGTCACGGTGGCTTCTTGGGGTAAGGAGCTGATTTCCAAGTCTTCCTAGCTGATTTGGAACAAGTGTATTAATTGTAATAATTAAGGTGTTGTTGGAACAATTTAATTGGGTCACTTGTCCAAGTTCTTAGCCTTTTATTTCACCTCATTACTCCTTGCTGTAGTGGTGATTTGTGGACTCCTTAAAGCAGTAACTTGGACCCTTTATCAATCGTAACTCGTGTCTATAAATTGGTAAGAATAGTAAAAAATTTAAATTATCTAACTAATTACATCAAAAACTATCCCCTACGTGTATTTTAATATTAGTTACATAAAAATTTTATTCTAAATATTTTAATTTAGGTCCCAAAATATTTCTACAATATGGTTGACTTCAAATTTTAAGTTTAAAATTTACGTGATTTAGTATTTTTAAAGTTTGGTCTTGCGCGATTAAGGTTTCGAGCCTAAAAGGTCAAAATATAAAATTTGTATCTATGGACTCTAAACTTTCTAAGTAAAATTATGGTGTGGTCTAAAATTTTCATTTGAAGTCTAGATTATTAATTATAGGCTCCTTTATAGCTTTTTAGTACATATTTATAACCCTAACGGTTTATCTTTAATGGATCATTTTCATTCTATACATACTACAAGTCATTGGCTTTCTAATGTTCTTGAAATAAAATTTTATTTACACTTATATTATATGTTCTTGACTCAGATTATAAAATTTAGCTATAGTTCTTTTAATATTTAGAAAATTCCCGACCTAGGGTTTTTAGATCATAAATAGGTTTATAATACTCTAGAATTTCTAATTAAGGCCTAACCGGGTAAACGAACTCCAATATCTATATTAATTTTTATTATCCTATTTCCTTAGAATTCACTGGGTTTACAGAGTGAATCACACATCTACTACCTTTAGTTAAAAAAGTACAAAAGTATAAATTATACAAAAAAAAATGCCAAAAACAAAATACCAATGCTACATTACATCTTGAAAATGCAATACTATATTTTATGCAAGTATCGCATCTTTCAAATGCAATATAGTAATGTACACAAAATGATCTTACATGGGTATTGCATATGGAAATTGTGATACACAAGGGTACGGCATTGTATGCATGCACTACACATTAGTATCACATTTTGAACATACGATGCATGTATTATAATTTATACTAGTATCACATTTTAAAAATATGACACTCTTATAAACCTAAAATCACATCGTTAAAATACGATATTGCAATGGTGTTTGTATAATCAATTTTGTCTAATTGGTATTTGTACAAATTTTTTAATTTTTTGGTAAATTGATAAACAAGAATTTTTGTCGGTTAATATGTTTGAAGTTGGTCTAAAAAACTATCTAACTTAAAAGACTACCCCAATATTACATTCAAGGAAAATTTTAGTCATGGAAATATTTTTTTGGAGAGGTATAATTAAATTATATTAAAAATTTGAGATAGCTCTATAACTTTGACAACTTCAAAAGCTATAAATCTAGCTTATCCGTAAAAAAATCATATTTTAGCAATCAAATAAGTTGTAATGTACACGAAAAATATTCAAAACATGACATAAAACCAAATCATCCAGCATAACAACTTAAGTAGCTAACCTTTCCAATTTAAATTGAAAAGAAACCAACCCGCCGGAGCAAAGCTGTAGCTATCATTAAGCAACAAGTCATTAGGTGCGTCGCGTGATGATGGATGAAATGTATATTATATGGTAAATGTGGTCTGTGACAAAGACGAGATTAGACCATGAAAACTCTGCCCGGAAACAGACCCTTTTATGCACCTAAGATTGGAAACCCCTGCTATAAGTAGATCAAAGGGCAAAGGCAGAAGCTTAACACAACGCACAAACTCAAGGTGTCCATCGATTGCGACTTTACTTTAGGAACCTGTAATTTTTTATTTGCTTTCTACAGTAGAAAAGTCAAGTTCTTATTCGCCCAAGAAACCTATAATTTTTATTTGCTTGCAACTGTAGAAAAGTCAGGTTCTTATTTGCCCAAGCTTTCTCCCGTGATTCACGATTACTTGATGGGCCTTGTGTTTCTTATAATACTGAAAAACTACTTTTAAAAAAAAGAAGAAAAAGGAAAAACTTTAAAATAAGATTATAAATAAGTTGAGCCAGCTCGTAAGTTATTCGAGTTGAACTCGATGAAAGCTTGATTTCAATTCACTTACAATCGAGTCGAGCTCGAGGTCGAGCTATTCAAGTAGCTACCGAGTTCGAGTTCGAGTTTTAAAATACTCAGCTCGATGAGCTCATAAGTTTAATTGAGTATTAAATCGAGTCAAGTCAAGTTTAATTTTATTGAGTATTATATACTCTTTATAGTTAAATAAATATTTAAAAGAATAATTGAGATTAATCGAGTCGAGTTCGAGTTTATCGAGTATTATATTGAGTCAAGTTCGAGCTTAAAAATCAAAACTCAACCAAATTCAAGATTCGAGTTTTTATTAAGTCGAGTTCGAGTTTGGTATCATACCAATTCGACTAAACTCGTTTATAGGTCTATTTTAAAATTCGTGATGATTTGTTTGTTCGTGGGCCTTATGTTTATCGAGTACCGAAGGAAGCATCATTAATCCCCGGCCTAAGCTTTTGTAATTATATAACTCTGTGGTTTGGGTGAATTACGGTTATATAGCTCGGGAGATACATATATATATGTATATAACTACATGCCATTATAACACAACACGACAATAATGACGTAAATAGTGTTCAATTCGTCGAGCAATTGAAGTGAAAATGTGGCGACCAAACAAATATCAATAAAGAGCTCTATAAGAATATTAACTTTTTAAGGCAGAAATTTTGGATGACAAACTGATAAAAAAAGTTATATATCTACAAAAATAATGAACGATAATAATTTTTACAGTACAAATTTCGTTTTAAAAACAAAAATGATGTCTATAAAACCCTTTTTTTTTTCCGGTGATACTCGATTAGTTAAGGACACATGAGTTATTGAAACCCTTGACGCGCATAACTTACTATGATGGCTGTATGACCAGAAGATAGAAAAATCCAAAATGTAACGCAGAAAGGAGAGAAGTAGGATATGAAAAAATATATGAAAATGAAAGAAGGAATGGAGGAGATAGAGATGGTATTCGTAGATGTGGAATGACAAAGGTTGTCCATTAATCAATCAATAGTTGGATTCACATATATGGAATTACTGACTTGCAAAAATAGATTGTGGTATGGGTTTGGCCATTAAAAAATAAAAAATAAATAAAACTTTACCTTATGAAGTGGAGCAAAATATGAAGTACTCTGTTATATACATAGTTGGATTCAAGTATGTGGAATTACAGATGTGGGAAAATAGATTGTGGTATGTATTTGGTAGTTATTAAAAAAAAAAAAAAAAAAAAAAAAAAAAAAAAAAAAACACAAACACACTTTACCTTATCAAATGGACGAAGTTCTCCGTTATAAAGTATAGGTATTATATTATAATTTTTATATATGTCCTAATTTTTAAATCAGATAAAAATATGTGTCTCCATCACACCTTTTTATAAAAGCCATTAAAATTTAAAAAGAAAAAAATCCTAGAAGGAATTAAAAAAAATTGAGCCAACTTATTTTTCTTTTTGTATTTTTAGATTTAAATTTTAGCAGCATACATAATAGAAGTAACAGAGCATTTATTATAACAATTTTTGGAAGCTTAACCTAAAATGAAAAAAAAATCCTAAAATATTAAAGAAATAAAGAAATAGTTACAAATTTTATTCCCTTTTCACTCCTTTTCAATTAGTTTAATTTGTCATGCCTTTCTTTCCCCCTTTTTATTTTTTCTCTTTTGTATATTATCATAATGAATAGTATGATACATTGATGGGCTTATTGTATTAGAACACCTGACATTATTTTACCCTCATGACTGCATCAACTTCAAACCCTACTGCCTAGTACATACTCTCACTACCAAAACTCAATGAAATCCTAGCTCGAAACCTATGAATCTTTGCTGCATCCATGCGATCGCCCACAAGATTGTGAGGTATGCAATCACAATGACTCAGCTCACTAGTTTTTTTTTTTTTTTTTCCCCCTTAAACTCGTTTCTCTGCAAAAGAAAATGGGGATTATTTGGGTTTTGTGCCCCCATTACTGAGGAAAGTACTAGTTGCGAATTGTGTTTGTATTTTGCGAGGGAGAAAGAGTTACTCACTGTTTTTCGAGTGCCATGAGCTCCTAAAACTCAAGATCAAGTTCAAGAATGATAAAAGGTGATCCCTACTCATACTCCTATGCTATTCATATCTTCTTGATGTTTGTTATTTTAATAAATGATTTCAAATACCACAATTGTATTGAGATTTTTGTTGTTGAGCTGAGTACGTTTCTGTTAACTTGTTGAAAGAAAATAATCCTACTGCTTATCTTGCATTATCAAATGAGGCATTTAACGAACAAAGTCCTTCAGATACTTGGGTAATTGTTTTACCCTCTTGACTGTATCAACTTCCATCCCCCTTAAAAGCTTGACCATGTACCCAAGTTCAAAGGTTAGATAATCTTTCTGAAACTTATCGAAATCCATCCTAAATGCATCTTCTAATAAATAGGACTTCCACTAAACAAGAAGAACTTGTGGTTGTTAGTGATTATGCCTTAAGCCAGTCATTGGATATTATCATTCTTACTTTTTTAATTAGGAGGCATTTATTATTATATTGTTTATATGTTTACTTTATAATCCTTAAATAAACATGTAATTATTATAAATATCTCTTGATGTTCATTATAATGAGAACAGTAATAAATTAAATCCAGTATGATATTTGTTTGATAATCATGAGGATGTTTATTTGACTGCAGATGCAAATCAAACTCGCATACATCACTACAAGAATTAATAGATATTGTAAGAAAACTTTGTTCCCATAAAAAGTTGATAAATTATCGCAAAAGATTTATTACGAGAATTTAATTTGACGCAATAAATTATCTCTATAACCTTTACGTCTTAGACAATTAGCGAAAAATAATTTCTTGCATGTTTATTGCGAGAATTATAGAATTCTCGCAACAGATGAGGCATTTGCGAGAAATAGTATTGTTGCACTTTTTCTTACATATGTTGGCTAATAGTATTTGCAAGAAATATAATCTCGCTATTTTCCTAGAAAAATCCTCACAATATGTGGCTTCAAATTTTTTTAATGCTCTATTTAAATAATATAGATAATACAGATGTTAATAATAAAATCTTATATTTAATCATTCAAAATATACCATGAAAAAAAAATCAATCAAATTATACAAATATATTAATGACTGATATAATTGAAATAAACATTTATAAGTTCCAAACATTCACCATAGTAAATAATCCACACCAATCAAACTTTCCCCCCCCCCCCCAAAAGTCAAACAAAATTCAAGAATTGTTTTTCCATGCTAAATGAAGAAATCCTCGAAGTACAAAGCTTGAATAATTTTTTCTATAATGAATGAAAGTTGTCTCTCTACATTTCATATAAAACTATATATATTGTGGCAAATACAAATGAAATTGGTATAGTTGGAACGACCAAGCCTCTTGTAAGAATCTTAACCATGTCTTGCTACCATAACCTTCAATCCCTTCTCCATTGACAAAATAGTCGTCATTGATACTTTATAAGATGATTTAATACTTCCTTGAGACATATGTAAAGTAAAGCTATAAAAAAATTAGAATTCTTTGCCATCTTATGCACAATCATTTGCCATGTAGTAAATTACATCACAAAATATTGAGAGAAAAGGATAAAAATCTATAAATAATACAATAGTAGATCATAAGGAAAGAGAATTCCTTTGGTCAAAATTTCTGTTCCCTTTCGTAATTTCTCAGCTGGAAGTTATGACAATAAATAAGACATGCTATATTAAATAAAGAAACAGAGTAATACAATATACCCTATTAAATCCAGCAAAATATCAATCATATTAGAGAACCAAACTTGGAATTTCTCCAGGAAAATAAATTCTCAAAAAAATTCCTGGCCATGCAAAAGCTTAAGATTCTAGAACGTGCAAACAACATAAAACAAAATATCCATCAATTTACCTGAGCAATAATAAATAGCAAAGCAATAGCGCCCCTCCACGAGAGCTTCCTGAAGCAATGTTTTGTACACCTATGATCTTCTGTTTAAGCAAGCATTGTGTAAAGGAATAAACGATTAGCCTTTTTATATTTGGATGCAATACAAGAAAAAGTGACAGTACAAACTAACTTGCTCCTTTAATTCTTGCATATAACCTGTTTTCTTGTCGATCTTGCTTCTCAATTTGTGACGCAAACCTTCCAGACATTCACCTAGGCCTTTATGATAATGCGATTGCTTTTGATCATGTAGAAAAGAAAGCATATGTTATTCACTGGGTTCAGCTGGATCGATCCTCGTCAGTTGGTCATGCCTACAAAGATGGTAGCAAACAACTGGACCTATTGTTGAGCATAGTACAAGATATTGCCCCCCCAAGGCTTGCTCCAGGATTTGTGAATTTAAACATGCACCATTTTGGTCCATTCCTAAAGCAATCAAATATGTCCAGTGAAGCTTACAAGAATGCAGTATTGCAACCAAAAGAGCACATTCTTAAGGCATCATATAATTTCTGTCTTATATTCTTCTTTTCATACTATTGCAATGTCAGAAAGGAAATTCTATAAAAAAAATATTGATTTAAGCAAACAAGTTCCACCATAACATGAATTCTAAGAATAAGCATTTATAATTCTAAACAAATGCCTTCTTGATCAACAAACCTGATCTGGAGATGCAGGGCTATTGCCGGGATAGTCATGAGCTCCAAATGCATACTCTATGTTGTGAACTGCACAGTGCACTTAAAAGATCAGACAGTGACTAAGAGGCCAGAAAATCTATGAGCGTTCTTCGCTAAAGGCATCAGAATTTTGTCCACTAAGAATTTTAAAAAGGGATGCCATTCACTTTCAAACTTTAGAAAATAAGTAGAGAGGATCATAGCTCACCTTCAACACTAAAGTGAAAGATACTAAGGCCAGCCCAATAAACATATCCATTCATTGGTGTCAAGTCATAGACATTGAGATAAACCAGTGCATGGCCTGGACCAAAATTTGATGACTTGACCACAGAGAACAGACAAGACCCTGTAGCAGATTTGCCTCTTAAATGGATGGGAACACATTTCCATGCTTGTTTGGATGCCAGTTTCATTATATTCTTGATAGATCCAATAAAAACTTAGTGAAGCCTCCTTGTAGGTCTGTTCATTATGACCAAAATGTAAAACCATTAGAAAGTTCAATAAGGGTTATGGCAACTGCAACTAAAAAGCAAAAGCACTTCATTGCTTAATATTTAATTTTTTTGATAATAATGAACCAAATCAAACAGGACAAAAAAATACCGTTTATTTTTGTAGTTACAAAAGATTCAGTACTAGAAAGGGCATGTTGTATTTGAAATATCACATGCTCCATCTTTAAAAATTTTACCCAAATCAACAATAATCAGATCCATGGCATGACAGGCAAGAGGTGCAGTTTGAAAGATTCAAATAATAAAAAAAAAAAAAAAAAAATTATGAGTAGACACTCTCCAGAAACCTAGCACCCTGTAAGGAGTGAAAAAATGGACAACTTGGTCCCTGAGGGTTGGTCATAGTGGTTGAGTCCAAAGACACTCATGACAACTTGGACTTGTTAGAGCCAGCTAAGTACAAGTTATACAGAATCGATGCATAAATCTTAAGAGTATAGTTCATGAACCTAGAGATGGAATTGTTTTATGATTAGGATAAAACTTGGGAATAGAAGTTCACCTCTTTTAAACAAAAAAAAAAAAAAATAAGTTCACCTCAACTCAAGTTTCAGCAAGGGGAACTAAAATTAATGAAGATTCCAGCAGCCCTAACAGAGAGACAACATTTCAAGTGGAACAGGAAGTTGATGTAGAAGAACCTTGAATGGGAGGATTAGATGGAGAGGACAATAAGAGTCACAAATAGAAACAGGTGAAGGCACTACAATAATATTGACCTAGCTTAAAAGAAAGCCATATCAAAGACCAATATATACATCGTGAAAAATAATTGAATTGCAAAATGATAAGCATCAGCAGAAATCTTAAGTTTGTCAGCGAACTCCAGACTATAGAATAAGATGTTACACAATTGAAACAATCCACTTTCCAATCTAAATTCCCTGTTTCCAATAGAGATTTTAGCTAAGTAGGAATTTCCGAGAACTCCTTGATGGAACAAAAACCATAAAACATTCTTAAGGCATAAACTTATAATTATTTGGAATGTTCAACCACACAAATAAATAATAAAATAGAGGCATCTATTTGACAGTAAGAAAAGTACTCTTGAAAACCTGTCCAAGAAATACAGCAAATTGATTTGATTGGAGGGTAAAACTTATAAATACCTCAACAACCAGAACATAAGTACCTGTACAAACTGTGATCGTCGCAGATTAAACATGAACTGCAGGAACAAAGAAAAACAAGGATTTGATGTGAAGGATGCTTGGTCACCCTTGCAGTAGTCCCCAAATTTGGAACAGAGTCGAATGAGGTTTCGAACCCACCAACATGTAGCATCAAAACCCTCTTAATTGAACAGAAAACACCATTAGAAAGTTCTTTTATATTAAGCATTAAATCATAACACAAGCCAACTTTTCAAGAGAATCAGGCTAAATTAGAACAAAAATCCTGTTCAGAAAAATGAAAGAGAACATATAGATTTGATAAACATTGGAAAAAACTATCAAAAAACCATTTTAACAGCCGAGTACATGCATGTACAAAGACATACAGTGATACCATTCATGGATAAATAGAGGCCAAAATGTTTGAACCATGTAATAAATAGTTAACAGTGCAGGGAGGCGTGTGTCCTATTGCTATTTCAACCTTATAATAAATAAATTAATAACAAAGCTACCATGTGGAAGTTGAACATTGAACTAGATTAATTGAAATTACAGAAAGAGACCATAGCAACTTTTAGAGGGGATAAACAAATTTATATATATATATATATATATATTTTTGCAACTTGCTTTGCAAAAAATGTGCGTTTTTTGACACATCATTCAATACCCCTTAGATTAGCTTTTCAACTTTGCTATTGCAAGTGCAGTAGAGACTTAAGAGGAGCTGTCTCTTACCTCTGTCTCCATTTTAAATGAAGCTATCCTTGCAAGAACAACTGTGGCTATTTCTTGGTCAAAACCATGTACAAGATCTTGGTTTTAAAAAATTAATGAATAAACTTTCTAATAGATGAAAAAAGGGATATTCCTGGATATGAATGTCAATCAATAACAAACCCAAAGAGTTTCCACAGCAGTTACAAAGCAGTGAGGCATCAAAATCTGCAAATATGATGTAATTTGAGCAGAAAACCCAAGTCTTTTCCATTATAAAATCTCAAATATAAAATTTCATAAGTGAAACTACAAGACAATTGCTAGTAAAATATGGCCAGGGAACGATCAATCATGAGAAAGTATGTTTATATCAATAGCAGTAACAAAGATACTCATCATGAAGACAAGCCTCGAAGACAGGTGCCTGATTTCATGTCATTCTTGACAAATCCTAATGATTGTTGCAAAATTCAAAAATCTAACATGAGTTTTTATCTATAGGCATAGTCCAAAATTACAGAACACTCTTAGATTAGAAGCAATAGTTGTAAAAATACCTCAACAATAAAAATGAAGTTTTCTAAGAATATAAAGCAGCAAGTTCAGCAATAAGAGAGAAGGATCTAACAGCTTTAGAAAGGACAAAGATCTATCAGAGCTTTTTTTCTCAAAACAATTTTTTCTTTTTTTTTTCAATAGAAATGGAATTTCAATCCAAGAGGGTACAAGGGGGCCAAATCCAATGACAAAATTATATACATTGCTATTCATTAAAGAAGTCCATGAATGACTCAAAATATATGAAAGCATGACTTGTATACTCAACAGTAGAAAATTTTGTCCTATATGGCTGCCTAACTTTCTCACATCATACAGTATAAGACGGAATGAGAGAAGTTTCTTCCTATGTAAGCATCTATCCCATGATTTTCATACCCAGCAACTCAACATTAGCCATTCCCTCTTTACGCAGATGATGCCTATCAAAGAGAGCACCAATATCTAAAACATGGATATAGTAAGAAGCTAAAAAACATCAATTGAATTTAAGAGATGCCCAAAGAATTAATCTTCATGTAAAATGTAAAACGAAATACAAAACCCATTAAACCAGAAACCCTAAGTGAACCTTATGGGTCCTCCATCAAGTTGAGGCAACTCGGGTGTAGTAGCAGGGTAAGTGACGGGATTATCGAACTAGAGATCGAATTTGTACTTGAGGAGATTAAGGACATACTAGCATGTGCCAGTCCAAATGAAAAGTGGAAATGTCTCTTCTCTTGCATTTCACAAAACTTAAGGGCAAAGAGTATGGAACATGCACTTCTTTATCAATCTTCACTGTCATGGAAGACGATGAATTTTGGGTTTAAAAATTTGGATTACATAATCTGGGAAAAAGAGGTAAAAAACCCTAATTTGTAATAACCGAAAGAGAAATGGAAAAATGGCCATAGAGAGAGACAAAGCGCCAAACGCCTATGTTAGAGGAAATGTTACGCGGGCATTGTTTTTCTTTTTTGAGGAAATATTAGGTGGACGTTGTTTTCCCTTTTTTATTTTTTTTGTTTTATTTAATCCCCATATAAATACAAATAATATAATTCTTTAATTGATGGTCACGGAGGATAAGAGTGGCAATTAAATTGTTGCAATTACTTTAATAATTAGAGAACTTTTTTACTCGCATAAAAATTTCTTGCTAATTCTCTTTTTTATTGTAGTGCATGTTGAAGCACTGAGTACCAGACCAACCCTTCATGAGATCACTACATGGATTAATGTCATAAGTAATTCTTATAATAACGATAATATCATATCCTTAGACCAGAAATCACCATGGATTTCAACATAAGAAATATTATGATTTGACTTAATCAAACTTTATCTTTAACCGGATAATTATAGAGGTTGAGATTGGGCATAATGTGAATCATGTAAAAGAAGATAAGTGATTAAGATGAGATTTATTCCTTTCATTATGAGAGAGATATCTATGAGTCCCTTAATAAGTAAGACTGAGAAATGCATGGTTATATCCAAATGAATTGATAGTGTGATCAATGTCATTTGTTCTATCAGTCCAATTAGAGATCGAGAAATGATAAGGTAAAGAGTGCTAGCATACTAATACCCATTTTCAGTGTGTTCTTTCATGTAGATACCGGTAGAGATTGTTCGTGATTTTGCAATGCCAATAGATCCACCTCACTAGCATTTTGAAAAGCGTATGAGGTAAAATCCTCACTTCTCTTTAATTTATATAAACCACGTGGATCTGTTTAGGAATTTAGGATTTTATCCAAAAAAAAAAATCCACTACAAACCATGAATTGAATCCCTAAATTCCTAATAGTGGTATCACCTTACCACTCCTCCAAATAGAACATTGGGATGGTAAAGCCAAAAGTTGAAAAATAGGATAATTCTATAAAGCTTCTCTAGGGAATTGAACCTTACCCTCATGTATACATTTTGATTTCCTAAGTAAGGAAACATGAAATACCAGATGAATATGTGACTGCTTTGGTAACTCCAATTTGTATGCCACTAATGCAATCCTCTCTACTATTTGAAAAGGACTATAGCACCTTCTTACTAACTTATGAGATTGCTCATTGGCAATGAATAGGGGTATGTAAAAAAACTGATGAAATTGAAAAATCGAATCGAAACCGTAAATCCAATCTGAAAAATATAGTTAATCGGTTCGTTGGTTCGGTTTAGGATTTTTTTTTTTTCCAATTTTTTGTTTCGGTTTCAGTTTGTAATCACAAAAAACCAATGGTTAACGATTAACCATTTCAATATTTATAAATATATTATATATATAATTTACATATACATATAATTATTTTTTAAAATATATATATACACACATATGATTTTACATATACATATAATTTACCTATATTCATATTCCTTGAATTTTGATTAAAATATTATTGTCCTATGTTTGATGAGAGTTAATGTAGTAATTGATTTGGTTTGATTTTATTGATGATGATACATCCAAATGTTTGTTTTTCCCCATTTTCTTAATTTGATTTCCTTTTTCTTTTTTCAACTCTTGTAATGTATATATATATATATAAATAATAATTTTAAAAAAAACTCTATGATAAATGCTAAAAAATTATGTTTGTTTAAATTATCAATTTGATTCATTGAAACCATTACGTTAAATGGTTAAAAACCGAAAACCGAATAAATTAACGAAACAAAACGGTTAATCATTAAGGCGGTTAACCATTTATAATGGATCGATTAAGGATCGGGATATTAAAAAACCGAACATAATGGTTAAGTTTAAAAAATAGGGCCACGGACTAGTTAACTGATCTACGAACACCCCTAGCGATGAATGATTGTCTATAAGGGTGAAGTTTGACATAGACATAATATCTAACCATAAACTCTCTATCCATTCTACTACTATCTAATTTAACCTTCATAGATTGTTGTGTCTTAAGCAAATTCGATTTCAAAACTCTGAGTACTTCATCTCAAGATATTAACTCAATATCAATAGCTTCAAGATCACTGATTCCTTTTACATAATTAAGTATTAAAGGTAGTTCTCAGACATACAAAGCCTAAACTTGTGCAAACCCCATAGTACTATGAAAACTTGTATTAAATGAAAATTCCGCCCATCATAAGAACTTATGCCACTCTTTAGGAACATCCATAATAAAAAAGCACAAATGATGCTCTAAACATCTATCGACTACCTCCAATTGACCATCCATTTGTGGATGATATGCGGAGCTCATCCTCCACTTAGTACCATTGAGATTAAATAACTTAGTCCAAATTTTGCTAATAAAGACACAATCTCTATGACATACTATAGAGCATGGTATACCATGAAGCTTTACCATAATATTGACAAACAATTTAGCTACTAAAATAGTCATATGGTTGGCAGCAAGCTGTCTAAAATGACAATATTTAGTCAAACAGTCCACAATCACTAAAATAACATAATACCCTTGAGACACTAGTAAACCCGTAATAAAATCCATGGAAATATCTTCAAAAACCTTTTGTAGAATTGATAGAGGTTGAATCAAAACACTTGGACCAGTAGTCAAATACTTCACCTGTTAGCATAATGACATTTCTTTAAAATCCACTGCATCAGACTTCATTCCTTTCTAGAAAATGGAAGGGAAAGTCTCTTATGTGTCTTTAATACCCCTAAATGTCCATCAATTAGGGAATTACCATCAACAAAATTGAGTAGAATTTTCAAGTAAGAAAATTTAAGATCTCAAATAAAAAGTCTCTCTTTATAAACCAATGGCCAAGGAATAGAGTTTTTCTCACTGCACTTGCTCAACTAACGATACCCATTAGTCATCTTTAGAAAGTGCTTGTTTCAAAATAGTAAAAAAATCAAAAGATGGAATCATTAGTGCCAAAAACTTAAATTCCTCAAAAATGCATGATAATGAGTCAGTCATTCTACCCTCTACCCCCGGCTTATATTAGATCTCATAGTCATAGACTAAAAGCTTCGCTAATAGTTGTTGTTGCTCTAAAGTTTAGATAACTTGTGTTAAAAACTCCTCGAGACTTCTCTAATCAGTTCTAATTATAAACCATGTCCCCAAAAGATATCGACGCCACTTTCTTATAGCTTCAACAATGGCTACTAATTCCTATACATATGTACATGCCTTTTGCAATCTCAAACTAAATGTCTTGTTGAAATAAGCAATGAGGTGATTATCTTGATGCAAAACAGCCCCCATACCAGTCCTTAATGCATCAATTTCAATAATAAACATCTTGTAAAGTCTAGTAAGCCAATATTAGTGCTATGATCATTACTTGTTTCAATTTCTCAAAGGCTTCTTGAGTTGTATCATCTCGCAAAATTTGATCCTTCTTAAGAAAATTAGTAAGAGGAAATGCAATTTTAGCATCGCTCTTAACAAATCTATGATAATATCTTGTAATGCCCAAAAAAATCTCTCAATTGCTTTACATTAACAGGATGAGGTCATTCTTTAATAGCACTGAGCTTCTCTAGTTCAAAGCTTACTATTCCAATTGACACAACATAACTTAGGTACTCAATCTTATCTTAGCCAAAAGAGCACTTATATTTTGTTAGAAAAAAAAAATGTATGCTTTTATAAACATTGAAGAGCCTCCTCTAAATGCTCTAAATGATCTTCTATCATGCGGCTATAAATTATAGTATTATAAAAAAATTATAAAGTATTTTAAATATGGCTAGAAGATAGTGTTCATGATTGCTTGAAATGTAGAAGGTGTACTAGATAATGCAAAGGCATGACTACAAATTCATAGTGGCCCTCATGTGTCCTAAATGTTGTTTTTGGAATATCATCTAGAAAAATCCGAATTTGATTATATCTAACCTTTAAATCTATCTTAGAAAAAATTGTATCTCCTCCTAATTCATACAGTAACTCATCTATCATGGGAATCAAAATTTTATCTTGAATTATAGCTTGATTCAAAGCTTGATAATCAACACAAAGCCACCAAGACCCATCCTTTTTCTTTACTAATAATATGTCTAAAGAAAAAGGGCTTGTGTCACGCCCCAAAGGGTAGTCTAAACATAACAGTCTGCCACAAGCTATATAAGACTTAGGAATTGTTACCACAACCGTTTCAAAGTCTCGTACAGATGCAAGGCGTACCTTTACGATAATAGAATACATGTACCAATGGAGATAAATAGTTTAATTTGACATATTACAAGCATCAGGATGTAAAACCATGAGTTCACATAATTAATTACAAAAGTTCTAGGGGCATTCCCTCGCAAAATAATATCAAGCTTAAAAACAGTCTTTTACAGTCATCCGATAAATAATAGGGTTTTCTATGGAAGTCTACACAAAACTGAACATAAACTTCTAATGGAAACTCCTACTTCCTGTACCTACTCGGTGGGATGCCTCGGCCTTAACAAAATATACGGATACTGCAATAAGAAAAAGCTGTGGGAGCATAAGCTATACTAGCTTAGTGAGTAAATACTTCCATAAAGACACTTGTAACAAGTTAATCAATCAAGTTATTTATTCAATCATATGGAATGCATTAGCCACATGAACAAACAATTATATGATCAGTCGGAAATCATATGTGAATGGATTTACGCCCTCCATTTGGGGTTAGTAGATTAACAAATACTGTGGTACTATCATTGAATTAATAAGTCGTTTACGGATCACGGGTAACCAACTTATGTCATTTATGGATCACAATCAACCAACTTTTAGTCGTTTATAGATCATGGGTAACCAACATATGCTAATGCTCCATCCCCATCATGAAGTGATTATGTCCATATTAATTCATCAAACCGAATAGTCATTAATACCAATTGCTTAGGTGATCAACAAATTTCGCAAATAATCATTCCTATAATACTCTAAACAAGCATGAGTTAATCACTTGATTCCGATATTCTTAATACCATTTCTCATTTCAACAATAAGCATACAAAATCCCCCATAATTCCCATCATGCAATTCCATTTTTTTATCTTTTTCCTTATGATCTAGTGCAACTATATGCTATAATCACAAGCAAGAATGAAATTAGGAAGTAATACTCACTCGGCCATTGGTCGCCGGTCTCTTAGTAATAATAATCCGATGGTAATGAATCCTCAGGATCTAAGTCATTAAATGAAAGAAATACCTAAATGAGTATTTCAACTAATATCTAATCCATTTTATTTCATAAAAACTATTAAGTTCGTAATTCTCGTCATTAGTAGAAATTTCAACTTAAAATGGCCATAAATTGGTCATTTTAACTCGGAATTTCACAAATTATATACAGATTCCTATCTACTTCGAAAGATATATCTAATTATAGTATAATATCTCAATTTTGAAAACTTTTAAGTCTCAAAAGGATCTAAACAGATCTGGTTAGTAACCGGATTCCCATTTTCGAAATTGTTTTTGTGAGAAATTATGATATTTCTACTATCCATGCCAAATATGCATGCAATAATAACAAATCACTATCATGAATGGTATGTTATGAGCTTCCTATATGCATATTCATGATGATCTTCTATTAGAAAATCTTTTTGAAAATTTTTACTTCACAAGATATCATGAATACTTAACCTAGTAAGTTCAATTTTGTGTTCGTGACCAACCATACTTATTTTAGAGATTTTCCTTAATAAAATCTATTTATTCTTGCTAAAATTAAGTTTTGACCATATCTATTCCTTAAGGCCTTCATTTTTCAACATAAATTCTCATTTTACACATTGTAAACAAGTGTTTATAAATTAGCTATTCCTAAATCCGAATTTTATAAAAATAGTTTTTGAGTGATTTCTTTAAGAAAAACTTGTTTGATTCTTTAAAATTTAAGACTCCATTATTACTATCCCCTAAGGACTTCATTTCCTTAATAAAAATTCCATTTTGAGTTTAAAAAATATACATATCCTCTTTTCCTAGTTACGAATTTCATGTAACTATCCTAAGATCAAATTTTTCTATCTTGTAAATATTTCTTGTTTAACAAATTTCTCTTAGTAGATCTACCAGTAACTTACAAAAATCATTTTCTATTGTTACCTATTACATAAACTCTTCATTTTTCACATAAAAATCATGTTTTGGAGTTGAAAAATAGGTTTTCAAAATGTAGTTCAATTTCCATCCAAATTTACAAAAGTTTGTTTTTATAAAACCAAATTTGTTCTTGAGCTTTTTGGCTCATCTTCATAAATATCCTAGCTTTTAGGAGTAATAAAACATTCATTTACATAAGACAGGATATTTATGACCATTCATTCACCCTAAACATAATAAATGCATGAGATCTACAATGTCATGTAAGAGAATAAATGTTTAAAAGCTAGATCGAAGTGTAATGGTCATGTTAAATGTATGAAATGAAGTATACTACTTATGACAATAATGTAGTAGCAAGATTCCTACATGAAATTATCACTATATGAACATATATCATGATCATGGTAAAAATATAAGTTTTAATCACCAAATCCACAACTTGTGATGGCTTGATCATCATGTTCTAATGGTTTCATGTCCCTAGCATGAAGCTCATAGGGATTTTATGAATCCACACATCAATGATCTAGCCATTACATGTCTTTGTGGTAGTATAGTTTAGATCTATACCTATTTAGCTTGTGGAACAAGAGGAGTTGAAGAGAAAAAAAAATTGTGTGAGCGTGTGTGTATGTGTGTGAGGCACACAGCAAGAGAGAAAAGAGGGAGAGAGTTTGTGAAAATTGGTAAAAGTGAAAATGAAGAAAGATAATGAAGGCATAAAAGAATATTTATAGTAAGTTGAATTAGGGTTTGTGTAATTAAAATAGAGAAGGAAAACTAAAACAATTGAGAGGGAAAAGGAGGGGTATGCACCCACCATTGAATACAACATATTCGGCACCACCAAATCTGCAGGTAGATGCCTAGCTTCTATCTCAATATCCACATTTTTACAGCTTCTATTCAATACAGACTTACTTCCCAAAGGAGTACTAATAGATACACATCCAGGCATAAACTCAGCGGATATACCACAAACAGATATAAAAGATTTAGAAACAGAAGAGAAATTGGCACCAGTATCAAACAACACATATGTACTATGCAGGAGTATAGGAAACATACCCGAGATAGTGTCAACACTAGAAGTCTTACTACGCTATAAAGCGTAAACCTTTGCTTATACTCGCTGCCCCTGGCCAGAATAAATTATGCCATATTGCCCTCCTTTACAATCCACAGCTCTGTGTCCCCTCTGCCCACACTTGAAGCAAAGAACCTGTGGAATGACTTTGTCTATGCAGGTGTTACTCTTGTATCCCAGCTTACCACAAGAAAAACAAGCATTCTCTACCCACTTGCAATCCTTTACATCATGTGGTCCGAGGCACCTCACGCATCTTCTATCTGTATTCTACACCACTGGCCTAAAATTCTGTGTGACAGGTCTCTTGCCTCTATCTTGCGTAAGTACACCAGTTGCTGGCCTCTTGCCCAAAAATACCTGATTCCTCTGTGGCTCACGGCTTCTAATCTTGTTCAAACCTTACTCCACTGTCTTGGCTTTGTTCACCACAACTGAGTAGTTGCTCAAATCCATCAAATTCACCTGATACTAGATCTTAGGTTCTTGTCCAATGATGAATCTGCTCACCTTGGCCTCTTCACTCTCTTTTAGAGTGTCAGGTAGAAATCTCATCAACTTATTCAATTCTGACTCATATTCTTTCACTGTCATTTTTTCTTGCTACAGAGTGTAATACTCTTGAAGCATCCTCTACTCAACACTGTCAGGAAAAAATTCTCTGTAGAAAGCCTGCTAAAACATTTGCCATGTAATTATACCAGTCATGTGTCTTCTAGTGCTCAACTACCAATTGTTGTCTCTCCCAGTCAGCAAACACGAGGCATATTCCACTTTATTGTTAGCTGGGATATCTAGAGCAGCAAATGTCTTCTCAACCTCTTCCATCCACAACTGTGCTTCGAGAGGCTTACCTGGTACTGGCTCAAACTTATGCACCAGGTCCACAAATTTGTTCAGACTAAGCACATCTGCATGCTTAACTCCATTTCCTCCATTCCCATTTAACTTTTGTGTCTCCTATCTCCAAGCTTCGACGTTTTCTTGGACCATCTGCATGTCCCTCCTCATATCTTGTTGCTGTTGACCAACTACTCCTAACAAAGCATTCATAGCTTGCATAAGTTGTGCAGCATCGATTGGAACCTGCTGTCCGATAGGTGGAGGTGGTGGCAAGTCTTGATTTTAAACCTGCTGCTCATCCTGCTGCTGCCCCAAATTCTCATTCTCCTTAGGAATTCTTCTTCTTTGAGGCATTCTAACACAACAAAACACCACAAAATTAGAATAAGGGTATCCAACTCAAGATCAAAACTTAAATCTATAAGACAATATCAAACTTAACTAAATAACAAACCTATTATTATTCCCCACTCCTCAAATCTCACCATCCTAAGGAATAAAAACTTAAATCTATATGATACAAAACCTATAGCTCCGATACCAAATAAGCTGTAATGCCCTAAAATAAGGCATTACAACCTGCCACGTATCCCCTCTTATATAGGATACGCAAAGGCTCTATTATCCATAATAATTTAATCATCACCTGTAAACACTCATAGGGTAACTTATAGGATACAAAACCTGTTAAAACTAAAAAGCTCATACTTCATGAAACATAAACTCCTTGTTTAAACATAAAATCTAAGTTGACTTCACAGTCAACAAATTCAACATAAACTAAATACCTGTCATGCTCCGGAGGGTACTTTAAACGTGGCAGTCCACCGCATATAATATTAAAGCTAATGAATGACAACCTTAGTCATGCAAGAGCTTCGATATCACATGTAAGGCGTGCTTCCAAGATAGTAGGAGACTCACAGGGATATTGCATTTAAGTAGATAATAAAAGCAAGCAAGAACTTATATAAATAAATATAAGATTTTCATAATAATATCCTTACATCATCGTAGGGGCATTCCTCCCCCTTTAGAAGTCTTCCAAAATAATAACAACTATAACATAAGCCTACTATAGAGATTTTTCCTAGAAGCCTATGTTCAAAACTTAAATACATAAAGCTTCTCCCAAAAACTCCTAGTAGCTTAAACTCGTACCTGGTATACGGGGCTCCTTGGGGCCAACCAAAAGTAATGGTACTGTAACAAAAAGCTATAAGGGTATAAGCAAAACTAGCTTAGTGAGATAATTCCATCTACAAGACATTTCCATAATTCAAACAAGTATTTAATCAAGCATATGAGAAATGCACTAATCATATGAACAAACAAAATACACATGATTAATCGAAAATCAAGTGTAGCATGGATTTTACGCCCTCCATGTCGAGGGTTGGGAGGTCACAGGCCCATATGACCATCAATATTTGCAGATTTACTGGCTCCTGCTCGCCCTGTAAACTTTCTGGCTCCTACTGGCCCATATAGACTTTCCGGCTCCTACCAGCCACCACTACCATTTCCTCATTTCCCTACACGAAAAATAGTAGTGAAACAAATGTGACTCATAAGTATGATATGCATGAATTGATTTCAATGTATATTTAACTAAATAATGTTTAGTTCAAATTAAAGGCGATCAACACAATTTTCATCATATCAATACAAGAAACACAATTTATTTATCAAACCTTCTTTCAATATTCTTAACTTATATTCAATCAATCATAATTCTAAGTCACGCAACAATTATTCATTTTATATTTTTCTTAATTGCTAGTTCTACTACTTACAAGCACAAAACAAGGAAATTTAACTTAAGTCAAGAATTAACTCACTCCATGTCAGTAGATCCTAATCGAAGTGATCCTCCAAAAAAGTGATATCGGGTCCTTCTCCACCTAAACAAGATGAAATAACCAAAATGAGTCTTTCATGAAATCTCTATTCTTGAAGATTCTAAACTTTTCTTAAAATCGTGGTTGTAGACACCTAATTTTTGCCCAATTAATTAAGGCTTAAAATTTAATTAAATTCATTTTTCCAAAAGCCTTAAGTATTGATGAAATTGGCTAAGTGATCAAGGCACAGGCCAAATGGCCTGTTGGTTAAACTCATTGACCCAAATACACATTCAAGCTCAAGGACACAGGTTCAAATCCTAACAAAGGCAAATTTTTGCCTTTTTATCATTTTTGTCTTTTCATTTTCCTCAAATGTGACTTTTGCCTTACTTTGCATCAGTTTTTAACTGACAAAACATCATTGATTGTCAAAATTGATGATGGAATTGCAAAGTGGTTATGGAATATGAAAGATTAGTGCAAAAACAACCCAAAAGTTACAAAATTCAATGTATAAAGCATTCAATTGTACATGAATGGGGAGTTACAAAAATTGATTGGATGAATCTGACATGGAATATGAAAACAATCATCAATTCATCAGTTTCAAACAATTTAATCATGGATTTTCGAATTAAATTCATGGAAAAATCAAGGGGCAAAAATCGATTCATTTTTGAAACTGTTCGAAACTGAAAATTGAGCTTGCAACCTATAAATAGGAGGTCCTAGGAGCAAAAGGCACAAGTCAATTTCAAGAAAACACATACATAACCATATCAATTCGAAACTTTCGAATTTAGGAAGAAAAATTCGAATTTTTCAAATTCGAAGTGCTTGAATCGAATTTGATCAAAATTGAGTGTGTTAGGAATGTTAGAAACCTAATTTTGATGTTTTAGTGTGCTTGGATTTGATCAAATTAACCTCTGGAATTTTTTTTTTTAATTTTTTGGAGTTGCGCCGCCGTACAATCACCTCCGGAACCGCCGCTTGCCGCCGTTCTGAGTGAACACCACCACCACCAAAGGACGCGCCACCACCATTGGAGTCGGGCCGATAAGCTTCCAGCCACCGAGGACCACCGAAGCCGCCGGAATCCGCCCCGAAAAGTCGCATCATCGTCTTCTTCACCCGCTGGAGCTCCGAGATCCGACCCGAAGATCCGAATCCAACCCGGTCGGTCATCGGTCAACGGTCGTCGGTCATCGGTCAACGGTAAACTCTGATCAGACGGTCTAGATTTCATCAGGCAGATCAGACGGCCCAGATTCAATCAAGCGATCAGACGGCCCAGATTTCATCAAGCAATCAGACAGTCCAGATTTGATCAGGCAGATCAGACGGCCCAGATTCAATCAGGCAGATCAGACGGCCCAGATTCAATCAAGCGATCAGACGGCCCAGATTTAATCAAGCGATCAGACGGCCCAGATTTCATCAAGCGATCAGACGGCTCAGATCGAGTCAACAAGATCAGACGATCCAGATCGGTCAGCGAGATCGACGCTCCAGATCTCGTCCGCTTCATCCGACGGTCCAGGTTAATCCGTATTATTTTATTAATAGTTTATTATATAATTAATTTCAGAAAATAATAAAAAATAGTAAAAAATTCATAAAAATTCATAAAAAATTCAGAAAAATACAGAAAAATCCAGAAAAATCAAAATAATTATTTTTCATATAAATTTTTTTTTTGATATTTTTAATATTTTTGAATATTTTTAATATGTATTTATACATAAATTGCCTTAGAAATGCATATTTAATGCATGAAAAATATTTTAATATTTTTAAATATTCTGATATGTTGTGAATTTATGTGATGATTTTTTTAAAAAATAATAATAATAAATAAAAAAAATAAATAAAAAAATAAAATTGGATTTTCCAAAACAAAATTTCAAAAAAAAAAATGATTTTTGGACTTAGAAAAATATGTTTTCATAAAATAAAAAATCAATTGATTAGATCATAGGATCATCAAAAATTTAAAAAATTAAAATTTAATGAACTTAAATTGAAATAGTTCAAAAATTAAAATTGATCAACAAATTAAAGTTTTTTTAAAAGAACTACGTTTTGTCTGATCTCGATTAGCGAGTACGTAGGCACCTGCGGGGCGACATAAAAAATAAAAAATGTTTTGTTTTTTTTGTAAATATAATTTTTTTTTAAAAAAAGAAATATTTGTTGTTATTCATGTTCTAAAAAAATAATAAAAATAAAAATGAAGAAAAACATATAAAAAAATAAAATGAATGATTTGACTTGTAAATATTTGTTGTAATATATTATTAGATTTTTTTTGAGCATAAAGGATAGATTATAAATTTAAAATTCCAAAAGTGGTAACCAATTTGGTTTTAATAGGTTAGCCCCCGAATCCATGATATCTGGTTTTAAAAGTTGATTTTTTTAAATCAAATTTTCGCAGACTAGTAGCTAAGTTAGGATCAACCGACCCATTGATCCTAGCTTTTTATTTTTTCCCGATTTATATCGGGTGGCGACTCTAAATTTTTTTAAAATTTCTTTTAACCCCTAGTCGAGGATTCATGTTAAATGGGTTCGGGTTTAATGTGAATCGGGTTAGGAGAAATGAACCAGATAGATAGTGGAAAAAATCCAGGCTCGACAGCTTGGCGACTCCACTGGGGACTAAATTTTTTTTTAAAAAAAAGAGGGCTAGCCACTTAGGAATTATAAATTTTAAATTTATCCTTGCTATTTTTTAAATTGTGAATATATGTTTATTTGTATATTATCTTGAATAATTGTTTGTAAATATATACTAACCTTGCAAAATATGAAAAAATAGAAAACAAAAGTTTGATTTCTTTGTTTGCATTTGCATTTGCATTAGCATGAATGTGTGCTAGATACGGTCGTACCAGGGCCGTCTTAAGAGCCTAAGCGAGGAGGACGAAGTAAGGTCCGGGGCTGTGGCTTTCCACCCTCTAGATCAAGAAATGTCCTCCCACTCCGGTTTAGTACTACTAAATCGGGGAACCTATAGAACCCTACCAAATCATGCATTCATTAGCATGGGATTTGACCAACTTTTTCTAAAAAATGAAGTTGAAAAATAAATGTACATATGTAAATACTAAAAAAAATACTTAAAGAAAATTCTAAAAAAAATAAAAGCTGTCAAAAAATTAAAAAATTTTGTAAATATTAGCTTATACCTTTTAAAAATTTTCAGAAAATGATGTCTTCAACCGACAGTAGCGATAGCTTATGGGCTCGCCTTATTAGAGAAAATCGAGTGGAACCTTTCAAGGATCCAATGCTCCTACTGGACCGATGGTTTGTCAGTTTTACTCCAGTCCAAAAGTCATTCATTGAGGATAGATTAGGCCCAATCCTCAGCCTACCAAAGATCCATGTTCCATTCACCATGTTCCGGGCCCTCACTCATCTATGGGAACCTGAAGAAGCTGTCTTCCGTTTGGGTCAGCATGTACTTAGCCCAACCATTGAGGAATATACTAGACTACTCCAAGCACCTCCTACCTCTGAAGGAATCTATATTCCAAATTTCAAGCATAGCCCGGTCCGTGTTATATCAGAGTTTTTGGGGATCAAGAGGGGACCAATTATTGAAGCTATCAATGATTGCAATGAATATTGCATCCGCTAACCACACTGATGGACTGGTTTGGAACTCCTGAATACTTTAAAAGCAACCGATCCACTTTCAGTATACCACTTGAAGTTTGGGAAGAAAACCGGGTTAATGCCTTCATAGTAGCTGCTTTTGCAACTATTCTCTTCCCTAATGGCAATTTGTTCATCCACTTCCGGGTCATAGAGCTGGTTTCTCAATATTTAGCTGGCAAATCCTATGTTCCTGCTCTTCTAGCCGAACAAGTCCGTAGTCTGAATCACATCAAGTCTAAAGGACAAGGCAAGTTCAAAGCAAGCATGCACTTACTAATGGTTTGGTTTGCTAGCCACATTAAGCACTACGGAAAAGACTTGGCTAATGGATCCCTCATCAGCCTGAAATATGATCTCATCCAATCCTTTGCTGAAAGGGTCCACATGGAAGATGATCATCCTCTATGGGATATAATTGCCATTCTTGAAGACATGCCACCTGAAGACATGATGTGGCAAGCTCGCTGGTTCAAAAGCCCTGCAGCCATCCTAAGTTGCAAGGAATACATGGCAGTACCCCTAATTGGACTCACCGGCTGTACTGGTTATTACCCCTCAAGTGTTATCAGACAGTATGGTATGCTGCAAGATATTACTGTCAAGCCTAATTTGGAGCAAGTCACTCTGGATTATTTGGATCCAACCAAATACTACCAGCTAAAGAATTCAAGTTAAATCAAATCCGAGCTATATGGGAAAATAGAGAGGTGAAGCCGGTTTTTGAAGTCGAGCCAGAAATAAGGAAACCAAGAAGTATAGAGCAACCAGGTGGTATGTGGCTAGCCAAATGAAGAAGAATAAGGATATTCGATATGAAGCTCCCGATGTCCTTCAACCAGCACCATCGGAACCTGACCCTGAAACAATTGCTTATATGGAAGCTGTTTCGGCTCGCCTGGAAGTATGTCACCGAGATTTCCAAGAAAGAGAGAGGGAAATGGTGGATCGCCTGCAAAGTGCTGGAAGCAGAATTTCATTCTTAGAGGCTGAGTTGAAGGCAGCTCAAAAGAAAATTCTAGCCCTGGAAGACAAGATTGTTTGCCCCACTAAGACAAGAAGACTGGTTTAGTTGGTTTAGGTTTAGTCCTTAGGAATCAAGGTTCTTTGAAACCATTAGAAAGTAGTTTTGATTCAGTCACTAGGAAATAAGGTTTCTAAACCATTAGAAATTTTTGTTATGTTAAACATTATCTTTTAATACAAATGTTTTTTTTTAAAAAAAAATCATTGGTCAATATCCCCATTTGCATCTGTGTGATAGCATATCTGTATTCTTGCATATCTGTATTCTTGCATATGTATATTAATTTATTTATTCTTAAAAAAAATATTAATAAATGATAAATGTCTAGGTCTAACAAATTCGAGTTTGAGTCGAAAACTTGAAAGATAGCGTCCAAGTCGGTTAGGAGCCCTATTGTTACCAGATCCCGAGCTAAGATGTCTAACACCGGGAGCAACCCCACAGACCAGACCAATGAGCAAAGACTCAACACCGTGGAACAAACCCTCCTTGGAATTGCTGAACAGATGCAGGCTTTAACACAGAGTCTTGCACAACTCAAGACCCCCACAACTTCTGAAGAATCTTCAAGGTCACAGAAAGGAAAAGAAATTGAAGGACAACTTATTCAGCAAGAGGAGTCACCAAATGAGTTTAATGCGGCTGAGTTGAAGAAAGAACTGGAAGCTCAGGCTAAAGAAATGGAAAGAAAACTGCTTGAGAAAATGAAGACGTTCGATGGTTTTGATCAAACCACGATCCTGAATTTGCCTCAATATGAGGAAGGTGCCTTCCCTGAGAAATTTAAGGCACCGGAATTTGAAAAATATGACGGGACAGGTTGCCCTAATATGCATACCAGATTGTATGTGCGACGAATGGGGCAATATGCTAAGTTTGACAAGCTGATGGTGCAAAATTTTGAACAAGGAAAGATTGAAATTCCCGAAACCATTGAAGTGATTAATTTGGGAACAAGTGAAAACCCTAGGAATCTGAGGATACGGGGAAGATTGCCTGAGAGCACGGCACAAGATTTAACCAAGTTACTAGCCGAATACTTGGATGTTTTTGCATGGTCGTATAGCGATATGCCTGGTTTAGACCCATCCATTGTGGTTCAGAAATTGCTAACAAAGGAGGATTTTAAACCTATAAAGCAAAAATTAAGGCGATTTAGGCCGGATTTACTCCTCCAAATCAAGGATGAAGTAAAAAAGTTGCTTGAAGTAGGATTCATTGAGGTTTCTGATTATTCGGATTGGGTATCAAATATAGTGCCAGTACTTAAGAAAAACAGGAAAGTAAGAATCTGTGTGGATTTCAGAGATCTAAACAAAGCAACCCCGAAAGATAATTTCCCGTTGCCTCACATCGATGTTTTAGTAGACAATACCGCTGGAAATCATCTGTTTTCATTCATGGATGGATTTTCAGGGTATAATCAGATATTAATGGCCGAAGAAGATAAGGTCAAAACCACATTTGTTACAGCCTGGGGAACTTTTTGTTACAAGGTCATGCCTTTCGGTCTCAAGAATGCCGGGGCAACTTATCAACGAGCAATGCTTGCTATACTTCATGATATGATGCACAAAGAGGTGGAAGTATATGTAGATGATATGATCGCCAAGACAAAGGAAGGAGAGGATCATGTAGTGGTGTTAAGGAAGCTTTTTGAAAGATTAAGGAAGTTCCAGTTGAAATTGAATCCAGAAAAATGCACTTTCGGAGTGACATCTGGAAAATTATTAGGATTCATGGTTAGCCAAAAAGGGATAGAAATCGATCCTGATAAGGTCAAGGCGATTCAGGATTTGCCTCCACCAAAAACATTAAAGGAAATCAGAGGCCTCTTGGGAAGGTTGAATTACATTGCTCGATTCATATCACAGCTGACTGATAAGTGCCAACCGCTGTTTAAACTGCTAAAGAAGAATGCCCTAATTGAATGGAATGACGAATGTGAAAAAGCCTTTAATCGGATAAAGCAATATCTGACGAATCCACCAGTACTGGTTACTCCAAAACCGGGAAAACCGTTGTTCTTGTACTTGACAATTCTTCCTGAATCCATGGGTTGTGTGCTTGGGCAAAAAGATGAGGAAGGAAAAGAAAGAGCTGTTTACTACTTAAGCAAGAAATTCTCAAATGGAGAACAAAAGTATTCAGAGATAGAAAAACCTGCTGTGCATTAGTATGGGTTATGCACAGCTTAGTATACGCTCTTCTACTCGATCGAGTTGATTACGAAGCATGATCCATTGCGATACCTGGCACGCAAACCGGCTTTGGTAGGACGAATCTCGAAATGGCAGATGCTGCTTTCTGAATTTGATATCATTTATGTAAATCAAAGTTCAGTCAAAGGACAAGTTTTAGCTGATCAACTCGCAGAAAGCCCAGTTGATGACGAAGAATTGAAGGAACAAGATCAGTTTCCAGATGAAGGCATCAGAATAACAGAAACGGAAGCCGAAAGCAACGGTTGGAAGTTGTATTTCGATGGAGCAGCCAACGTATATGGATGTGGAATAGGGGCAGTCCTTATCTCACAGAAAGAAGAACAGTTCCCGGCATCAGCCAGATTAATGTTTCCTTACACAAATAATGTAGTGGAATACGAGGCATGCATCATGGGATTAGAAATGGCAATTCAAATGAATATCGAGGAGCTCGAAGTGTTTGGAGATTCATCACTTATCATTTTCCAAACTCGAGGCGAATTCAAAACTAAGGATCCCAAGTTGATTCCTTATCATAATCACTTGGCTGAGTTAGCAGGAAGGTTCAGAGAAATTTCTTTCACTTATGTGCCGAGAACTCAGAATCAATTTGCTGATGCATTGGCTACTCTGGCCTCTTTGATCCAATTCACCAAAGGAGTAAGAATACAACCTTTGCAAGTCCGAATAAGAAGTGAACCCGCATTCTGTGCTGTGATTGAATCAAACGAACCATGGTTTCAAGATATCAAAATGTTCTTGCAAACAGGTGACTATCCTGAGTGTGCTACAAAAAAGGATCAGAAATCATTAAGACGTCTGGCGAGTCATTTCCTGTTAAATGGAGATACCTTATACAGAAGATCATTCGATACAACCTTGTTGAGATGCGTAGATGAAAAAGAAGCTCAAAAATTAATGGAAGAAGTTCATGAGGGAGTATGTGGACCTCATATGAACGGATATATGCTAGCTAAAAAGATTATGAGGCTAGGATACTTCTGGTTAACCATGGAATCAGACTGTATCAAACATGTGAGATCTTGTCATCTATGTCAAATTTATGCAAACAAGATAAATGCTCCTCCAAAGGAATTACAGTCAATGTCAACACCATGGCCGTTCTCAATGTGGGGAATAGACGTAATCGGGCCAATTTCGCCAAAAGCTTCAAATGGTCATCGATTCATACTAGTTGTGATCGATTACTTCACCAAGTGGATTGAAGCTGCTTCATACGCCAGTGTGACAAAAGCCGTTGTGGTGCGATTCATCAAAAGAGATATCATTGCTCGATATGGAACTCCAGAAAGTATCATTACCGATAATGGTACAAACCTGAACAACAATGCAATGACTGATCTATGTCAGCAATTCAAGATTAAGCACCGGAATTCTACTCCATATCGCCCACAGATGAATGGAGCAGTAGAAGCCGCCAACAAAAACATCAAGAGAATCATTGAGAAGATGACGATTGCATACAAAGATTGGCATGAAATGCTCCCATTAGCATTAATGGCGTATCGAACCTCTATAAGAGTGTCAACTGGGGCAACGCCCTATTCCCTGGTATATGGAACTGAAGCTGTTTTACCAGTAGAAGTTGAAATTCCTTCGCTCCGAGTATTGGCTGAAACAGAGCTCGAAGAAGCTGAATGGGTTAGACAAAGGGTTGAACAGTTAAATCTTTTAGATGAAAAAAGATTAACCGCCATGTGTCATGGGCAATTATATCAACAAAGGATGGCTAGAGCATTTAACAAGAAGGTAAAACCAAGAAATTTCCAAGAAGGTGATTTGGTTCTGAGAAAAATGCTGCCAAATGTGCAAGATTCCAGAGGGAAATTCACACCAAATTATGAAGGACCATATATAGTGAAGAAGGTCTTATCGGGAGGAGCATTAATCCTTTCCCAAATGGATGGACCCGATTTAAAGGATCCTGTAAACTCAGATGCTGTAAAGTTGTATTATCCTTGATCAATAAAATTTGTCATTTCAAGTGATCAATTGATTTTATTTTAATTAATTATAAGCAAAGTTGATATTCCTGAAATTTTGAAGTCGAATCAAAGCCTGAAATTCTTTGAAGTCAAATCAAAGCCTAACCCACAAAATTTTTCCAAATAAATTTACAACCAAACACCATTTGAATCATCAGACAAAGAAGTTTGAGCATCTTATAATACTGACTAATGCATTTATACAGTTTGGTCTATTGATTGTTCTTATTTTTAAAAGAAAATATTACTGCAAGAATAACTAATTTTGATAGAAAATTGAAGCATGTTGGATTGAAAAAAAAAAAAGAAAAAAAAAAAAAAAAAAAAGAAAAAAAAAAAAAAAAAAAAAAAAGAAAGAAGAAAAGAAAAAGAAAAAGAGAAAGAAACCCCCAGTGGATTGAAAAATCACAAATACCCCTCAGTCTAGACAGATAGTCTAGTACTACCCAGACTCAAAATCCATCCTTTCGAGATGGTGACCCAAAATCCATCCTTTCGAGATGGTGACAAAATTCAGAAACCCATCAATTGAAGATGGTGATCAAGACAAAATTCAGAAATTCATTCGCTCAAGATGGTGATCAAGACAGAGTTCAGAAATTCATTCACTAGAAGAATATGATCAAGACAGAAGTTAGAAATCCATCCATTCCAGATGGAAACCAAAGCCCATTGGTCCGGCAAATGACCAAACCAAAGCCCATTGGTCAGGCAAATGACCAAACCAAAGCCCATTGGTCCGGCAAATGACCAAAACCAAAGGCCATTAGTCCGGCAAATGACTAAAGCAAAGCCCATTGGTCCGGCAAATGACCAAACCAAAGCCCATTGGTCCGGCAAATGACCAAACCAAAGCCCATTGGTCCGGCAAATGACCAAATTAAAGTCTAGGTCCGACAGTTGACCTAGCAAATTTCTAAGTCTAAACTCGACAGATAGTTTAGCACAAGATTTTGGAAGGAGAAGCTAAGCAAAAATTGGTTGTCTTTTTGTCTTTGTGGCAAAAGTTTTGTTCAAACTTTACCACAAAGAGGGGCAGCTGTAGACACCCAATTTTTGCCCAATTAATTAAGGCTTAAAATTTAATTAAATTTATTTTTCCAAAAGCCTTAAGTATTGATGAAATTGGCTAAGTGATCAAGGCACAGGCCAAATGGCCTGTTGGTTAAACTCATTGACCCAAACACACATTCAAGCTCAAGGACACAGGTTCAAACCCTAGCAAAGGCAAATTTTTGCCTTTTTATCATTTTTGTCTTTTCATTTTCCTCAAATGTGACTTTTGTCTTACTTTGCATCAGTTTTTAACTGACAAAACATCATTGATTGTCAAAATTGATGATGGAATTGCAAAGTGGTTATGGAATATGAAAGATTAGTGCAAAAACAACCCAAAAGTTACAAAATTCAGTGTATAAAGCATTCAATTGTACATGAATGGGGAGTTACAAAAATTGATTGGATGAATCTGACATGGAATATGAAAACAATCATCAATTCATCAGTTTCAAACAATTTAATCATGGATTTTCGAATTAAATTCATGGAAAAATCAAGGGGCAAAAATCGATTCATTTTTGAAACTGTTCGAAACTGAAAATTGAGCTTGCAACCTATAAATAGGAGGTCCTAGGAGCAAAAGGCACAAGTCAATTTCAAGAAAACACATACATAACCATATCAATTCGAAACTTTCGAATTTAGGAAGAAAAATTCGAATTTTTCAAATTCGAAGTGCTTGAATCGAATTTGATCAAAATTGAGCGTGTTAGGAATGTTAGAAACCTAATTTTGATGTTTTAGTGTGCTTGGATTTGATCAAATTAACCTCTGGAATTTTTTTTTTAATTTTTTGGAGTTGCGCCGCCGTACAACCACCTCCGGAACCGCCGCTTGCCGCAGTTCTGAGTGAACGCCACCACCACCAAAGGACGCGCCACCACCATTGGAGTCGGGCCGACAAGCTTCCAGCCACCGAGGACCACCGGAGCCGCCCCGAAAAGTCGCGTCATCGTCTTCTTCACCCGCCGGAGCTCCGAGATCCGACCCGAAGATCCGAATCCAACCCGGTCGGTCATCGGTCAACGGTCGTCGGTCGTCGGTCATCGGTCAACGGTAAACTCTGATCAGACGGTCTAGATTTCATCAGGCAGATCAAACGGCCCAGATTCAATCAAGCGATCAGATGGCCCAGATTTCATCAAGCAATCAGACAGTCCAGATTTGATCAAGCAGATCAACGGTCCAGATTTCATCAGGCAGATCAGACGGCCCAGATTCAATCAAGCGATCAGACGGCCCATATTTCATCAAGCGATCAGACGGCTCAGATTTAATCAAGCGATCAGACGGCCCAGATTTCATCAAGCGATCAGACGGCTCAGATCGAGTCAACAAGATCAGACGATCCAGATCGGTCAGCGAGATCGACGCTCCAGATCTCGTCCGCTTCATCCGACGGTCTAGGTTAATCCGTATTATTTTATTAATAGTTTATTATATAATTAATTTCAGAAAATAATAAAAAATAGCAAAAAATAGGAAAAAATTCATAAAAAATTCAGAAAAATTCAGAAAAATACAGAAAAATCCAGAAAAATCAAAATAATTATTTTTCATATAAATTTGTTTTTTTGATATTTTTTAATATTTTTGAATATTTTTAGTATGTATTTATACATAAATTGCCTTAGAAATACATATTTAATGCATGAAAAATAATTTTAATATTTTGTTAAATATTCTGAATATGTTGTGAATTTATGTAATGATTTTTTTAAAAAAAATAATAATAAATAAACAAAATAAATAAAAACGATAAAATTGGATTTACCAAAACCAAATTTTTTTTAAAAAAAAATGAAAAATAAAAAATGATTTTTTGGACTTAGAAAAATATGTTTTCATGAAATAAAAAACCAATTGATTAGATCATAGGATCATCAAAAATGGTTTTCACAAAAAAGTTAAAATTTAATGAACTTAAATTGAGAATAGTTCAAAAATTAAAATTGATCAACAAATTAAAGTTTTTTTAAAAGAACTACGTTTTGTCTGATCTCGATTAGCGAGTACGTAGGTACCTGCGGGGCGACATAAAAAATAATTTTTTTTTTTTTAAATATAAGTATTTTTAAAAAAAAAAAGAAATATGTTTGTTGTTATTCATGTTCTAAAAAAAAATAATAAAAAGTAAAAATGAAGAAAAACATGTAAAAAAATAAAATGAATGATTTGACTTGTAAATATTTCTGTTGTAATATATTATTAGAGTTTTTTTTTTTTGAGCATATAAAGGATAGATTATAAATTTAAAATTCCAAAAGTGGTAACCAATTTGGTTTTAATAGGTTAGCCCCCGAATCCATGATATCTGGTTTTAAAAGTTGATTTTTTTAAATCAAATTTTCGCAGAGTAGTAGCTAAGTTAGGATCAACCGACCCATTGATCCTAGCTTTTTATTTTTTTCCCGATTTATATCGGGTGGCGACTCTAAATTTTTTTTTAAAATTTCTTTTAACCCCTAGTCGAGGATTCATGTTAAATGGGTTCGGGTTTAATGTGAATCGGGTTAGGAGAAATGAACCAGATAGATGAGTGGAAAAATTCCAGGCTCGACAGTGGTAAAATTGTATAAGAGGAAATTCCAACTTAAAATGGCCATAACTTGCTCATTTTAACTCTGAATTTCGCATATAATATACCGTTTTCTATCTATTCGAAAAGATCTATCTATTTCTAAACTTATTTTCATTAAACTAAGTCATTTGGGTTCCGAAAAAGTGGTGGACACCATGAATTTTTATAAACTTGTTTTCCTTCTTTTATCTAAAGCTCATTTTGAAGAGATAGGTAATATAATAGCTTGTAAAACCTTTGGAATGTATATTCATATATTTATTGACTCATAGAAAATGTATGAAATTAATGAAGTTGTCTCAAATTATGAAAAAGTAAAGTCTTTAAATATTTTGAAACTTGAGAACTTTCGAAATATTCATTTTGCTTTGAAAATATCTTAAGTTATTTATAATGAGTATTTCTTTTCTTTTCCTAAATTTTATTTTCACAATCTCCTTAAATTCCTAAGGAATGATTTTTATTTCCTGAGCTTAGCTTCCAACTTTTTGAAAGTAATAACACTTCTACATTTAGAGAAATAATTTCTTGATTTCTTGAGATCATTTTATTTTAATGAAAAGAATTTCTATCATTTGAAGAAAAAGTGAAGTTGTTGTAAAATCTTTGTTTACTTCAAAAAGTCTTTTCTTTGCCATGTATGTTTATAAAAATCATTATGAACTCCTCTAAGTATGTTAATATGACTCTTTAATTTTTAGAAAAACATTAACTTCCTATTTTTATGTAAGGCCCCGGATTTACCCTTGTATTTAAAATAGGTAAACCCAGTTCCCCAACCACATATAATCTGCAGTATTATATGTAAGGTTGTAATCCAGGATCAATTTGGATAGTTATTTGCCTCTATGTCTTATAAGAATATACTTTATTACTATTAGTATATAATACAACCATATATATATATATATATATATATATACACATACACACATGCGTTACAAACAAGGCTCGTAAACAAGCCATTTACAAAATACATCAAAAGATAACAAAAACCCTATTAACTAATACATAAGTTTTCAAAGCATATATGTACATGTAACTATTCTATTACATAAGGGTTCCATCAACGTCAAGGTCATCTCTACTCCTCCCAATCATCTAAGAACTCCTCAAAATCCGATCCAAATCCCATACTCATATAGAATTCGTTATCCATACCTGAAAAAGATAAAATATGAGCCAAAGGCCCAGTACACAAGTAACAAAAACAAATGCATAATGGCTCACACGATCTTAAACTATAATACAATGTGACAATCATTCATTTATTAGATAATCTTTAATTAGTCAAATATCACTGGAGTATTCAAACTCCGAACAATAAGGATATTTGAGGGTCCTGAGTAACAATCACGACGCTCAGGGGGTTGATATAAGCAGCTCGGATACTTATATCTCCTAAATGATATATTCATAAAAGAGAAAATAACTTCATATAGGGTTAACGGCCGTTACACAACTGCACTTATCTTAGTCCATAACATCACTTAATCCAACTGTTCCCATAAACATTTGAACTAAATCATGTTATTTCATTTTAAGCTTAAGCAAACGTTACGCCGATACTATTTTCCCCATCAGTTACCCGCCGTACCACTTAGGAAAGTCTTATCAAAAGACAGGGGTGGCCTAAGCGCTTAATCTACCGTGCCCCCAATCTGAGCAAGGTGCTACTCCCCGAACCGGATACCAATCTGCCATCTAGGCTAGATACGGATTTAAATAGCGTAAGAGACATCCAATTCAAACAAAGGTTTAAGTTTTCCTATATTAAAATTTATTAAAGATATGCCTATCCTAAGCAAAGAACAAACACGTTACTGCGTACCTGTACTAGCTCGAGAATCAATGGGAATAACCGAAAGGGGATCACTCACTGTAAAAAGAAATAATTACAAACTCACACTTAGTTCTAGTATAGATATTCATCAAATCTCAAGTATAATCATCCAAAGAAACTCAAATAAATCATTAAAACATCATCACATAGCATTTAGATATCATATATTATCATACAATACTCAACAAATACTTAAACGATCATTTATCAAGCTTGGGAGAACTTTTAACAACCAATTATAAGTTTTAGACTTTGTTTGAAAAGTGTATCAGTTGAAAGAATTGTTACTCTTAAAATTTGGGAAAACTTAAAATATGAAAGTTGTAGATCTCTTTTTAAGCTTTCCAACGCAACTTGAATCACCTCAAACAGAGGTCGGATGAAAAAGTTATGGTTGAATTACAAACAGGCTGCGAAACAGGGGAAGTCTGCACGACCGTGTGCATGGCCGTGCTCGAGGCCGTGCTGGGTATGAAAATGTGACCCGAGACGAATTTTTGAGGGTTTTAAGGCCTGCACGGCCACGTGCACGCCCGTGCAGCAGGTTGTGCACATTGGAACAAGAAAATAACGAATTCCTTTGTTCTTTAAATGCATTTTACACTTCTCAAAGTTCTTTAAACTCATTCCAAAGTTTCTCATAGCTTGTTATATGATCAATATAACATTCAAACAACATAAACTTCAACTTTAAAAATCAAACAAGTTCAAACACCACTCTACAAGAATCAAACTCTTCTTCATCAACTTTCACCAACCCTAGCACACTTCAAACAATTCTAATACTCATCATACCTCAACACTTCAATTCCAAACCACATGAAAGCCTACTACAACCTATCTACAACAACTCAAGCATTCTAAAACTTTCCTAACAAATCTACAACACTTCAACAAGAATTTAGCATACCAATTACTTATATTACACCACACATGCATATTTCATGGATTAAGGGGGAAATAAAGCATCTTAAACATCAAATAAACTTACCTCAATGTATATATAAGGCTTGGGGAAGGATATTTGGTGTGTTGAGTCCAAGAAAACTTGATTTGGGTCTTGAAAATTTTTGGGCTTCTTGAGTTACGAATTTTCTTTTTCTTTGTTCTGTTTTGGGTTGTCTCATGATTCAATGAGATTTTGATGTTTATCTAAATGTTGTTGACTTTTGAGGAGGGCAGATTTGGAAAGGCTTGGGCCTTATTTGGGCTTAGTTATGGACTTGAGTTTGGGCTTGAGTGGGCTTTAAAAATTTCTGCTATGTTTAGAATTTTATTTAGGCCTAAAACAAGCTTAAATTCAACACATATAATTCATTACAATAACAATTAACGCTAACATGATAATTTCTAACATGAATAAACTATCAACCTAGATATATTTATCATAGCTTATTATCTAATCACATATGTTATAACACACCCAATATTACAAAAACACAAATCCACTCAAACACATACACACATATAATTATCAAATTTAGCATGCATTAATATATATATATATATATATATATAAATTATGGCTATTTCATTTTATTTCTAGAAAAGTATCTTTATTTTAAGAAAATATTTCTTTATTTATTTTGTTTGAGACAAAAATCATTATGTTCATGCATGAATATGAATCATAAAGTTATGGAAACATAAAAAAACATAATAACTTGAAAGAATAAGCTAATAAGAAAATAAATCAAGTATTGGAACCTTAGCTTCATCAAGGTATACTGGGACTAAGAAAAGACTAGTCCCAAAAGAAAACGAAAATGTTTTGACTTGATAAAGACAAGTCTAAGACTAGAAAGACTAGTCTTAAAATTAACATGAAAGTAAATAAATTGCAAAACAATGAGCTTATGTGCTCTAAATAATATATATAGTTATATAGATATACTAGATAGTTATGAACATAAAAAACATAAGGAAAGTAGATTATGAACAAAAATAAAGTATGAACCTATTGTTGCTTTCTTAACCTTCATGGTTTTAGAAAACACACACTAAGCTCATACTAAGTAAATGAACATATGGAAGTCTTGAAGAACATTTACCTAAAAGAACTACACTTGAGAGAGCTTCTTGAGAGGAATTTCTTGGAGAGATTTTTGTAGAGTAACTTTAGTAGAAGAGAGGTGTGAAAGAAGTGGAAGTATGAGGGGTATTTATAAGAAAATGTGGGAGATAATTTGTGTTAATTAAATAAATTGAAAATAAAACAAATGGGAAGAAAGAGAGGGGTGGCCGGCGCTATTTTGAGAGGAGAGAGGGAGTGAAAATTTATTTTTTTGTCTTTTGATTAATTAAAAGTAAGATATGAAAGATGTGAAGTTGTATTGGAAATGAAAATGTGTAAGAAATAGATGTATGGGTTGTAAGAGTAGGTTGTAAGAAAAAGTAGAGATAAATAAATAGTGTAAAATAGTAGTAAATAGTATAATGTAAAGTAGACATGACAAATTAAGTATCGTTGTAAGAAAATACGTGTATAAATACGATATCTGATATTTTTAGCTACCGAAAAATTATGAAATTGATATTTTGAAAATCTTATATTTTTTCGAGTTTAACGGTATATTCGGAATATTTTTACTATTCCGAGCTCCATGATACATTTTTCAAGAACTGTGTCCGATCGGGTTCAAAACGAGTCGCGGTTTTACTAAACCGATCTTTTTAAGCTTCCTTGGATAATTACGAACTATTCTATTCACTAAACTCTTTCTTACTCTCTTAGGGTTTCTTAAACAGAAATGCTGGACTTAAGCGGTTACTGTAAACTAGGGTTTTGTTGACTTTAGAATTCTGGTTGACTTCTAATTAGAGTTTAAGCTTTAATTTGAATTCAAAACTTCGGGGGTTTACAATACTGTTTACATTAAAATCTTTCCTTATAAAACCAATAAAAACTTACAACTCAAAACCTATGATCAGAACATATCTTTTCTTAGAAACTTGGTATATCAAGCCTAACTCTCGGCTGGATAGTTAGGTCCACTATCGCCATCCCTGCTATCAAAGAATAATTCATAAACGGATAGATCATACACTATATCTTCTTCACCTGTACCTGAAATTTAAAAGAATGAGCGGCGACGCCCAATATGATAACTCCAATCCAAAAACAAATGCATATGCACATACAAAAAGCATATAATTCATGCAGCTTAAACTAATGCAAACAATCATATTATTATCTTTCTTAAGCCAACAAAAAAACACAGTCCAGTATTAAGTATACTCTAATCCTGAACTCAGAGTTACTCAGATCCCATTGAAAATCATACTCTTTGAAAATATAATCATATACATATATGGATGAGTGGGTATTTCTCAAATACCTCGAATCCAAAACACCTAATTCTACCGGAATCATATCAAGGCACGAGTCCATTAAAGACAACCTCACACCAAGATCATCAGGGTGCCTCACCAGTATCACTGTCTGCCAAGTCTTTACTGGTCAAAGCCAAGCACAACCAAAACATACAATTATTAAACCGAATAAAGATTAAGTTTATTAAGAAATTCTATTCCTACAAGCATTTAATCAATACTAAACTTACAGACAAAAATAGCAAGCAAAGATTGGTCGTACCTTTCTTAGTTTCAAGAAATTCCAATTTGCATCTCCTAAAAAAAAATCCTTTATCGACAACACTTAACCACAACCAAATCTCCCGAATCTCCACAATACTTCAATCAATATTAACAATTCAACAACAAACTCAAATCTCCAAATTCCTGTCAACAACATACATTTATATATAACATATAAGAACATGTCGTAAACAAACCCTAATGTACTACAACTCCCAAAATCCTAACCTGACAAAGAAAATCATCAAGTTGCACCATCTAACCCGATCAATCTTCCTCAACAATTTATAGAATTTGATAATCCTTCAAAACCCTAATATTATATGACAACAAGAACACATAATGATCATCTAATCATATATTATTCAACTCCATCAAAGAAAAGAGGAAACTTACTGATTTAGATCACCAAAATCTAACTCACTTCTACAAATTCGGATCCCAACCAAATCTAGGGTTTCCTTCATGCAAACAAATCACAAAATCCTTAGAAGTTGCATGAAATTCGTATAAATCTGATATGAGAACATTATACTTACTTGTTTTAATCACAACACTCACTTCTTATCCAACCGAGGCAGATCAAATTCAAGATCTAAATCTTTGCCACGTTTTTCCTTCAAGAACACCACATAACCCTAAGCAAACTCATACAAATTCGTATTTGATCTATAAAAGAAGATTAAACTTACTTACTTTGGATCGAAACACCCTCCGGATGATTCTCGAAGCCTAGATCTCCAAAAACACTCTAAAACTCGAGAAATATGAAATGATGTTTCTGTCAAAATCGTTTTTTGCGTCTCGTATTTATATAAATTTGGTCATAAGCCAGCATTACGCCGGCGGCGGTATAGATCTTGCCGGCATACACCCTATACTGGCAAAATTTACACGAGCGCTGGCAACGTTCATCGGGGCTTTGAATTCCTAGAACTTCGATTCTATTACATACGCCGGCAAATCTAAGCCTTATGCCAGTGGCGTTCCCTGCCGGTGTTGAAAGAAATCCTATTGAACACCGGCGGCGTTCCTCCCAGCGTTAAGAAAAACACTACTGTTCCCATCCTACGTCGTGTCTACACCAGTGGTGTAGATTCTCCAAGAGGCGGCGTATAATCTGTCAAAAATTGCAGAAATCCGAACTTTAATATTTTTCCTACAACCAAACTTAAACTTTTACAATTTACTTATTTTGACCTTAAACTCATCCTATATCATCTCATGATTCAAAATTCATTATATTTTCATCTTTATTTCTATATTTTATAAAAGTCTTCTACTAGAATCAATGATTTATTGAATCAATTAAAAAGGGGCTACAGTATTCTTCAAGATTGATTTATGATCTACATATTATCGTCTTCGAATCAAGGGTATCCAAAAAGAACATGAGAAACATCAAAAGCTAGTAATACCAAGAATTAGAGAAAAGAAGCTTCTGTAAAGTTTAGTAAGCACCAATTTTAAACTTAAGAAGATAGCTTTTATAAGGCATGTTGTATCTAAAATGCGAATTCCAATTAATCCAGAAGAGACATTAACTATATTTGATTGTCCAAGACCTACAAATGTCACAAAAGTGCGAAGTTTTCTCAGTTTGTCTAGTTGTTATAGAAATCTATTCACCCTTGAAGATCATATCATCAAAGACAAAGATGACTCGAAAATATGTGAGATTCCATCAAGATAATGAGTGCAAAGAAAAGCTTTTAAGAGTTGAAGGATAAACTAGTGTTGGCTTCTATTTTAGTGCTACTTGTCAGCAGGAAAGAAATAAACTCGACAACCATGGTTATTAATTGGAAGGAAATTATGAAGGAAATTCAAAGACTTGACATTGAAATAACTTTCAAGAAGGTAGAAATGATGTTGATCAGTTTAAGTTTTTAGCCTATCAGTCTTGAACACATCAGATGAGGCAGGGAAGAAGATTCATACGAAGAAAAGAATTGGGAATAAATGATGATGGTTATCACAGATATAAAAGTCGGTTATAGGCACCTGGGGTGAATGATTTGAAGATAGAAAAGATAAAGGAAGCACAATTGTCAACTCATTTAATATATCTGAGCAGTATTAAGATGTACAAGGATTCGAAGCAACATTATTGATGGAAAACATGAATAGATTAGGGTGTTACAGCTATCATATCAAAGTGTGCAATGTATCAATAGATCAAGGTTGGCTAAGGCAGAGCACCTCATTCTGTTAAGAGTTGGGTATCTGTTTGAGAAGTTAACACAAATGTATGTTCAAGAAATAGCAAGACTTCACAGTGTACTAGTATTTTTCACATTAGACAAGGGCCAAAAGATTTAAAAGCCATTTTTGGTGAAGCTTATTTGAAGCATTGAGATCAAGACTTTAGTTTAACAAGCTTTTCACCCTCAACTCAATGAATAATTTGAAAGGATTACCTATATTATAGAAGACTATATGGATGCTCATGAAATTTTAGAGAGAATTGAGGTATTAGTTTTCAAGTAAACTTTACTACAAAATCGGTCAGAAATGCACAATGCTTTCTAAGACGCTATTATCAATGTCTCTGGTCGGGTACATTTCCCTATTTTGTAGCTCGCTAGTAAATTTTCCATAACTTTTTTCATCCAACCTCTGATTGAGGTGATTTAAGTTGCTATAGAAAGCTTAAAAAGAGATCTATAACTTTAATGTTTTAAGATTTTGCAAAATGAAAAAGTATCGATGCTTAAATTTTACTTCTTTCCAGCTGTTATATTTTTCCAAACAAAGTTTAAAACTTGTTTTTGTTTGTCAAAAGTGTGATTGCTTAGGAATTAGATCCATTTGGACTAAAATGAGATAGATAAATGATAGTTGATGTATTATATTAGTTAATTGATGTAATTAAAAATGATTTAGGTGGATTTATAGATTAATAAGTAACTGGATTAATTATGGAAGTTAGTTGCAAAATGAACTTAGTTGATAATCTTAAGTTCAACTTGGCTTAAATGAACTTGTTAAGTGTGTAAATTTTAAGTTTAGCTTATGTATGAATTATATTTGAATTTTATGAGTGTTGTGCTTAATGTTTAAAGCTAGTTATATTGTATACATGATTTGAAGTTATAGATGATGATTTTATAAGTTAATATGATATTGTTAGATGAATACTTATTATGATATACCTTTATGTAAGTTATCTTTGAAATCCTTAAATGTTGAGTTTAAAGTTATTTATGCTTAAGTGTTATTCCATGTATAAGATGTTGAATTGATTTAAATGTTTTGAAAGTATATGCATTGTTGATGCCTTGTCAATAAGAAACCATAAATAAAGTGAAAAGAAAATACTTTGACAGACAAAGGAGAACTGTCCATATTTTGACAGGGCGATATTTGCATCCATAGTGGGGTTCCAAATTAGTGTCTGTCATGCCCCATGGGATACCCTATACTTAACAGTCCACCACATGCCATACAAGATTCCCGAATTACCGCTTTAGTCCTTCGAGGGTCTTATATAGATGTAAGACGTACCTTTACGACAATAGAATACAATTCCGAATGGAGATAAAAGCTTAACTTGGCATACATTAGCAATAAGATATAACTCATGATGCATAAATAAACATTACATTTACTAAGGGGTATTCCCCCGCAAAAGAATATTTGGTGGCCTTATACAGTCATCCAAAGTCTTAAAAGTTTCCTATCGAAGTCTAAACAATAATTCCAACTTCTAGGGGAAACTCCTAGCTCTTGTACTTGTGCGGTCGGGTGATGCTATCTAAGCCATATATTCGGTAGCTGCAAAAGGAAGAAACTGTAGGGACGTAAGCTAACTAGCTTAGTGAGTGAAATCTCCCACAACAACATTCATGTCACAACAATTCAAATAAGTGATTATACAAACAAGTGAATGCACCAAACACATGAGAACGACATACATATGACCAACCGGAAATTATATGTGGATGGACTTGCGCCCTCCATCCCGGGTTAGCAGATTAACGAATACTGCTGTACTAACTTTGTGCCGTTTATGGTTCACGGGTAACCAACAATTATTTCGTTTCTGGATCACGATTAACCAACAATTAATCTCGTTTATGGATCACGATTAACCAACCAATACTAATGCTCCTTCCCATTATGATATGCATATGTCTAAATTTGGAATTAGTCCGAATAGAGATTAGGTCATTTTATTTAGGTGATCAAATAATTTCTCAGACAATACATCATAACCAACTACACAACTAGAAATTATCACCCGATTTCGATATTCTTATTTTTAGTTCTCATATCATCATCGACATACAAATTCCCATTATTCCCCATCATACATATTCATTTTCTTGACCTACACTCTAGTGCACTAATTTATCAATCACATACAATGAATGAATTGGGAAGAGAAACTCACTCCACCATTGGTTTGCCGGTCTCTTAGTAATAATAATCCGGGGGTAAAGACTCGACGTCCTCGGGTCCACCTAAACACAAAAGAAACACCCTAATAAGTATTTTACCATCTAAGTATACCAAAACTCTAAGATAACCTAGTATAATCGAAATTCGCATCATTTCCGAAGTCCCGATTTAAAATGGCCATAACTTGGTCGTTTTAACTCGGAATTTCACAAATTTTATATCGAATTCTATCTACTTCGAAAGAGCTTTCTAAATCTGATGTTTAAATCAAGTTTTGAAAATATTTAAGTCTCAGAAATGAAGGATCAGTTCTGACCAGTAGGTATGTTGATTCCAAAAATGTGATTTTCATGAATGTTCTTATGGTTTCCAAATGTAGAATTAAATGAATGTCATGGTAATGAATTTCCCTATCATGAATGTCATGATATGGACTCTTATGTGCCTAAGTTCTTATGAATTTTTAGATTAAAGGAATTTAAATAACCTTTATCTTAGGAAATCATTTCATACCATTGGTTAACTAGTAGATTTGTTACACTTGATCACACTTGTTCTAAGGATTTTTCTTAGGAAAATTCTATTTACTCTAAAGAAAAATTGATCCTTACATTAACTATATCCTAAGGCCTTTATTTCTCTAATTAAATCTTCATTTGTAAACTTATAAGTGGGTCTTATAATAGGGTGGATCCAAAAATCCGAATTTAGCCAAAATTTATTTTTAAGTTGATTCTCTTAAGAAAAATGCACTTTATACATAAAAATTTAGGTATTTACTTTACCTATACCCTAAGGACTTCATTTATTTAAGAAAATACATTTTTGAGGTTAGAAAACTAGTGTTTTCTAACCACTTATTGAGTATTACAAATTTTGCTTATAAGAACTTTCAACTCAAAATTTCTATTTGACTTCATCTTTTGTTTTAAGTATTTTCTTTGGTAAAAACTCATTTAAACTCATGAAAAGTATCATCAAACATCATCTATCACCTATGGGCTTCATTTTTCTTGTAAAATACATGTTTTGAAGTTGATAAAAGGGTTTTTAAGCTAGGTTTTCCATGTCATCCGAATTTACCCTATTTCATTTCTTGAAAAGAGTTTTTCGTTTTGGTTTCCTTGACTCATCTACCTAGAGATCTATATACTAGCAAGTTTATTTACTCAAGACAAAGGTCTTGATGACTATTAATGCACAAAAACTCAAAATAGAGATGAGATCTTAAATGCCTACATGAATGTGGATGGTAAAATGATAGATCTACCATCTTAGATGCTTAAATAAGTTTTGAAAACATAAAAACTAAATTTTTATGAAAGGTCTTTTATTCAAAACAACTATTAGATGGATGATCATGAAGCTCATGGCATGAAAGCTTGTTTAAATGCAAGATCTACTTTGTGATGGTTTGGTATTCTTGTATTAATATTTCCTTGTCCCTAGCAAGAGCTCATGGGGATCTTTAAATGAAATACTCAAGAATATCCTTGCCATTACAAGGATCTAAAGGTAAAAGAAGCAAAGTTCTTTCACTTGAGGTAAAAATAGAAAACAAAAGGAAGAAAAAGAAAAAAAATTGTGTGTGTGTGTGTGTGTGTGAAGCCATGAAGCTCACGGCAAGAGGAGTGTGGGAGGGAGAGAAAGAGAGCTTTTTCACCTTTAGGAAATTTTGAAATGAGAAGAATGAAGAGAGAGAGAGAGAGAAAGTGGTTTATATATGAAGTGAAATTAGGTTAAATGGGATAAAAATAAATAAAAAAAATTGCACAAATGAGCTTAAATTGGGAGGATCATGCCGGCAATGCTAGGAGAGAGAGGGTTTGATTTTTTGTTTAATTTGTTTTGATAGTTTTGTGTATTAAAAGTCATTATTAGTAATAATTATTTAGAGACAAATAATTCTTGAAAAAGAAAATGTAATAGAGTGTTTGTAAGGATGTAAGAGTAGGGTATGGCTTATGAGTGTAGTAGGTTGTACTTGTGAATAGTAATGAATAGTAATCAGGACAACTTAATCACCAGTAGTAAGAAAAATACGAATAAAAAGACTATAACTTTATTTTTCATAAACTGAAAAATTATGAAATTTATATTTTTGAAATCTTTATTTAATTTCGATTCAAATGAGTATTCATAAGTAAATTTTTGAAATTCAAGTTCCGGGACACCTTTTTCTGTAACGGGTCTCGGGAAGGCCCGAAATTGAAATTTTCTCAAAATCTGATCTTTTCTTGGTTTGAAATATATTCAAGATTAAATTTTCTTATAAAAGCTTCTTAATTGGAAATTGAGAAAAAGCCGGATTCAGGGTTCCTAGGTCTCACTTCCATCTTAAGCTATTCCGGTTTAGGGTTTTGGTTTCTGGTTCTCGAGTTATCTTGGTTACTAGAAAAACCGGGGTTTACAGTGTCTGCTCAAATAGGTTAATTAAATGAGTTTGATGTAAGCGGATAAAGAGTTTATGTTCTTATATGAGTTTAACTTTATGAGCAGATGCTTAAACCTATCTCCTATCTTATCTTCTAGATTATATTTTGAGATAGTTTCTAATTCTTTTGGAGTATCCTCTAAGTTGTATATCTGACTTATCTTTTGAGGTTTTGGTGGCTCTTTCACAAAAGGAAATAAACTCGTTAAAGTTTTTGTCAAGTAATAGACACCATCACCGAGGTTCATTTTTTTTTATACAAGCGATTATATATACCAGGTACGTAATAACTTTCTTTTGACTATTAAATTAGGCATATTCTAATAAACTTAACTAAAGATGAATTAAAGATTGTTTGAAATTGGTTGTGCTTGAGTCGTTAAATCTAGTTCAGAGAGCGGCAACCCTGTCATGATGCAATGACACGGTAGGTAGGTGCTTAGGCCACTTTTGTCATGATGCAATGACTTCATACCATGATGCAATGGTGACTTCTTTTTAAATGGCTAGGCGGGTAATCGATAGGGTGGATAGTATCGGGGTTATATTTACTTATTTTTAAGAGGAAATAATATGATTTAATTCAATGTTTATGGGATCATGTGAATTAATTTATATTATGGATTAAGTTAAGTAAAGTTGAGTAACAGCTACTAACCCTAAATGAGATTACTAATCTTTTCGGTTAGATTTAGGAGATATAGGTATTCGGGCTATCTATATCAATCCTCTAAGCAGCTGCTGTTACTTAGGACACTCAGATTCCTAAGTTTGAATACTCCAGTATTGTTTTATTCACATGATCAAAGATAATTAAATTGATGATTGTTCAATTTGCATTTAGTTTAAGTGTGCTTGCCATCCATATTTGCTTGTGTTATTGCGTATTGGGCCTCTGGCTCATTCCTTATCTTTGCAGGTTTGTTGAAGATGATGAGTTCTTAACTAGTTTGGATTTTGGATCCAATTTTGAGGACTTTTTGGATGACTAGGAGTTTGAGACCGATCATGGCTTTTGATGGAAGTTTTTGTAATAGATTAAGATAGAAGTTTTGTTAAAGCTTTTATTGTATTTTGTATAATGTTGTAATATATCTATATGTTTGTTAATGGCTCATTTACAAGCCTATGTCTATAGTATCTTGTATATGTTTATATATGTGTGAGAACTATGTTTCAAGCCTTAAGGACAACAAAAGGAAAATATTTTAAGTTAATGTGTTGTTTTTCTTTAAGCAAAGTTCTTGGTATGTTTTCTTATCCTAGGTTTTGGAAAATAATTATCCAAACCATTCTTTGTGGACAACCTTACATATAATTTCCGCGGGTTATATGTAGTTGGGGATTCGAATTCACCTGTTTTTATATAAGTTATGAATCCAGATCTTTACAAATTCACCTTGATCTTCCTTGATGCAAAGATCACTATAAGAGAATGTTTCTACATTTAGGAACGATTTTCAAGCTTAAGTTATATAGAAGATAAGGAAAAACTCCTAATTTCCACATTGGAAAGGTAGGAGGCCTACAGAAAAAAGCTAGTGGTGAATAGATCCTACGTTGGCAGCTTTGGGTTGAAGGCTGATGGCCTTTAGCCAACTTCCGTCCTGCATCCATTTGTCTTCCATCTCGTCTCTTTATCTTCAATCATGTATCTGACAAAGCATTTAGTTATGTATTCGGGCAGACCATAAAATCCTCTTATTTTATATCATATAACACTTTTGCCCTTCAATATAAATTATTTTTCTTTATGTTACAGGATTTCACACCTATTAAAAGATAATGAAGAAAACCAAGAGAGCAATCAGAAGCTGAGTTTCCACGCCCAATTCAAGCTGTGGAAGATGTCACCCATGTGGTCTACCTCAAATGGGCATGGCTAACGTGAATGATAATCATGACATCCTTTTTATTGTTCACTCCATTCATGTTCCTGTCACTGTCACGCCCCGAGGGTACCCTAGTAGTAATAAACGAGTTACACTTGAATATTATCACTAGATTACCTTCAGAGAATGACAGGTTTTCAAAATAACAGGATCTTTTAAGTTGCTTGATAAGAAATAACAAATATATGAGAGAAATGATTTAGGGAATAACCATTACAAACTATTACAAACCATATAGCTCCTTTGAAATATACAACTAAATAATCTACTCTAATAGTACATAACCGTCAAACTAAAATATATTTGTAGACTTCTAGCTTCAAAGTTCTTATCGGAGCCATATTCCTGGATGTAACTAACCAGGGTCGTAAAGTGAACCTGAAAAGACTGTAGGAATATGAGCGAAACCACAGCTCAGTGAATAACCAGACATACCATACATCACACAAGTCATTAACAAATCATATGCAATGCAAGCACTCAACCATATGCACAGATACAAGTTTGGATGATCTAGAATCCAAACAGGAAAAAGATTTACGCCCTCTTTTTAATGGGTTGAAGAACCAACACTCAATGACCCACCTGCCCAGGAGAGACTAAGTACATAGGAGAATCAACGATTTCTCGTTTTAATGTTATCACTTTGAATATAGTTACTTGAACAAACCATCTCCTGCAATCCCCTTAGAAACTCCCTAAGTATTAATCATTTCAAAGCGATTCTACGAGCGATGTTCTTCGGTGCCTTTTAGTTCCTCATAGGACCGCCAGACCAAAGAGAACCTTGGAAGACTCACACATTAGGTCAACCAAGCAAAAACAGAGATTCAAAATATTAATACGTAGCAGGCTGTCACAACCGTATATGCAATAATGCAATTCGTGCAATGCATGTTCATATTATTTTGTTAAGTCAAAAAGTCTTAATCAATTTCGAGGTGACCATACATTACACAAAATCATCATTATACTACTGCACAACACCAACCATTGCGTTATCGCTTGTATAATGGTATTTTAATAATCATACACTCAAATCAAATCATACTTTCAACAGACATTCATTTGTTTATCTTGCATTACATATTTGACTATCTACAATCACAACCAGCACAATATGACTGAATTACTCACCTGCTCATACTGCCTCAATCGTAGTAATCCACTGGTAGATCCTCTAGTGAGTCAAAGTCACCTATTTAAAACAAAGTATTCATTAATATAATATAGCTAAATTCCTATATGTGCTTTGTGTTCTAGATTCGATATTTTGGTAATTATTAATACTTAGTGTCGTCGTGTTTCTCTTAATTTATCTCGCATAATTGTTTTGTTATTTTTAGAAGTCACATTACTCAAGAAATTAACTTATTTCAATTTCCATTCTTATCTATTTTATTTGTTTAGAACAATTATTAGACTAATATTACTTTAATTAACACTAAATATTTTCTTAATTTTAGGGTTTCAAAAGTTAATAGATATTAATTCTAAATAGACTTAAATACTTGTATTATAGTCACTATCTAATACATATTTATATAACATACATATATACATACTTAGTAGTTATATATTATATATATATATATATAAATTTGGTTTAGGTCAGAAAAACTTTCGTTGGAGAAATTTTAACTGTAAGCCGGCTCAAGGCCGTCGGCCTATATCTCTAGGTGCCGGTGTAAATCATTTTGAAGAAAAAAAATTCATATCGAGTGCACCGGTGTTGAAAGCTACCAGCTTTCAACGTACGCCGGCCCTACGCTGCCGGCGTAGATCTTCAGGTAGCTGGCTTACGTTGAATCTTTACGTGAAAATTATTTTACGTAGCCTCTGTTTGAGTGTAAGCCACCTATAAGCCGTCGGCCTATCCATGTAAGCCGGCAGCATACAACGTTTACACTGCCGGCCTTGAGGCAACGTTGCATTGTTCATCATCTTCCTCCTCGGTTCGATTCTTTTTCTTTGATTTTTACATGTTAGAATCATACTTAAACTACTTCTAAGTGTTTATATATCGTATATAAAGACATAAAACAACTTTCAATATGTTTAAAAACATAAATATATAGATTTCGATTCTTGGAACTTAAAGTTAGGGTTTTGAAGTTTTACCTTGTTGGAGCTCGTTTGATGTAATCCGAAGCTTGTGATTGTGTTTATTAAGTTCCTAAGATGATTATAAGTCAGATACAAAGCTTAGATTTGGACAAAAATAACTCGAGTTACCTCAACTTACCTTTGAGCTCGTTTTTGAGGGTTTTTGGCTTTGTTTTCCCTTTGATCCGAGTTTAGATGTTATGATCTGTTTGTTCTTTGTTTCTAGTTCGTTTTGTTTGTTGTTTGGGAGTGATTTCGTGCTGGAAGATGTGAGGATTTATGGCATTTGTTTGTTTTCTCTTAATGAGCTTCTAATGTTTATATATAGAAGAAGAAGACGAAGAAGATGGGCTGCAGCTGTTTCCTCCTTCGATTCTCCTCCGAATTTGATGTCTCTTGCTGTTGTTTTCATTGCATTAAATGCTTGGAGGACTTGGCATGGTTTGATTGGTGGAGAAGTTGTTTTTGTTGACTAAGGGAGGCATTATTGATCAAGAAAATTCGGCTCCTTCTTCCTCTTTGTATCTCCATCGAAAATCAGCCGAGATTCATATATATATATTAGTTTAATATTTTAATTTAGTTTTGAGTTAATTATACGAGTTATACGGGTATATATCGGCTAATATTTGGAAGTTTTCGTACAAAAATATGTGTATAAAGTTATACAAAACACTTAGATTTTCAAATAATACAAATTGAGGTTGTATATATACGTAGTTAATTATTCGTATAATTTTGTCTCTCGCAATTTAGATTTCTTAAGCTCATTAGGTCAATTTTTTTGTTTCAGGCTCCGATAGCTTAAGAAAACTCGGTTTAGAACAATAGCTTGATCCGATTATTTGTTTGGAGTTTAGATTTTGAGTTATTCATTAGTTTATATTTTCGTTGTGTATTTAAAATATTAACGGTTCATTTTTGGATCATCATTTTCTATTTAGGAGCATAAATAATCATTTATGCAGTATTGAGCTTAATACAGAAACTAAACTATATTTATATATTTAGTTTTGATACTAAACATAAATTCTTATTAGTAGCTTTTAAATTTAACTAGGGATCTCAAATTTAGAGTTTAAGTCTAAATATAAACTCATTACTACTCGTTATTCTAGTCTCGAATCATTATCGGGATAAAAAACAATCATTTAATCTTTATATTCATATTTTCTATTTAAATCTATTTGTATACTAGGTTTCGGGTCTAGATTTTAGATCATATCTTGAATTAGTTATTCAAGATACAAGATCTCGTTTTCGGTATTAACTAGGGTTCAAGAATTTCTTTATTCGATTCCTAAATCTTTCATTTATCCAAAAATCTAAATATTAATCTATTATTAGACTTCAATCAGAATCTAAATCTATTATCTAGTTCATACAGTTTATTATAAAGTTGGGTACTAATGTGAAAAATTCTCGGGGTTTACAGTCACCCTTGTTGAGGCAAAAATATTTGAGTAACGGGACAGCCAAGTTCATCTCAGATATGAAAATCGTAAAAGACAGGCGCGGTCTAATGGCAAGATTGCCAGATCAAGAGCTAATTGCCAAAGAAACCAGCAGCTTTTTCATCGTCCATCAAAGGTATGATGGAAATGAAAAATCGAACACTTGGAGGAAGATTTCACGTTATGCAGAAACAGAAACTACTATTATCGAGCGTAGCAAAGAAATTGATAAGGTCATGGCTCGGTTGATCAACACTAGGATCAGATGACAGGAAATGAAATCCAAATCATACAACTTGTTGGAGAAACTGGCTCTTGCAAGACTTCATTATTAAGGTATGATTAAAACTATCTAGATGTTAAAAAGCATTTCGTGCTCCAGGCTTTTGTGCATGTCTCCAATGTTTGTGTCTGTAGAGATGTTATGGTTGATACACTGAGACGAATTGCTTCAAGTTATGTTAAGGATGTAGATCTAATGGATGACAATAAATTAGCTGAGGTTCTTACGAAGAGTCTCATGGAGAAAGGTATTTAATTGAGTTAGATGATGTCGGGGACGTGTGATTCTCAAAACTCATGATCTTTGTTTAGCGCATCACCTTGATCCATGGTGTTTGCCGTTTTAGCCAAACATGTTAAGTAATAAAGAGAGCAGGAGACTCCCGCAGGTTCAGCTTAAAGATGCTAAAACTTCCTTTTCCAGTCTTGAGGATAGAATGATTAAATTGTGTCATGGCTCACCTAAGAACGTTGTTCTCGGTCGGGGTCTGTTGTCCACAACAGAATCATCAAGTGAAGGTGTTCGATCCTTGAAGATCTAGAATCAAATGAGACACTAGTGACCAGAATAGCTAAAGTGAGAACAGATGAAGAATGCAGCAGGATAAAAAATATGGTATCCAGAGGGATTCTGCACTACGGAAGCAAATGCTGGGATCGGAATAACAATTGCTAGGATCGGAATATCAAGAATTTGGCCGAATACAGCCAAAAATCCAAAATGTAGAAATGAACTCACTATTCGGATACGAATTGGAGCTAGAATATTTTTGATCTTTTTCTGTATATTTTGTATTACATGTATTACCTATATATAGTGTAATAACCGTAATTAGTTATAACTAATTGTGCTCCTATAATATATTTTTGGTGATTCTATCATGTGCTAGTTATGTCAACACACATTCTGTTACAAATTCCAGCTAATATGCTTTACCGTTATTCATTGGGCTCAACATAAGTCAGCCCATGTCCACTTGTTATTTTATCTACTAAAGTCCTTGGATTTGGCCTGGAGATTACTCGGCCCAGCTTCAATACTTGGCCCACCCTTGTTATTCGACCCAGTCTCTTCTAGTTCATCACTTACACGAACATCACTCGGATCACATCTCTTTTGTACTTTCTGTTCTTCATGTTTCTGGACAAACTCTCTCGATGGAAACCCTAGTTCATTCCCTCCATCATCCGAAACCCTTGACCACAAGGGATGATTGGGAAACCTCAATCTCAGCTCACTCAAGATCTCCCAAGTAGAGGGCGACATGTTCTTCCACAAGATAAGTACAAACGTGTCCATACTAATTTTTCGTTTAATAATCTTTCGATCGAGTATGGCTTGGGGTTGTAACTCCTATCCCACTTATACTACAGGTAGAAGAACGACCATATCTACCTTTTGACCGTAGTAAGGCTTCAGCTGCGAAACGTGGAAGGTTGGATGAACGGCAACTTCCGACGACAAGGCTAACTTGTAAGCCACCTCCCCATACTTATCTATGATTTCATACGGTCCATAATATTTAAGGCTTAATTTTTGTACCCTGGTTTTCTTTAGTCAACCATGTTGGTAGGGTTGTAACTTAAGTAGTACAAAATCCCCTAATTTGAACTTTCTATTTGTACGCTTGTGATCTGCTTGATTCTTCATTCTATGTTGTGCTCGCTTAAGATGAAACTTAAGCATGCGCAACATATCCTTCCTAGTAGTGAGAACAGTGTCTACTAGGGGTGTGCACGGTACGGTTCGGTTCGATTTGCATCTCGAACCGAACCGCACCATAATTTACGGTTCGTTTTTTTTTTTAAATTCGAACCTAACTATACTGTTCAGTTCGTAATTTTTTCGAACCGAAAATAAACGGTTCGGTACGGTTCGGTTTGCGGTTCGAACCGTTTTTCATAAAATAAAAAATATATTCTATCGAAAAAGTTCAATTACATATTTCTTATCACTAATGCAAATATAAACAATAATATTTTAAAATTAATCATTTATCAAATAAACATGTAAAACTTATAGGAAGGAAAAGATTTCATCCATTATAAATTATAACTATGACTAGTCTCTTTTTTTTTTTAATTATCTTGAACTATAATGATATACTAGACTTTATCTCAATATAAAATATAAAATATAATTCGTTGTATGCTTCTAACTAACATATTACCAATTATATAAATCAATAAGTAACTAAATAATATAACTAGATTAATTAGTAAGATAAATGGAAAAGAAATATGCAGAAGTTAGAATACTAGAGGTTTAATTCTAAAATCTACCTTACTTATAGATAACATAACAATTAAAACATATTATAAAAAATCTAATTTTATTCTAATGAATAGCACATATCTAAGTAAAAATTTTTTACAACAATTAATTTTTTTAAGTTAGAATACTAGACTTTAAATTCTAAAATCTATCTTACTTATAGATAACTTAACAATTGAAACATATTATGAAAAATCTAATTTTATTCTAATGACTAACACATATCTAAGTAAAAAATTTTAAAAACAATTAATTTATTTAAAAAAATTAATTGTTTTTAAAATTTGTGATATAGATATGTACCATTAATAAAACAATTAAGAGTAAAAATAATATGTTTAATTTTTTTAATATGTCCCGAACCGAACCGCGAACCGTTTGCTCTTCAATGAACCGAACCGCAAACCGAATCGTTTCAAAAAAGAATCGAAATTTCGGTTCGATTCGGTCCGGTCCGGTTTGGTTCACGGTTCTGTCGGTTTTTTGCTCAGCCCTAGTGTCTACCGCCTCATTCTTAGAGTCATTAGGCACATAGGGTAGGTGTATAGGCGGTGGATAACCATAAAGCACCTGGAATGGTGTGTGTTTCAAGCTAGTATGATAGTTAATGTTGTAGCACCACTCAGCTAGAGGTAGGAATTTGTGACCACTTCTGTTTGGCCGTCCGTTTGTGGATGGTAGGAAGTGGAAATGTTGAGGGAAACTCCTTGTAAGCTTATGAATTCTTTCCAGGAAACACTTATAAAGATTGGGTATCTGTCACTAGTAATATTCTCTGGCATACCAAGTAATTTGTAGACATTACCCCAATAAATTTAAGCTACTTGAGTTGTTGAATATGGATGTGATAATGCCATAAATGTGCATATTTACTCAATCAGTCAACCACCACCAAGATAACCTCTTTACCATTAGATTTAGGTAAGCCTTCAATGAAGTCCATAGAAACTTCTTACCAACACTCATTTGGTACCGATAGTGGTTATAGCAACCCAGGATTGGCAACATTCTCATACTTATATCTTTGACAAGTATCACAAATTCTCACATATTGCCTAACTATTCTTTCTAGTTTAGGCCAATAGAACACTGTTGAAATCCTTTTATAAGTGGCTTAAGATCCTGAGTGACCTCCTAGAGGGTTGCCATGATAGAACTGGAGTAATTTCTCTCTGAAATTAGGATCGGGTCCCACTACTAACCTTCCTTTTCTCCTTAACATTCTTTGATCAAAGGTGAAGTGTTTCACTTCAATTCCCTTTTTTAGTTTGTTAATGATCTCAGTGTAACCCTGGGGCCTTTCCCAACTAGCTTTGATTTCGCCAATCAACTCTGGCATAGCAAATTGCAAAGTTAGGTGATTCAACTGAGTTCCTTCCCTTCTTGATAGTGCATCAGCAGCCAAGTTAGAATTTCCACTCTTGTACTCTATGGTGTAATCAAGCCTCGATAGTTTAGTAAGCCAATTCTGTTGTGATGAGGTTACTAAACGTTGCTCCAATAGATATTTCAAACTTTAGTGACCAGTTTTGATCACAAAAGTTTTTCCAAGGAGATAATGCCGCCGCTTTTCCACGGCATAAACCAAAGCTAATAGTTCTTTTTCATAAACTGATAGGCCTTTATGTTTAGGAGCGAGTGTCTTACTTATGTAAGCAATTGGGTGCTTTTCTTGCATGAGTACTGCTCCGATTCCATCCCCACTAGCATCTGTTTCAATGATGAATTTTCTTGGAATAATTTGGTAGACACAATACTAGAGAATTCACTAGAGCATCCTTTAATTTAATGAAAGCAGTCTAAGGTTCGGGTCCCCATTAGAATTGTCCCTTCTTGAGAAAGTTAGTTAGTGGTTTAGCCACCATTCCAAACCTTTGAATGAATCGTCGATAGTATCCAGCTAACCCAAGGAAACATCTTAGTCGCTTGACATTAGTAGGGACAGGCCAATGCAATATGGCCTCAATCTTTTTGGGATCAGTAGCAACTCCAGGCTCAGTAATGATGTGCCCTAAGTATTCAATTTGACTTACTCCAAAAGCACATTTACTTTGTTTCAAAAACAACTTTTCCCTACGTATTACTTTGTTAGTTACAGCTGTTGCTGTACACTAGAATGTCATCAAAGAAGACTAGAACAAACCTCTTCAGATAGGGTCTGAATAACCCATTCATTAGACCTTAAAATGTTGATGGTGCGTTAGTCAACCTAAAGGGCATGACTAAAAATTCGTAATGCCCATCATGTGTGCAGAAAGCTATCTTATAGACATCATTCGGATGCATTAATATCTGGTGGTAACCAGAACGTAGGTCCAGTTTACTGAAAATACACACACCATGTAATTCATCAAATAGATCCTCCATAATGGGAATGTGAAACTTGTCCATATTGGTTAACTTGTTCAATTCTCGATAGTCTACATACATCCTCCAACTATTATCTTTTTTCTTTACTAGGACCACAAGAGAGGCAAATGGATTGTGGCTAGGTCTAATTATACCACTGAGCAACATCTCTCTAACCATTTCTTTTAGGATAGATTTTTGAACCATGGAATAACAGTAAGGTCTTAAGTTAACAGGTTTTGCATCCGCTTGCAAGTGTATCCTATGGTTGCATGATCTAGTAGGTGGCAAGGAGGCTGGTTCCTCAAATAGATCATGATAGTTTTCCAACAATTCAAGCAGCCTAGGATATGATATTGGTTCATTACTTTTAGCAGTCTCTATACTACTAACTACCCAACATTGAACTTCACAATTAGAACTAGTAGTAGTGAGTATATGAGACATAGCTTTACTTGAAATTGGAGAAACATCTTCCTTCTTTCCCTTCAGAATACACTTGCTTCCCTCCAAATGAAACTCCATGTGAAGTGATCGAAAATTCCATTGTATCGTACCCAAGGTTATGAGCCAGGGCATACCCAGAATTATATCATAGGCCTTCATGGGCAGGGTAAAGAAATCAGCTTCAAATGATGCCCCTTGCATCTGCCAGTCCAAACCGTGGATCATGAAACGACTGTACAACCTAACCCCATTAGCCAAATGGACAGCTACTGGCTCAATGGAAGTTAGAGCTCAATTAAGCTAACTGGCCAGTTCTTCGTTAATGAAATTGGAAGAACTACTGGTGTCTATGAGAATACTCAATTTTTTCATTTTTAGATAACCCACCACATTCGTACTTTGTTCCATGTGGTTAGTTCCTTCCCTAATGGCACAAAGAGTAAGAGTTGCGAGTTCACTTTCCAGTTGATCCACATTTTCTTCCACTTCCTCTTCTCTTTCCTCCTCCTCTTCCCTTTCGGTGATAAGAATGTTTAATCGTTTATTCTTGCACCTATGACCAGGCCTAAAGGCCTCATCGCACCAAAAAAATTGCTTTTTGCGCCACTTTTCCTCAATCTCTTTAGGAGTAAGTTTTCGAGTATTCTTTGATTAGGATGGATTGGGGTTGTGGGTTTTGTTGAGGTTGTTTGGTAGCAGTAAAGGTTGTGTTAGGGTACGTGTTTGGGACTAGTTTTCGTTGGGGTGATGGTAAGTGTTGGTGGAGTATTTTGGGTATTGGTAAGAGGTAAGTTTTGGTTATGTGTAGGGTATTTGATTGTTTTGGTAGGGTTTTTGTGGGAATTAAGGGTTGCTTCCTGAAGTTTGGCTAGTGTGTAGGCTTATGTTAAGGTGTTGAGATGGAACATCCTGATAGGGTATTGTATCTCGGGTCTTAAACCACTTAGGAAGCAGCTGATGAGCTGATTTTCAATAAGTTGGTTTTGGGTTGATAAGTAGATTAAGTGGTCAAGGTATTCCTGAAGGGTGTGGGTTTGTTGCAATTCCTTGAGTTCAACTATAGGATCTTCGAACACACATTCATGAAATCGAGCTTGCAATGCTTTAGTTAGTTCCTCCTACGTAATGGGAGAAGTACCAATATGTAACTTAGAAAAAGAAGCATACCATTCATAAGGTTTTTCACCCAGATGTATGATAGCTATTTTGGCCTTCAAATGATCTGGGGTTTCATCGATCAGAAAAAATTGTTCCACTTTGATAATCCATGAATGCAATCCAACACCATTAAAGGTAGGGAAATCTATCTTAGTACTCCTTGATGGCAACTGGTAATTACTCAAGAAATTGCTGTTAAGCACATGGTTCGGGGAATTCAACCCACTTCTAATTGAACCGTCTGAGACCATAGGGGCACTCAACGAAGTAGCCATCACAGCTGCTTTCCCTTTCAATTGTTGTTTAATTTCTTCAATAGATTGTGACTGCTGGTCTAATACGGTTTGTTGTTTTTGCAGTGTTTCAGAAAACATTTTAACCCAACTCTCTTGGCCATTAGAATGTTCCTTCATCATGGATTTGAACAACTCTTCCATACATTTGTATTCTTTAGTATCCTCAGCCATGGTAACCTAACTCTGATACCAAATGCACTACGGAAGCAAATGCTGGGATCGGAATAACAATTGCTAGGATAGGAATATCAAGAATATGGCCGAATACAGCCAAATATCCAAAATGCAGAAATGAACTCACTATTCAAATACGAATTGGAGCTAGAATATTTTTGGTCTTTTTCTGTATATTTTGTATTACATGTATTACATATATATAGTGTAATAACCGTAATTAGTTATAACTAATTATGCTCCTATAATGTATTTTTGGTGATTCTATCATGTGCTAGTTATGCCAACACACATTCTGTTACAAATTCCAGCTAATATACTTTTTAGTTATTTACTGGGCTTGACATAAGTCAGCCTATGTCCACTTGTTATTTTATCTGCTAAACTCCTTGGATTTGGCTTGGAGATTACTCAGCCCAGCTTCAATACTTGGCCTACCCTTGTTATTCGGCCCAGCCTCTTCTAGTTCATCACTTACATAAACATTACTCGGATCACATCTCTTTTGTACTTTCTATTCTTCATGTTTTTGGACAAACTCTCCCGATGGAAACCCTAGTTTAGATTCTCACATTGATCAATATTCATTGCGGTCTTTCATCTGTTGCAACACTTGAATCTAGGGTACACCCAATGCAGATGTCGGTTCTTTTCTCAAAACAATAGAGGAAGGAAAGAGGTTTGGTTTACTCAAGGGGGTTGATCTTTAAGAAGCTTACAAGCCACAACTTCCTCAGTTACTCTGGGAAATTGTATCTTCTAAGTTTTTTGGGCTTAGCGTTGACAATCATATTCATTTTCAGTGTTTATAGGATACCAACCTTGCTTAAAGAAGTTGGATGTGAAATTGTTGATTCCATCATCCCTAAGAGCCATCAAATTGTTGATTGAGGGTTGGGGGAAGACCCAATGAGAGTCCGAGGAATTCTAAAGTTTATCAAGATCACCAAGGTTTGTGTTTCTTCCTACATAGGAAAAAGCATGACTTGTCTCCTGGGATATATCCTTGAATGGTGTCCTCGAACTGTGGGAGTTGGTGGCAAAAGAATTTATAGTAAAGGGCTATGCCTTAAGAATTGGAAATAAGGGGGTATGACAATCTGGAGACTTGTAAGGGATTAGAGGAGGTCTTGATGTGGGTGTAGCTATTCTTCTGGGGTTTCCTGGTGAAAGAACTGAGGATAAGAGACATGAAAGGAAGACACAAAGTGATGATGTATTTCCAAATGGGAGTTCGCAGTTCAACTTTATTACTAAAGGCTGTGATGGTTTGGGTCGGGCTGGAGGCCTTGTTACTAAAGCTGGGTTCTAATAAAATAAATGGCCTCTTGGCCTTAATATATGTTTATCTTTTATTCTGTTGCAATCACATACCTAAGCTGACGTGCAAAGTAGCCATGTGATTAGTTAGTATTCTGTTATGGGGGAATATCAATTATCTGTTGAGGGAGATATTATATTGGATAAGGAAAGAATGAATGAGAATCACAAAAATTATGATTTCCTCTTAATTGCTTGCATTCAAGCTTCTTTCTCTACATTCAGAGAATTCAATTCATGTTGTTGCTAAATTCATACATTTCATTTGATACACCCACATCAATTGGTATCAGAGCCAATTCAATAGATGGTCGAGACTCGAGAAACAAAGAAAATGGAAGACACATTATGCGCAATACTAAAAGAACAGACAGAAAAACAAGAAAGGTGGGAAAAAGCCCAATCCGAGAAATAGGAGACTTGGATGCAGATGTTTCAGGAATGATTCAACGCCAATAAGAATTGTTGGATAAACACGGAGTGGCACTTAAGGATTGGACCCAACAATTTAACGAAGTGTCCAAATCAGTCCTCACTCCTTCCAGGACACTAGGAAACAAGGATGACAGTTCTTCATCATCTACGGTTAGCAAAACCATTGTCAATCCTTTTTTTCAGGAAGATTTCAATATCAAATGCCTATTAAGTCCACAAAGTTTGAGTTCCCTACCTTAATGGAGAGGATTTAAGATCTTGGTTGATTAAGGTGGAGCATTTTTTCAATCTGGATTTGACTCCATCTCATTTGCAGGTATAAGTTGCAGCAATGTATCTGGAAGACAGAGCTCTTCATTGGTATCATCATTTCTCACAGAATCGCACTCTAACGACTCCCATTACATGGGAAGGCTGGTGCTTAGCCTGCAAACAAAATTTGGTACAAAACAATATGAAGATCCAATGTCAGATTTCAAAGAATTGTTCTAGAAGGAGTCTTTACAAGATTATATAGACGAGTTTGAATACTTAGTGACCTTGGTTCATTTACTAGAAACTCATAAGGTAAGCTGTTTTTTGTGTAGGTTGAAACCCGAAATTCAATTTCCTGTACGAATGTTTAATCCTCAAACACTACAATAAGCTATATCCTTAGCCAAATTGCAAGAATCTACACTTACTTCCACCCAAACCAACCTTAAAATATACCAAACCTCATCCCACTCCACTACCCTGCACATAACCCAGAATACCCATACCACCAACCCTTATTACCCTAAAACACTAAACCCCACCAATTCATCAAAACCCTTGGCTATAACCTATCCATCCACCAAACCTAATTTCACCATAAAAACTCGAAACTCAAACACTAACCACCCCACTATACACACACCAAACATGACAAAAAACACATGCAGATTGACCCCTGAGGAATTGGAAGAAAAAAGGAAAAAAGGGCAATGTTTCTAATGTGACGAGCCTTTTGGCCTAGGTCACAAGTGTAAATAGAAGGGACTTCGATCTATTATAATCGAGGATATTGGCCATGAGAAGACAAAAAAAGTTGAGGAAATAGATGATACCACTAACTTAGAGGAAGAACTGTCCCAACTCACATTATGTTCCATAGGAGGAAATATGGATGTGGGAATAATGAAGCTGATGGGCTATTATAAGAAGAGAAGACTCATTGTGCTAATTGAAAGTGGAAGCTCTCTTAATTTTCTAGACACACATGTGGCTCAAGGGTTAGGTTGTCAGCCTTTACTTACAAAACCTTTTAAGGTGGCATTGGCTGATGGTTCACATTTGGAGTCAGGCAGCAGGGTACCTAACTTTGAGTTAAAGTTGCAGGGAACCAGGTTTAAGATGGAAGTTCATTTACTGCCTATAAAAGGTTATGATCTGGTGTTGGGTATACCTTGGTTAGCAGCACTAGGAGATATTAAATGGAACTTCTAGAAGCTGACTATGGAGTTTCGATATGAGGGAAATTGGTGCAAACTGCAAGGGGATAGTGAGACAGTAGAGTCATTGAATAGTAAGGAAGTGACCAAGATGCTCAACAAAGGTAATTCAACTTATTTCCTACAATGTTGGTTAGTTCATGTTGAGGAAATGCCTATTGAACATAGGGCAACCTAGTTTATTCATCCAGAATTACTAGATTTTCTAGATGAGTATCATGACTTGTTTGAAGAACCTAAATCCCTACCACCTATGAGGGAACATGATCATAGCATTCATTTAAAGGAAGGGTCTCAACTTGTCAACTTGAGACCTTATAGGCACTCCATAGCTCAGAAGAATGTTTTGGAAGAGATGATTAGGGAAATGCTGAGGCAAGGCACAATTAAGCTTAGCCACAGTCCGTTTTCTTCTCCAGTTGTCCTTATAAAGAAGAAAGATAACTCTTGGAGAATGTGTGTTGACTACAGGGAGTTAAATAAACTGACCATTAAGGATTGTCATCTTATTCCCTTGGTGGAGGACTTGTTTGATGAATTGTTCGGTGCTAGCTATTTTAGCAAGTTGGATTTGAGGTATGGGTATCATCAAATTCGTATGAACCTTCGGGACGGTATAAGACAGCTTTTAAGACCCATGATGGACACTATGAGTTCATGGTTATGCCATTTGGCCTAACTAATCCAAGGGCTGATGAATGATTTATTCAGAACCTACTTGAGGAAATTTGTTTTAGTCTTCTTTGATGATATTTTAGTGTATAGCCGTACCATTGAAGAACATATTGGCCACCTCAAGTTGGTACTGGGTGTGTTGCGCAGAGAGTGTTTGTTTCTTAAGAAAAGCAAATGTGTGTTTAGGGTGAAGCAAATTGAGTATCTAGGGTATCTCATATCCCAACAAGGAGTCAAAACTGAACCTAAGAAAATAGCAGCTGTTGTGTCATGGCTTAGACCACAGATTGTGAGACAACTCAGAGGATTCTTGGGGTTAGCAGGGTACTACCGCCGGTTTATCCAAGGTTATGGATTGTTAACTCGACCTATGACTCAGTTGCTGAAGAAGAATAAATTCAGCTGGAATGAATCAGCTGAGGAGTCATTCAATGTGGTAAAAGAGGCCTTAACCAAGGCCCCAGTCCTGAGGTTGCCCGATTATACTATACCATTCATACTTGAAGTTGATGCCTGTGATGATGGTTTAGGGGATGTTTTGATGCAAGATCAGCACCCCATTGCATACATCAGCAAGGCACTTGCACCTAAACAAAAAGGCCTATCTATCTATCTATGAGAAAGAGATGATGGCTTTGGTGTATGTAGTGGAAAAATGGAGACACTACCTAGTTGGGCGACATTTTGTGATCAAAATTGATCACCAAACCTAAAATATCTGTTAGAACAACGGGTGACTACACCATGCCAACAGAAGTGGCTCGCCAGGTTCCTAGGCCTGGATTACGAAATTCATTATCGAAGTGGAGCTAGTAACAAGGCTGTCAATGCCTCATCACGAGTGAACATGGCTGATTTGAGGACATTAGTTCACACAATTACCATAGCTCCAGATCTCCTAGCTGAAATACGGGAAAGCTTACTATCACAGAAGGATTACCAGAATATGATGCAAAGGTTGCAGGGAGGAGATGCAGTTCTAAATTATTCTTTGGAACAAAGTATTATGAAGAGGAAAGGGAAAATAGTAGTGGGTCCAAGTGAAACCTTAAAAAGAAAATTGATGACTCTTTATCATGATGGAGTACTAGGGGGGCATTCAGGATAACAGGCCACCTTTAAGAGGTTGAATTCTGTGTATTATTGGCTAGGAATGGAGAGATACGTGAGGCAGTATGTTAGAGAATGTACAGTATGTTAGCAGCATAAATATGAGAACATCACAACTCCAGGATTACTACAACCTTTGCCAATATCGATGGGTTGTTGGACTGACATTAGCTTAAACTTCATAGAAGGATTGCCAAAGTCTTATGGCAAGGAGGTTATTATGGTTGTTGTGGATCAGTTGAGCAAGTATGGGCATTTTGTGGCTTTGTCACACCCTTACACAGCTCTAGAAATTGCACGAGTGTATCTAGATCATATCTACAAGTTGCATGGCCTACCAAATTCGATAGTTGGTGATAGAAACCTTGTTTTCATCAGCAACTTTTGGAGTGAATTTTTCAAACTACAGGGGGTTGAAATTAGATTATCTACTGCCTACCACCCCCAAACAGATGGACAAACAGAAGTAGTCAACCACTGTTTGGAAACCTATTTGAGATGTGTCACTGGGGAAAACCCTAAGAAGTGGAGCGAGTTTCTCTCCTTAGCTGAGTGGTGGTATAACACCAACTTCCACTCTAGAGCTAATTCTACCCCTTTTGAGATACTCTATGGGTACCCTCCACCTCTCCATTTGCCTTACATCCCTGGTGACTCAAGGAGCGATGCAGTGGAGTTAAGGATGAAACAAATAGCTGATAGAAAGAGGAGTGAAAGAGTTTACCAAATTGGGGAACTTGTATGGGTCAAGTTGCAACCTTATCGCTAGTTCAGCCTGCGCAAACACATGGAACACAAACTATCACCAAGGTATTGCGACCCTTATAAGATAATTGATAAAATAGGAGAAGTGGCGTATAAACTCAACTTACCTGACGAGTCAACTGTACACCCCACCTTTCACGTATCACAGCTGAAGCCTTATGTTCCGGGTCAAGATCGACCATCCACGCCATTACCACGGGTTGTTGAAGTAGATCCCTTTGAACCACAGGCTATTCTTGATAGAAAACTCGTAAAGAGAGGCCCTGTAGCTGATACCATGGTTCTGATTCAGTGGAAAGGGAAGCCCGAAAACGACGCTACTTGGGAATTCTACTCAGATCTGTCGCTTAGATTATAAAACTCACCCTTATGGACAAGGGTTTCAAAAGGAGGGGGAGATGATGTGGGTGTAGCTATTCTTCTAGGGTTTCCTGGTGAAAGAATTGAGGATAAGAGACATGAAAAGAAGACACGAAGTGATGATGTTGTTCCAAGTGGGAGTTCCCAGTTCGACTTTGTTACTAAAGGCTGTGATGGTTTGGGCCGGGCTGGAGGCCTTGTTACTAAAGCTGGGTTCTAACAAAATAAATGGCCTTTTGGCCTTAACATATGTTTATCTTTTATTCTGTTGTAATCACATACCGAAGCTGACGTGTAAGGTAGCCATGTGATTAGTTAGTATTCTGTTATGGGGGAATATCAATTATTTGTTGAGGGAGATATTATATTGGATACGGAAAGAATGAATGAGAATCAGAAAATTATGATTTCCTCTTAATTACTTGCATTCAAGCTTCTTTCTCTGCATTCAGAGAATTCAATTCACGTTGTTACTAAATTCATACATTTCATTTGATACACCCACATCAGGTTTCGTCATTGAAGGAACTTGTCTTGATAATCAAGCATGGAAACTTCATTGCAGCTATCAAAAATCAGATGAAAGGCCATTTATTTGTTAAAGTGAACAATTGGAAGATTTCTATTGCTTAAGTAAGTTTCTATTCACATAACACAAATTCTTCCGCTACATCGTTTATCTGTTTATTATTTTTAACTTGCATTTCTACAGCATCAAGATTATAAGCAAATTTCATTATTCATCGGTGTTTTCTATTCAGATTTCTTGAATTTTCTTTAAATCTTGATAATGCATTTTGCAAAGCCTTTGAAAAATAACGATATGAACTTTCTTCTAGTCACTGAAGAACTCAATAAGGGCGAGGTTGAAATCTAAAAGTTTGCCATCTTGAGCAAATATTTACTTTTATCATCAAGATGCAGCTAGAATATGGAGGCAACTTCAATAAATTATTAGACAAGATGGATAATGGAAGCCATGCATGCTTTAATTTCCAATGTATGGTCTATTGTATTTATTAAAAGATTAATGATGGTTACATCCAGAAATAGCCACAATCGGACAGACCTATCTATTTCTCTTTATAATGATGCTGTTGCCATAAAACATCAAATGTGCCTTAGTGTTAACACGACAAGGACTTGTGTTCATACAGATGGGGAAGTATGCACGGTTGGAGTGTCATGTAAATGCCTGCTGATGAAGTGTCGGGATAAAATAGGGGTTTGCTGAGGGCAGAGGTGGTTCGTTTGGCAGAGATGAGGGTTGGAGGTGGATTGGGTCGGGGTGGAATAATTTCACCTAATCAAGCAATCAAAGTTTTCAGTCTTCCAATATGAAAAGGATGTCTAACAACTTTTAAATTGACTTAGACTTTGGAGATGGTGCTAGAGAGACTTGACTTAAAGGCGGCTTGGACAAGGCAAGATCAGTTACTGTTATATATTCTGTTTCTTCTATTTTATTTTAGCTACAAAGCCATGAAATTCAGATTCACACAACATATTTTCATGGTTGCTGTCTCCATATTATGAAAATTCAAAAAAACAAAAATTTGCTAGTTGATATTTGCTGCATGTGATTAGATTTGTCAACTTCAAATATCAAGTGATTGAATGTCTAGTACGAGCATCTCTGATACGCATATATATACATTTGGTTCTTAGGACAGAAGTAGCCATTCTTGAAAGGTAAGTGATTAAATATTTACTATTTGCTTTCCTAATCACTTTATTCTTTCGGTGTATGTTACAATATACAAATACTAAGGTAGCAATTATAAGAAATTAGAGTATCTAGTAGCTTTTTATGATAGATAATAATAGGTGAGTTAGTACACTGACATTGACAAACATGCTTTATGTATATGATTTTGAGATAAGGGTGTATTTGTTTCACCAACGATGTTCTCCATATTTATTTTTAAATTTTGTTAATTATTGCCAAATATTATGTAATAATCTCCAGGAGTTATGCTTATTAGTGACCTTTTTTTTTTTTTTTGACAATTAATGATGAGAGGTAAATGTAGAAATTAATGGCATGGTTAACCATCATGAGGAAATGATTTGTCTTTTCAAAAATAGGATATTATTTTCCTTGTTTTCTTTTCATATTTTTCATACCAGTTCATCATCAACATTGTAGACTAGCTACTAATTTATTTTCTATCACAATTTGCTGCTGGAATTCTACTAGTACTTGCACTCTCTTGAAATTAGTAAAATTAAATTTGGCAATTTTTAAGTCCCATTCATAACAAATGTTGGAAAAAAGAATTCGTAAAAATGCTTATTGAGGAACAAACACAAAAAAAAAAAAAAAAAAAAAAAGTGGACATTTAACCACATTGTAGACTAGCAAGTCAATAATCTCATGGTTTCCTTTATTATTTTGCAAGCAGCATATCTCTATTGAGAAGGCAGGAAATGCGGCTGATTAGTTCAAGAGTAAGAACCCTGTGGAATGAGTGGGACCTTAGATTGATGGTTTTGTTATGCCTTGCCTTGCAAATTATACTCATCCTTGCAGGAGGTCGACGAAAATTTAAACACCATCTCTGGATTAGAATAGTCACCTGGTTTGCATATCTATCTGCAGATTCCCTAGCTACTATAGCCCTTGGCATTTTAGTGAGTAAGCTTGGAGATGTCAATGAAGAACATAGCAAGCTGGACAAGGAAAGTAGGCTCATAGCATTTTGGGCACCATGCCTTTTATTTCTTCTAGGAGGTCCTGATAATATTACTGCTTATGCCTTAGAAGACAATGAATTGTGGTTAAGGCATTTGCTTGGAGTGGTTGTCCAAACAGGAATAACAGGTTACATCTATCTCATGGCATGGTCTGTTTCTTATCTCTCTCTGTTGTCTTTCTTGATGATTATCGCAGGGGTAACTAAGTATGGGGAAAGGACTTGGGTCCTTTGGTTTGCTAGCATTGAGAAACGAAAGAACTCAATGCTTGCACCTCCAGATCCAAGTCCAAACTACTCAAGATTTATGGAGGAGTACAGTTTGAAGAAGGTGGAAGGGTATGATGTGACAGCAGACGGGATAGTAGAGGTTCAAGTCAAGGTTGATTATACAGCCAAAGTCAATTCTTCCATTGAAGATGCAGTTGAAGTTGTTAAAGCTTACAACTTAATCAAAATATTCAAGCGCCTCTTTGCCAATCTAATCCTTAGTGTAGATGATAAAGATGTTAGTCAAGGTGTGTTTCAATATCTTTCAAGTAAGATTGCTTTTAAAATAACAGAAATTGAATTGGGCTTCATGTATGACATGTTATATACCAAGGCCATAGTACTGTATAACAAATGGGGTTTCATTCGCCGATTGATCACCTTTTCCATCACATGCTCTGTGGTGGCAATTTTCTCCATTATTGACAAACATCATTATACGAAAGTTGACCTTTTGGTTACTTACTTGTTGCTAGCAGGAGTGACTCTTTTGGAAATATATTCCATTATGATGCTTTTGTCTTCAGATTGGACTAGTGCATGGCTAAGCACAAGTAACAAAAGCCCTTCATTCCTTAGAGCTGTTACTTCTCTTCAGTTATGTAGACAACCTAGATCGTCAAATTCCATAGGTCAGCGCAGTCTTCTTAGCATTTGCTTGAAAGATAGATCACTTGCTTGTACATGGATGTTAAAGTTGATAAAAGTACATGATAAGGTAGAAAAGTACCACTACACACTCCATGAAAAGACTCATGATGACTTGAAAGACTTAGTCTTTTGGCATGTTAAAGAAAGATACAATAAGCCGCAGAATGGGCCAGTAGGTCATCAATGCCACTTTAGCGGTTTATTAATAGCATATGGAAGTGGTGAATTGAAATGGAGCATTGAAGGGCCATTAGATCAAATGATCATTACATGGCACGTTGCTTCGGAGTTATGCTACTACTTAGATCGCATAAGGGGTATAGATGAAATGAGCACCAATGTTCCAAATTTAAGGTTGGGGAAGTGGCTAGCTAGATATATGTTTTATTTGCTAGATATGTACCCTTCTATGCTACCTGGTGGAATTGGTCAAATTCGACTTCGAGACACCATGGCTGAAGCAATTAAGTTTTTCCAAGAGCGTCAATTCAACAAAGGTGAAAAGACAAGCTTCTATTCTTATTTCAAGAATCCTGGTAGCTTCCCTAAAAACTTGTTCAAAAAGAAAAAACATGTATCAAACGATTTGCATCAACTACAAGTTTTTTCCGAAGCTACCAAATTGTTGCTTGAAGTGAATACTGAGTTGTCTCCGAGTAAAGTTAAAGGGGGAAGGAGCAAATCGGTTTTATTTGATGGATGCATCGTTGCTTCAAAAATAGATCAAATATTCGGCGAAAACATTAATCTGAAATGGGATATGATTTCAAAGTTATGGGCAGAGATGCTTCTTTATGCAGCATTTTATAGCAAAGGAGACTGCCATGCTCAACAGTTACGACGAGGTGGAGAGCTAATTACTCATGCATGGCTTCTACTTGCGCATTATGGCCTAACAGATCACTATCAGATGACAGAAGGTCATGTTATAGCTAAGCTAATTTTAAGATAAATTATCTGCTTATCAAGAGAAATTTTATCTTATTTTTAATGACTCTACATTCACATTTACATTGTAAAATAAACAGTTGATCAGTATGATTTAGAGTAGACATATACTTCTTCTTTACTTGTTTATGCATGTTTGTGATGGAAGAAACTAATTAAAGAAGTGAACATATTACAAAAATATTACAATGTCATCAAAGCAATTTCTATGTTGCTTCAACATGTTACCCTTAAACAGAATTATTCATGCAAGAAGACTGATGCAAGTGAATTAAATAGAAATGCTATCATGCCTCGATCCAACAAATATGTCCATATAGGCTGTGGCAAGGACCTAAGCTAAACCTACAATTTAAAACATTTTATTAAACGGTTATAATTCCACAAATTTAAAATTAGTTATTGAAATCTCCTTGACTCTATATTAAGTTAATTCTTCTTATATTGGTCAGACTGACTTTAATAGGTGGAAATGTGAAATGGAGACATCCAAGCTACTAAATTTGAATCCTAGATTGTAATTTCCTCAAAGGAACGTTGATGTCAAGAGTCCTATTTCTACTCTAAAGGACTTAAGAGGCACTCTGAACTCTTGAACTTAATATTGGTTATATGTGCTCTAATCTAGTTTCTTCTTGTCATATAACTAATGAAGAAATGTGGGACAGACATTAAGACAAGCACAAGGGAACAAACAATATACAAAAGCGACTTATATCAAACATTTTGCTGTAGGAATACAATGGACCTATTGGAAATCCATTCTGGTAAGGGAAAGAAAATGTTTTTATAATTATTATAATGAGACTATTTCTCTTGGTATAACGTTTATTGACATTGACATTACTGGTAAGGATCTCCAAATGTTGCCCAAGATTGGGATGCAAAAAAAAAAAAAAAAGCAGCCACATGACTTTTAGTTATCAGTCAATAAACCTCGTGGGATATGATGCCATGAAAATTCAATGTCTTTTACATTGATTTTAAGCGCATTCACTACAAGGTTGATGTTTACAGTAAAAATATTCTACAAGAAAAAATTGGTAAAAAAAGTTCTATTTTTACAAATAAAATTAGCAACGGTTATTTTTATGATTAAAAAGAGATGGAAATTTTGTCTCCAGTGATTGAGGTAAAGAATATGAAAGGAGCAATATTATTTGCTTTAAATGCAAGAAAGCTAGATATATGGGTAAAGAAGCTTATGAAATTCATAAAGGAAAGAGGGGAAAAAAATCTAGCATGGCTACATATCAAACCAGGACGAATAAAAAGAAAAGGAGATAGATGGTTTATGTTGGGCCCGAACTAGAAGGGCACCACAGTCCTCTACATATCCTTATGAGACATGTAAGAAATGATACTATATTCTCTTATTTTCTTTAAGTCTATTATAAAATCACCTCTAATATATATATATATATATATATATAATGGGATAAGCAAAGTCTAATAAGTATTAACTACCATTTAAAACACATACAATTTACATGTCAAACTACACAAAATTTAGTTTTCAAAAAAAGATATAATCATACATGATACAACCTAACAGGGATAGTAGATGTAATTGTTAAATAAATTATATCAGAATATCATAATGTTTTGGGATAAGTTCATTTAAGGTCACTATGTTTTGAATAGTTAAAAAGAGGTCATAACACATCACATCCTGTAAGTATACTTAGTAACAGTTTCGCCGTAATTACCAAGTGTTTATGGAGTTTGATATACATATGGTCCATAATCATTTGGTAATTACTAGTCTTATAAAATAATGCCACACTTAAGAGATAATTACAAAAATGGAAGTCACATTAAGTCTTGATAACTTACAGGTCTGATTCCAAGCATTTTGTATTGATTTCTTAGGGATTTCCTGTAAAAAAAACTGTAAGGTGGTGAGAAAAATTTACATCATCAGTAAGTGGTCAAAATCTTGCAATATATTTCAAAAGAAGTAAAAAATAAAGTTTATTAAATGTGTGCATGATCAATTAATATGTCATTCACATGATGTTTACCGATTCATCATGAGATTAGAGTAATTAAGCCCACTCTAATATGAGTTTCGAGGAGATTTGACACAGATACATCTTCCATAAGATCAGGAATGTGCAATGGACTACTGTCCTACTAAAAATAGTTTAAGACTATCCATGGATAGCTTATAGCTTTTATTGCGACCTCTTCATACCACTTAGTTTAATAAGGTTAGAAGAAGAAATTCAATTCTTATTTAAACGGTCGATTTTGATGAAAGCAGGATATTTGATGTCTTGTGTAATGCGACTTGTTTTATGCAAATTCGGACAAATTCTTAAAGTTTCACGTTTACTTAGGTGATCAGTCAATTTATCATAGCATATCAAGCAATCAAACTACAATCAACAATCAATTAATCACATGCATTTATTTACTAATTATAATTCACAACCAATATATCGACTTGAGGATTTTTAGAGTAGCTGTAAAGTTGGATCACTTACCAAAAAAGGTTTCGGTGTGAAGTAGATTGTTGTGAAGCGTTACCTGAAAGAATGATTTAAGAGGATCAATTAATATTATGATGTAGAGTTTTAATTTAGTTGAGGTTGTAATATGATTTTTTGTCAAAATCTTAAGTTAATTCAAAATTTTATTATAAGTTATTTGAGAGTCTTATTATGATGACCTTATTCATGTTTTACGATGACTTTACATAAGATTAACCATACTTATATGGGTTTGTGATATGGTAAAATTTGAATATGAAACAAATAGGCTTAATTTTGTAATTAACATTGGCTATGCATACTTTATCATATGTATAAGTTTAGCACAAAAGGTTACATATGATTTCATTTTCTTTTAGAAGGTCCTTGAGGTATTATAAATAAGAATTCAGTAATTAACTAAGTACATGTAGCTTATAGTATTTAGGAAAGTTATTTAGAATCTATAACCTATGATATCGATAATATGGATGTAGTTATAGCCATAGATTTAATTATATTGTTTTTTGAATTTTTATGAATTACTATTATAATTAAGCTCATAAGTGGCTATTATATAAATATCTAATGATCTTCCTTTGTAATATGTATGTATTTACATACTTGTTGCTTATTTTGAAACATTCTTTTAACTTGGGTCAATGTAAATTATAAATATTTGTATAGCTCTTATAATTTGTAATTTCCTTATTTACTCGGTATAATCAATGAATTAGAGTAAATAATTAAGAAAATATGTAAAAATTTGTAATTCAAGATAATGATAGAATGAATATCATATAGTAATGATATGGAAAGTTATTGTTTGTTAAATCGTTTGAACACTTTTTATTAATAATTTTGATTTCGATAGTTTAGCATTATAATGGGTATATTCATTCGAATTTTCAAAAATATTAAAATTTCATGAAATTTTTTGAAAAAATTTTATGTTGTAACTAATATTATGTTATAGTTATTGTAAAATTTTGAAGCCAAAAGAACTAGATTTGATACCGCAAATTATTTTCATCAAAATTCTACTACCCTTCACCAGCATCACCACTAAATGGCTGAGCCACTTGCCCTAAGCTTATCGGATAGATTCCTCACCTTCTCAAACTTCTAACTATCAACTTTGGTGATTTTTAGTGATTGTAGGTGTGTTTGGTGAATTTTACAATCTGTGGTTAGTATTTATAGCGAAATTTGGAGGATGTCTTAATTTTGTTAAAATATCAGGTGCTAAAATTAGTTCATGTAAAAAAACCACGAAACCTACATAATTTACACGTCCATTCTGGGAGCTACAATAATTTTTTTTTACAGATATTAGGTAATTTTTCCAATTTTTCCACCTAATTGCATGCATGCAATTAATTTTACTAATTTTTATTTATTTAACAAAAATATGGCATCTAATCCTACAATTTTTCATATTTTTGAATTTTGATTGATTTTTATGTCTTCATTTGCTATTTATTTGATTAATTTGCTCATTTTATGAATGAATTTGTAGTTTTTTGGGAATTTTCCTCAATTTTTTTTCAAAATTTGGAGTTCTAGTTTTTCATAATGATTTTGATATTTCTAGATGCTTGATATTCTTTGTCTCCTACTTTTGGTATTTTGTAGGTTAATTTAGGGATATTTAATTTAAATTAAGAGCATTTTAGTCTTTTCACCACTTTAATTTGATTTTATTTGATAAATTCAACTAAATTTTACACAATTCATTAATTTGACTAGTGTCTTTATGTAATTCTTAATTTACTATTTATTCTTACTATTACTTAATTACCATTTACTACTTTACTATTTACTATTTACCATTTATTTCTTTACTATTTACTATTTACTATTATTTTACTATTTACTTTCTTTTCCCTAAAGTTCCCTTATATTTGAGAAATTTTATTTTACTTAAGTTTGAGTTTTAGATCCTTATACTGATTCTCTAATTGAATAATTCTTTTGATTTTTTTAGGGTCATTATAGTTTTGACATCATCTCCCATTTGATTATTCTATTTAATTGTAATTATTGTTACTTGGTTCATATTTTAGTAACATGGACATTTAGGGATAATTTTTACATTTTACGAAAATTAGGGTATCACACAACGTTTAGAGAGTAGGTTCATTTGAGGTCATAAGGCTTTGAGTAATTAAAAAGAGATAATAATATTTAGAGAAATGGATCAATTGATGTCACGATTGACATGTATCATAACATGTCAGATCTTTTGAGTTTTAATTTTAATTATTTCTCATATTGGTACATGTTAATAGTGACTTCAATTGACCCACTTCTTTAAATGATGTGACCTCTTTTTAGCCACTCGAACGTTGTGATCTTAAATGAAATTACCTTCAAACATTATGACCTTCCGATGTAATTTACTCTATAATTATTAAATTCCTCACATATACATAGTAAGGTTGGAGTTCAATGTTGGCACGGGCCAAACCCAACAATGAACTAGCCTAAACCCATCAAATCATTGGCTTAGAGAATTATAGCCCTGAATTAACCTAGCTATATACGGGCCAAGTCAGTTTCAAGTGACTTATCGATTCATGGCTTATGGAACTGGCCTTCTTAATTTTTTTTGCATAATTAAAACAACTGAAAATCCATTTTAAAAATGGATATTCAATGTACTCTGATAGTTATCTCATTGAGCATGTAAGATTGCATAACAAGGGAGTGATATGAGTAAATGAAGAGAAGAAAATTTCGTATAAAATAGAGTGACAAGTAGACAAAATAGAGTATATATTTATACTTGTGATTTGTGAAGATAACATTAAATGATGATATAAAATTTTGAATTCTTCCCAAATTTGCATCAATTAAAATTTTCTACAGGTATAGTCATTTCATTTCCAAACTCTAGTAACTTCTGTAAGTACAATTTTCAACACATTCTTCTACCTGTCTACTTCCCTATTCCTCCCATCGTCGACTAATTTTCCACAAGTTTTAAAGAGTTTCTCTCTCTCTCTCTGATATCAAATCAATATAAGTTTTTCTCTCTCCCTTCACCCACAAAACTCTGCCAAAATTCAAACCCCCCCCACCCCTTCTCTTCTCAACTTTTTTCATTCTCCCACTCTCATTTCTTCTCCCTCCCTCGTTTTTTTGTTGTTTTTTTTCTTTCTCTCTCCTCCCATTTACTTTTCTCACATCTTCCATACAAAAAAAAAAAGCAATATTTTCCTCTTCTCTTCATTTACTCATTAAATTTTCTTGTCTTTTTTTTTTTTTTTATTTCTCTCTCTTTCTCTCTCACTATTTCTCAATCATCATCTACCTTTTTCATTTTTCTTCCCTTTTTGCCAGTCCTCATCTACCTATATGACACACATTGGTCGTCTTTTTTGTTTCTTTAATTTCATTTTCGTGGATAGCGTTGCTAATTTTTTTACCTATTTCTTTTTAATTTAAGTTCAAACCTAGTTGGGCTCACGTGGATAGTGGGTTGTGTTTACTATTAGTGTATATATATATATTTTATTATCTATGGGTCATTTTATTCTTTGCACATTATGGTTTATGGCTACAATCCTTCAATATATGTATGTATCTAATCTTGTACTGTCTACAATAACAAAATCAATAAAATCATCTTTTTTCCTTTA